>CM042400.1:12924782-13515129 GCA_023634145.1 Thymallus thymallus | reverse complement strand
AACCTGTTTTTAGACAACCTCTAACATGTTTGTTGTTATTCCAAAGCCAAACGTATTGTATTGGCATGACAAAGAACCAAGGAATTGGCTACATAACAGATTAAGAACCCTTGCTCTAGCCTGATTCTATAAACCTTTTCAGCCAGGGACATAAATGAGAAATTCTGTGCTTTCCTGGTACTCAAGCTCATGGAAACATGTCCCCTTTTGGGATATGTGATATTTATTTATTTTCAATTTGCAAACATTTATTAAAACCTGTTTTTGCTATGACAGTATGCGTCATTGTGTGTAGATTGATGAGGGGAAAAAAGAATTTAATCAGTTTCAGAATAAGGCTGTAACGTAACAAAGTGGAAAAGGTCAAGGGGTCTGAATACTTTCCAAATGCACTGTCTATATATGCTGAACAAAAATATAAACACAACATGTAAAGGGTTGGTCCCATGAGCTGAAATAAAATATAGACATTTTCCGGACACACACAAAATGCTTATTTCTCTCAAATTTTGTGCACAAATTTGTTTACATCCCTGTTAGTGAGCATTTTTCCATTGCCAAGATAATCCATTCACCTGACAGCTGTGGCATATCAAGAAGCTGATTAAACAGCATGATCATTGCACAGGTGCACCTTGTGCTGGGGACAACACAATGCCACAGATGTCTCAAGTTTTGAGGGATAGTGCAATTGGCATGCTGACTGCCACAATGTCCACCAGAGCTGTTGCCAGATAATTGATTGTTAATTTCTCTACCATAAGCCGCCTCCAATGTCGTTTTAGAGAATCTGGCAGTACTTCCAGCCAGCCTCACAACCGCATACCATGTGTAACCACGCCAACCCAAGACCTCTACATCCGGCTTCTTCACTTGCGGGATGGTCTGAGACCAGACACCCGGACAGCTGATGAAACTGAGGAGTATTTCTATCTGTAATAAAGCACTTTTGTAGGGAAATACTCATTCTGATTGGCTGGGCCTGGCTCCCAAGTGTGTGGGCCTATGCCACAGGAGGTTGGTGGAACCTTAATTGGGGAATGGTATCAAATATATCAAACACATCGCTTTCCACGTTTTTGACGCCATTTGCTCTGTTCCGGCCATTATTATGAGCCCCTGCCCAGTCATATGAAATCCATAGATTAGGGCCTAATGAATGTATTTCAATTGACTGATTTCCTTATATGAACTGTAACTCAGTAAAATGGTCAGTGTATATACGCATACAATATATACTGTATATGTACACTACCGTTCAAAAGTTTGGGGTCACTTAGAAATGTCCTTGTTTTTGAAAGAAAAGCACACTTATTTGTCCATTAAAATAACATCAAATTGATCAGAAATACATTGTAGACATTGTTAATGTTGTAAATGACTATTGTAGCTGGAAACGGCTGAACACATTTTTTTATGGAAACGGCTGAACACATTTTTTTATGGAATATCTACATAGGCGTACATTATCAGCAACCATCACTCCTGTGTTCCAATGGCACGTTGTGTTAGCTAATCCAAGTTTATCATTTTAAAAGGCTAATTGATCATTAGAAAACCCTTTTGCAATTATGTTAGCACAGCTGAAAACTGTTGTGCTGATTTAAAGAAGCAATAAAACTGGCCTTCTTTAGACTAGTTGAGTATCTGGAGCATCAGCATTTGTTGGTTCGATTATAAGCTCAAAATGGCCAGAAACAAATAACTTTCTTCTGAAACTCGTCAGTCTATTCTTGTTCTGAGAAATGAAGGCTATTCCATGTGAGAAATTGCCAAGAAACTGAAGATATCGTACAACGTTGTGTACTACTCCCTTCACAGAATAGAAAAGAGGAGTGGGAGGCCCCAGTGCACAACTGAGCAAGAGGACAAGTACATTACAGTGTCTAGTTTGAGAAACAGATGCCTCACAAGTCCTCAACTGGCAGCTTCATTAAATAGTACCCACAAAACACCAGTCTCAACGTCAACAGTGAAGAGGCGACTCCGGGATGGTGGCCTTCTTATCATTGTTAACAGTTAACCCCCAACAACAACTTCTCCCCAGGTGCCGATGATATGGACATTGATTAAGGCAGCCCCCAGATACCTTACTTATGAACGTAAGCATATGCATTCATGTGTTTACTTGTATGTCTGCACAGGTTTCAGTGTGTGTTGTCATCCATAGGTTGTTTGTGTGTGTGTGTGTGTGTGTGTGTGTGTGTGTGTGTGTGTGTGTGTGTGTGTGTGTGTGTGTGTGTGTGTGTGCAGCCATGTGTGTTCATGTGTGAGTCAGCTTTCATCTCCAGGCTAGTTGAGTTGGGCAGGAGCCAAGGCCCAGCTTTAGGGCATATAAAGAGAGAGAGAGAGAGCACACATAGTGGAGTGGAAGAACAGGATGAAGGAAAAACAGTGGGATGGGTAGAGGAGGAAAGTGAGTTGGACATAAGTTGACTGAATAGGCAATATCTGCAAACACATATTCTCACTAGGACAGAAATAGCCTTACTGCCCTGTGTATTGCGTAAGAGATGGGTCCCAGTCGGTGTCCTCGTGGCTGTGCATAGCAGTGGAGGCTGGTGGGATGAGCTATAGAAAGACGGGCTCATTGTAATGGCTGGAATGGAATAATGGTTATGTTACTCTCCTCAGCTATCAGATTTCCAGCTGTAAGGGTGTGTTTGTCTCTCTGGGTGGGAGTGTGTGAGGTGTAAGTATGTGTGTATGAGAGAGAGTGTCATGTGTGGGGATGTGGCAGAGAAAGAGTGGTATATGTGCATGGGTGTGTGGGAGTAAGAGTTGTTGTCTCTGCATAAGAGTATGTCTCCATGTGGCTCTGTTTGTTTTGTCTAAATCCTAGCCTTCCCTGTTCTTAAATGGAAAGACAGTGGAACAACATTTCCCTCTCAGACACACATGGGCTCTGGGTCTCCCCCTCTCTCTCACACATTACACTAAACATGGTCTGTCTGTCTCCTATCGTTCCTCTCCCCTCTGTCTAATAATACAAGACAAGTGGTAGCTATTATATTAAACAATAAAAACTTAAATATTTATCAATCTTGGTTAAATCAGCACTGATATTTGTGCCTTGAGAAAGTATTCATACCCCTTGACTTATTCCACATTTTGTTGTGTTACAGCCTGAATTCAAAATGTATTAAATATATTTTCTCATCCATCTACACACAATACCCCATAATGACAAATTGAAAACATGTTTTTTAGAAATTGTTGCTAATTTTTTAAAAATGAAATACAGAAATATCTAATTTACATAAGTATTCATACCCCTTAGTCAATACATGTTAGAATCGTCTTTGTGTGAATCTTTCTGGGTAAGTCTCTAAAAGCATTGCACATCTGGATTGTACAATATTTGCACATTACTCTTTTAAAAATTCTTCAAGCTCTGTCAAGTTGGTTGTTGATCATTGCTAGACAGCCATTTTCCAGTCTTGCCATAGATTTTCAAGCCGATTTAAATCAAAAATTCAATTAGGCCACTCGGGAACATTCAATATCGTCTTGGTAAGCTAGTCCAGTGTATATTTGGTCTTGTGTTTAAGGTTATTGTCCTGCTGAAAGGTGAATTCGTCTCAGTGTCTGTTGGAAAGAAGACTGAACCAGGTTTTCCTCTAGGATTTTGCTTGCTCTTAGCTCAATTACATTTATTTTCATTAAAAGAAAAACTCCCATGCATACCCATAACATGATGCAGCCACCACTATGCTTGAAAATATGGAGAGTAATGTGTTTTATTGGATTTGCCCAACACATAACACTTTGAATTCAGAACGAAACATGTTTTGCAGTATTACTTAAGTGCCTTGTTGCAAGCAGGATGCATGTTTTGGAATATTTTTATTCTGTACAAGCTTCCTTCTTTTCAATGTTGTTGATCCATCCTTGGTTTTCTCTTATCACAGCCAATAAACTCTGTAACTGTTTTAAAGTCGCCATTGAAATCCCTGAGCGGTTTCCTTTTTCTCCAGCAACTGTATCTTTGTAGTGACTGGGTGTATTAATACACCATCCAAAGTGTAATTAATAATCTTCACCATGCTCAAAGGGATATTCAATGTCTGCTTTTATTTTACCCATCTATCAATAGGTGCCCTTCTTTGCGAGGCATTTTAAAACCTCCCTGGTCTTTGTGGTTGAATCTGTGTTTGAAATTCACTGCTCGACTGAGGGACCTTACAGATAATTGTATGTGTGGGGTACAGAGATGAGGTAGTCATTCAAAAATCATTTTAGATCCCTATTATCCCACACAAAGCGAGTCCATACAACTTATTTTGACTTGTAAAAAAAAATGTTTTCAAAAAATACTTTGACATTATGGGGTATTGTGTGTAGGCCAGGTGACAAAACAAATCTCACATTAATCCCTTTTAAATTGAGGCCGGACTTGAACCCGATCGAGTATCCCTCCAGATCTGATGAAACTCAATGCTGGTGAAGGGAGAGAGCCAAGGGGGAGGCTGAGGGAGAGGGAGAGCGGCCCCCATATGGAGCTCTGTCTTTAGTGCTCAGAGTTGGGAATTATCCCTAAGTGTCTAGACAACCAGAGAGAGGATGTATCCTGTGGAGGTATTTTTGTGCTAAGCTCCCCACTGACTCATCTGTGGCCATACATTAGCATATGAGAAGCCTGTGCTAAGCCTAATAAGGAAGGGTTTATCATATTGATGAAATTAATATGGGTCTTAAACTGATTGCTTGTATCCTGCTGCTGCAGTGTTATTTCTTTGAGATGGAGCCCCATGCCTGGTTTTGGAGGAAATATCCTTTTGATTTAGAGATAGATTTGTGTGGCTTCCTGGCAGGACAGAATTTTTCCATTGAGTTCCAGTCTAAAAGTCCTAATGATTAAATTGTATGCATGTACCTCATTCTTGTACAAGGAAGGTGTGTGTTCTACTGCCTGACTGTGTGTGTCTGACTACCTGTATGTTCAGTAACATGTGGCTGTGATTTTGTGTGTGACTGTGCATGTCTCAGACCAACCAACTCCCTCTCTCAGCTCAAGGACATTTCACAAAGAAGTGGTTTATTTAACACATATGGCTCCAAGTGTGCCGGAAAGCTAACCATGTTTGTGTCTGGACCTCCTGAAACATGTACTGTACCCCTCTCTAACAGTGTATCTGTTAATCTCTATCTCTCCCTGTGTATAATATGGTTTAGGCTATCTTTCAATCTCTCACTATGGACATTTCTTTCTCTCTGTCTGTCTATCTTTTTGTTTCTCTCTCCCCGTCTCTCTCAGATATATATTTCCCTCTCTCTGAGACGTAGATATTTCTAGTATTTCGCGCAGGCAGACAGTTGGACACCCGTGCGTCACTGGTATCTCATGGGGGGCCTTTTGGGTGATTTTAGGCTGTCAACTAAATCAGGCCCCCCCAGTGGGAGGACCAGATTACTATAATCTCGGTACCCAGGGAACGTAGCTTGGTAATGCCCCGCTCATACCCTAAACACACGGCAACACACTCTCCCATTCACACTCCTACACATTCCTGTGGTCATTCCTATAGCGTAATGTGTATGTGTTGCGCAGTCACGCCCATTATGTGAACACATGTAGGTGTCATTCATATTAAATCACGCATGAAAACACATACTGTACATGGTCACAAGTGCAGTTTTTTAGTTCGAATTGACAAACTGAAAAGACCAAAGCACCATACTCAAGTAGGTTGCTTGCAGCAATCATATCCATACACAGAAATCAGTTCCATTGAACTCTCTCTGACTCTCTATCTTCCACAATGTCAAAATAGTTGAGGGACGAAGAGAGACCGAGATGTGCATGCAGACAACAACAAACTCTCTTTGTGAGACAACGACAAAGAGGAAAGTATTCGGAGCCCTTCCTTGACTTCTTCCACATTTTGTTACGTTACAGGCTTATTCTAGAATGGATTAAATAAAATAAAAATGTCAGCAATCTACACACAATACCCCATAAGGACAAAGTGAAAACAGGTTTTTAGAAATGTATTACAAATAAAAAACAGAAATACCTTATTAACATAAGTATTCAAATTGAGCTTAGGTGTATCCTGTTTCAATTGATCATCCTTGAGATGTTTCTACAACTTGATTGGAGTCCACATGTGGTAAATTCAATTGATTGGACATGATTTGGAAAGGCACACACCTGTCTATATAAGGTCCCACAGTTGACAGTGCATTTCAGAGCAAAAAAACAAGCCATGAGGTCAAAGCAATTGTCCGTAGAGCACCGAGACAGGATTGTGTCGAGGCACAGATCTGGGGAAGGGTACCAAAAAATGTCTGCAGCATTGGAGATCCCCAAGAACACAGTGGCCTCCATTATTCTTAAATGGAAGAAGTTTGGAACCACCAAAACTCTTCCTAGAGCACAACCATCTCTGCAGCACTCCACCAATCAGGCCTTTATGGTAGGGTGGCCAGACGGAAGCCACTCCTCAGTAATAGGCACATGACAGCCCGCTTGGAGTTTACCAAAAGGCACCTAAAGGACTCAGACCATGAGAAACAAGATTCTCTGGTCTGATGAAACCAAGATTGAACTCTTTGGCCTGAATGCCAAGTGTTGTGTCTGGAGGAAACCTGGCACCATCCCTACGGTGAAGCATGGTGGTGGCAGTATCATGCTGTGGCAATGTTTTCCAGCAGGACAGGGACTGGGAGACTAGTCAGGATTGAGGCAAAGATGTACAGAGCAAAGTACAGATAGATCCTTGATGAAAACCTGCTCCAGAGCACTCAGGACCTCAGACTGGTACGAAGGTTCACCTTCCAACAGGATAATGACCCTAAGCACACAGCCAAGACAACGCAGGATTAGCTTTAGGACTCTGAATGTCCTTGAGTGGCCCAGCCAGAGCCTGGACTTGAACCCAATCGAACATCTCTGGAGAGACCTGAAAATTGCTGTGCAGCAACGCTCCCCATCCAACCTGACAGAGCTTGAGAGGACCTGCAGAGAAGAATGGGAGAAACTCCCCAAATACAGGTGTGCCAAGCTTTGTTCGTTTGTATTCTATTGCAAAACGTAAGTAGTATGAAGTAACTCTAACCTTAACCTTTACTATTCCAAAGTCTTAAATTATAACAAATGTGTGATTGCCTTTGTGTGTGTGTGTGTGTGTGTGTGTGTGTGTGTGTGTGTGTGTGTGTGTGTGTGTGTGTGTGTGTGTGTGTGTGTGTGTGTGTGTGTGTGTGTGTGTGTGTGTGTGTGTGTGTGTGTGTGTGTGTGTGTGCGTGCGTGCGTGCGTGCGTGCGTGCGTGCGTGCGTGCGTGTGTGTAAAGATGAGAGATCTTTTGTACCTGCTTAACTTGACAGAGGATCTGTCTGAGTTTGTTCGTTTTCTGTCTCGCGGTGCATTTGCATGTTAGATGTAAAATATGCACACTGATTTTATTACGCTCTGGAAGTTTTCCTACCCCACCCCTCTCTCGTCACCTTAAGCATCTCTGTTGCTGGCTCAGTACTAATGTAGTGGTCTTAGGGAAAGACTAGGGTTATTTTAGGTCCTTGGTCTCAGCTCGAGCGAGAAAGGTCTTGTACTTCAGTTAGACAAAGGCGCAAATTGATTATTTGTGACTTCCCTCCAAACTCTGCCGTAGTGTGTGTGTGTGTGGGTTGTTGTTAGTTTACAGTCTATGTGGCAGTGGGACACTGTCTGTCATTGTGGACAGTAGATACTGTACAGGCCTAGTGTCTGTGGTGCAGCAGGACAGATAGTTCAGCCTGGAGGAGAGAATATTGTTGACACAGTGTCTATGGACAGCTTACATAAAGGGGGCCATACTTGCAAACATTAGAACAAGTTTAAAGTAAAGTTTAAGCATCCGCCAATAAAAATGTTGATGTAATGCCACATGACATAATGCTACATTGTAGCTGGTCCCATCAGACAACCTGGCACACGTTAGCCCTATGCTAACCTCACCAGGTGGCAGTGATTATTTCCTGTAACAATTTCCTCGTCAGCCTATAGATAGATAGATAGATAGATAGATAGATAGATAGATAGATAGATAGATAGATAGATAGATAGATAGATAGATAGATAGATAGATAGATAGATAGATAGATGTAAATCTTGAATTTGGTCGTTTTTCATGTATCCCTCTGGTGGCTGAGTTGACTTATTTTTAGAAATGCCATTGATTTGTGAAAAAAAAGTTTAAGATCTTTGATCATGAGGATTTTTTTATAGGATATAATCACTGCTACCTGGTGAGGTTAACATGGGGCTAATGTGTGCCAGGTTATTTTATGGGATAAGCATTCTATCACATGATACTACGTCAATGATTTTTAATTGGCTGATGCTTCATCTTAACCCTGAACTTAAACGACTCCCTAGCCTCTCTCTTCAGGTGAGTGAAGGAGTGACGGAGAGTTGGAGGAGATGAAGGGGTGGCATGGAGCCAGGGTGCAGGGCTTGGCACAGTGAAACACCAGCAGCCTTGGCTGCCTCTCTCCCCTCCAGAGGTTGGGACATATAGAGGAGAGGAGGAGGGTAAAGTTTCAGCTTGAGAACACAGTCTGTTCCAACCCCTTTGTCTCTCCTGTCCTGCAGCATTCTCAACCTGCCTCAGTTGGAAGTCAGACATTACCTCAGGTTTGGTTTCTTTCTATTTACAAACAAGCCTTTCTTCTTGTAGCTGGAACAGTCTGGTGTCAAGCCGGCTTTAACATGATGTTTCATGGCTTCGGAACTATTGAGGATCACAGCAACTCATAACTGCTTAATTTACTGCAGCTCTATTAATTGACAGTGAGCATCTAAAAAGCTATATGTTGGCTTCAGAATTATTTTCCCACACTTTTGTCAATCAATATTATACAGTTAAAGTCGGAAGTTTACATACACTTATGTTGAAGTCATTAAAATTCATTTTTCAACCCCTCCACAGATTTCATGTTAACAAACTATAGTTTTTGGCAAGATGATGTCATGGCTTTAGAAGCTTCTGATAGGCTAATTGACATCATTTGAGTCAATTAGAGGTGTACCTGTGGATGTATTCAAGGCCTACCTTCAAACTCGCTTGACATCATGGGAAAATCAAAAGAAATCAGCCAAGACCTCAGAAAAAATATTGTAGACCTCCACAAGTCTGGATCATCCTTGGGAGCAATTTCTAAATGCCTGAAGGTACCACGTTCATCTGTACAAACAATAGTACACAAGTATAAACAGCCGTCATACCGCACAGGAAGGAGACGCGTCCTGTCTCCTAGAGATGAACGTACTTTGGTGCGAAAAATGCAAATCAATCCCAGAACAAAAGCAAAGGACCTTGTGAAGATGCTGGAGGAAACTGTAAAATGAGTCCTATATCGACATAACCTGAAAGACCGCTCAGCAAGAAAGAAGCCACTGCTCCAAAACCGACATAAAAAAAACAGACTACGGTTTGCAACTGCACATGGGGACAAAGATCGTACTTTTTGGAGAAATGTCCTCTGGTCATTTGATGAAACAAAGTCTGATGAAACAAAAATAGAACTGTTTGATCCACATATGCCATCATCACACAGCAATGTCTTCCAGTATGCTGATAACATCAAATATGTAAAAATGTAATTATCATAATGAATAAACATAAAAAAAAGTTGAAACACAGCTAAATAAAGACCTGTATGAGTTTATTATTACTACTGTCAAGAGAGAGTCAGAGAGGAAGAAGACAAAAAAATGTTTTAATTGGAAAGCATTGCTCTGACAAGGTTGGGAATGTAAATGTAGGCACGTATTGATGTGGGCCTTGGTTCTCTGTGCTTGAGCTGTGCTATTGTGTAATAGTAACTGCGCCGGGCGGTTGGAGGCAATCATGTTGATATGCATATAAACCGGAGGGGGAGGGATAAAGAGAGAGAGGCAGAGAGAGATGGAGCAATCTAAAGGGTGCGTGACTTCGCGCTTGCTCCTGCTGGTTTGGTTTATCGTAGAGATAAATGGCATAGGGAATCAAAGTCAAAATCGACAGAAGACTGACTATGTATTTTAGCCTATAGCTTGCGGCTCAGAGGTGGAAGCACGTTTCAGAGGGCTGTGGATACGCATCCGTGACCGTGGCGACATGCATACCCGAGTCATAATCTGACGCAGCGGACATCATATCTGAGGACAGGACACAGGAGCGCAGGTAGGTTGTGAATAATAAAAGGCGAACTTGGGATACATACAAACTGTATGATCCGAGGAGAAAATCCGGTAGGCCTACTACAGGCTATGATTGATTAATGTGAGTCTTAGCCATACCTGCGCGTTTAAAGATACCATATTCTAATGCAATTTATATTTTAAAGATATTATAATTTCGGGCTATGTGTGCCACATTTTGTAAATATGAATGAATGACATCGGAATATTTCAGTCGCTGTGGTCGTTTTTCTATCGTTGTGAATCTCAGAGCTGGCGGGCACGGTGGGGACAGGCTTCTGCGGAGTGCGGACATTCTCTGCCAGTTCCGATAGCCTACTTGGCAGCATCGTCGGTTCTGTAGCCTAGACCAACCTTCCAGAAAAAACGGAAAAAACGGACAAGGAAAGGCGATCCTCTCCTTCCAATGATGCGATGATAGGCTACCTGATACTACGCCAGACTATTCTCCTCACGAATACCTACTCATGTTTAAATACTGACAGACCCAGTTTCCCAATTTACCCTTGGAAAGTGGAGACGGGTTCCTGGACACACGCAATGAGTGGGTGATTGAGATCTCGATTGCGAATGTGGACTGCACAAATAGCCTATGGTTCGAAAGAGCAAGACAACAAGTTGTTGTGCACAAGTTGTGTGTGGTTTAAGCGTGCTCATTTGAAACGGAGGTCTGTCCTCTCAAGCTGGAAACCTGTTGTGTGTTTATGCAACTAGCTCTCAGTCTCATGTGAGAATTATACATTCATCCATGTTTCTCAAACATCAAATTGAAGTTGTTGCAAATGTCAAATTTCGATGTGTTTAAGGTTAAGTTTAGGCATTAACTCCGAAATCTTAAAGTTATGCATTAACTCCAAACGGTTAAGGTAAGAGTTAAGGTTTGGGATAGGCTAAAAACAAAAATCTAAAATCTCTGTATTCAAACTTGTAATCTTTTAAATCAGAGGCAGATCCTCACTGCTGCCCCTAGTGGCCGAATTCCACGTCATCTCCCGATGTCCAGTCCACAGACATGGATGGATGTAAAATACTGACTTGTATAACGAGTGACCGAGCTGTGTTTATGAGGGTTGCCCAACCAAGTCCCAAGGCCGAGAAGGGTCAGGGCCGTTGGAGAATCTAGATCCACCTGTTTCTCATCAGGAATTGCCAATGCACCTCTGGATCGTATAAACGCGCAGGCAAGCTGCTCCAGAGTGCTACTGGATTGAATGCAGAGCCCTGCCAGACGTCTTGGATTGCGAAGAGAGAGAAAAACACGGCGATCAGCCGACTAGAATAACAGCTATCAACCTCCAAAACAGCCTTCTGCCTGAGAGGATTTTCCGCCTGCTTTGATACTTTTATTTTAGAGAAGTGGGGTTTTGGAAAGGGCTTTCAAATTGCAGACACGTGCAGACCATACACACTCAAGAACACCTCAATGGTATGGAATATCATAGCCAACTTCTATATGTTTAATCTGTTAGGAGTTTATAATTTTGTCATATTTTAGGCCATAGTGGGTTGTGAAGCTGGCAGGATAATGGTATAGTAATCCTCACCAGTAAAGTGCACAGCACAGACAGAACACCCAACAGCAGGACAGAATAGTTAACATATCTGACTGACAAAACACACAGCAGGCAAAGAACATTACTCACAACAAACCCAAAAACCTATACTGACAGAGCAATATACAGAACACAGCACAGACAGAACACAGGAAGAACATTGAGAACTGTCACAAAACACTTAGAACAGACAGAATAAGTGTGTAGGCGTAAGCGACATAAGCAAGGAAGAATAGTAGAATACACCAGGTGCAATTTTGAAATTTGGTTGTGCATCGTCAGTTTTTCTCTAGATATGGCAGTGACTCATCTTGGGATCGACAGACTCCACAGTATTCCACTACTATCAGCTGTTTCAATCAGTCAAGAGTCTGCCAATTAGAGTGCATTTTCTGTGTGTATCTCTCTGCTCTTTCTGCATTCACATCTAAACTGGTCGTGGTCACAGCAAATGTACACTACCGTTCACTACCGGGGTCACTTAGGAATGTCCATGTTTTTGAAAGAAAAGCGATTTTTTTTTGTCCATTAAAATAACATCAAATTGATCACAAATACAGTGTAGACATTGTTAATGTTGTAAATGACTATGTAGATGGAAACGGCAGATTTTTAATGGAATATCTACATACAGTTGAAGTCGAAAGTTTACATACACTCAGGTTGAAGTCATTAAAACTCAATAAAACCACTCCACAGATTTCATGTTAGCAATCTATAGTTTTGGCAAGTAGGTTAGGACATCTACTTTGTGCATGACACAAGTAATTCTTCCAACAATTGTTTACAGACATATTATTTCACTTAGAATTCACTATATCACAATTCCAGTGGGTCAGAAGTTTACATACACTAAGTTGTCATGGATTTAGAAGCTTCTGATAGGCTAATTGACATAATTTGAGTCAATTGGAGTTGTGCCTGTGGATGTAAACTCAGTGCCTCTTTGCTCGATATAGGGGGGAAAATCAAAAGAAATCAGCCAGTACCACGTTCATCTGTACAGACAATCTGTACAGCCACCATACCGCTCAGGAAGGAGACGCGTTCTGTGTCCTTGAGATGAGCGTACTTTGGTGCGAAAGTGCAAATCAATCCCAGAACAACAGCAAAGGACCTTGCTAGAGGAAACAGGTACAAAAGTGTATATATATATATATATATATATATATATATATATATATATATATATATATATATATATATATATATATATATATATCTCAACAGTAAAAAGAGTTCTATATCGACATAAGCCGCTCAGCAAGGAAGAATCCACTGGCCATAATGACCATAGTTATGTTTGGAGGAAAAAGGGGGAGGCTTGCAAGCCGAAGAACACCATCCCAACCGTGAAGCACTGGGGTGGCAGCATCATGTTGTGGGGTTGCTTTGCTGCAGGAGGAACTGGTGCACTTCACAAAATAGATGGCATCATGAGGAAGGAAAATTATGTGGATATATTGAAGCACCATCTCATGACACCAGTCAGGAAGTTAAAGCTTGGTCGCAAATGGGTCTTCCAAATGGACAATGACCCCAAGCATACTTCCAAAGTTGTGGCAAAATGGCTTAAGGACAACAAAGATATGGAATTGGAGTGGCCATCACAAAGCCCTGACCTCAATCCTATAGAAAATTTGTGGGCAGATCTGAAAAAGCGTGTGCGAGCAAGGAGGCCTACAAACCTGACTCGGTTACAGCAGTTCTATGTGGAGGAATGGGCCAAAATTCACCCAACTTATTGTGGGAAGCTTGTGGAAGGCCACCCTACACGTTTAACCCAAGTTAAACAATTTACAGGCAATGCTACTAAATACTAATTGAGTGTATATAAACTTCTGACCCATTGGGAATGTGATGAAAGAAATAAAAGCTGAAATAAATAATTCACTCTACTATTATTCTGACATTTCACATTCTTAAAATAAAGTGGTGATCTTAACTGACCTAAGACAGGGAATTTTTACTAGGATTAAATGTCAGGAATTGTGAAAAACTGAGTTTAAATGTATTTAGCTAAGGTGTATGTAAACTTCCGACTTCAACTGTAGGAGTACAGAGGCCCATTATCAGCAACCATCACTCCAGTATTCCAATGGCACGTTGTGTTAGCTAATCCAAGTTCATAATATAAAAGGCAAATTGATCTCTAGAAAACCCTTTTGCAATTATGTTAGCACAGCTGAAAACTGTTGTGCTGATTTAAAGTAGCAATAAAACTGGCCTTCTTTAGACTAGTTGAGTATCTGGAGACGTATTCCAGACTGGCCAATAAAAATTAAAGATTAAGGGCAAAATAACACTGACACTGGACAGAGTAAGATATGGCTTTTTCTTTGCAACTCTGCCTAGAAGACCAGCATCCCGGAGTCGCCTCTTCACTGTTGATGCTGTTTTGCTGGTACTATTTAATGAAGCTGCCAGTTGAGAACTTGTGAGGCGTCTGTTTCTCAAACTAGACACTCTAATGTACTTGTCCTCTTGCTCAGTTGTGCACCGGGGCCTCCCACTCCTCTTTCTATTCTGTTAGAGACAGTTTGCTCTGTTCTGTGAAGGGAGTAGTACACAGCGTTGTACGAGATCTTCAGTTTCTTGGCAATTTCTCGCATGGAATAGCCTTAATTTCTCAGAACAAGAATAGACTGACGAGTTTCAGGAGAAAGTTATTTGTTTCTGGCCATTTTGAGCCTATAATCAAAGCCACAAATGCTGATGCTCCAGATACTCAACTAGTCTAAAGAAGGCCAGTTTTATTGCTTCTTTAATCAGTGCATTTTTCAGCTGTGCTAACATAATTGCAAAAGGGTTTTCTAATGATCAATTAGCCTTTTAAAATGATAAACTTGGATTAGCTAACACAACGTGCCATTGGAACACAGGAGTGATGGTTGCAGATAATGGGCCTCTGTATGCCTATGTAGATATTCCATAAAAAATCAGCCATTTCCAGCTACAATGGTAATTTACAACATTAACAATGTCTACACTGTATTTCTGATACATTTTATGTTATTTTAATGGACAAAAAATGTGCTATTCTTTAAAAAATAAGGACATTTCTAAGTGACCCCAAACTTTTGAACGGTAGTGTAGGTTTGGGGGTTCCATGGGTATGATCCTCTGCTTCACTCATTAGTGTTTAACAGTCAAATCGACTACCTCCTTTACTCCGTACATAACGCATACACACACACATCCCCCTCACCCTCTCACCTCTCCCCTACATGGCACGCTAACAGGCCATACATGTATAAAACTATACAGTAATACTTGAACTGTTCTGTTGGGAGTGTGGAACTGCTGTGTCCCTCCATGACACAGCTCTCTAGAGTACTCTATTTCTGTCTCTCTCTCTCTCTCTCTCTTGATCACTCTATCTCACTACCCTCTGTCTATAACTGTCGTCTAGCTCTATGTCTCCCTCTTACTCCTCTCTTGATTCTCACTCTCTCTCCCACTGTCCACATGTATTCTATTCTTAGTTTGTTGATCATTATTCCTGTTTTTTCTCTTTCTCTCTCCCTCCCCATCTCAGGTTCCCACTCTCTTTCGCCCGCTTTTTCTCTCTTTGTCTCTCTCTCTGTCTCCCACTCATTCTTTTTCTCTCTCTTTGTCCCATTATTTCTGTCATTATCCAGTTCCAGTCTTCCTGTGCTGAGGTTCTAACGACGTGATCGAGTCTGACTCTTTAATCCTGTTTTTTAGAGGGCCAACTTTCGAGACTCTGCAGACTTCCATTCTCACTCTCTCACACACACTCACAGACACACACACACACGGAGGCCAGTATGTCACCGTTCAGACTGGGGCTTGCTGGGGAGAACTCAGAGATCCCTCTGTCCACAAACAGGCTAGTCTCTGTTTCTGGAAATATTAACTGACATTTTAGACCCTCAGATTCTCTGGAATCTGACAAAAATTTGAATGTGTGTGCAAGAAATATAGAGAAAGAGAGTTTGCCTGTGTTTGTGTGTGCATGTCAATTTGGGCAATGTGTGGGTCAAAAATGGGTATGATATGTGGCAATTTGGCTTGCTATGATGTATGTGGCTTGGTTTTTCAGATTTAGTTTGAGCTTAAGGAATTAACTTTGAGAGATCCTGATATTTGCCTGTGATTTTTGGAAGCCATTCGGTTTTGGAAATTTTGCACCTGTTTCTCTATTTGTAGAGATAACAGTGCTTTCAGAAAGTATTCACACACCTTGACTTATTCCACATGTTTTGTGTTACAGCATGAATGTATAATGTATTTAACTGAGATTTTGTGTCACTGATCTACACACAATACCCCATTATCTCAAACTGGAATTATGTTAATTAAAAAGTTGAAATGTGTTGTATTCAACCATTTTGTTATGGCAAGCCATAATTAGTTCAGGAGAGAAAATGTGCTTTACAAGTCACATAATAAGCTGCGTGGACTCACTCTGTGTTCAATAATAGTGCTTTGCATGGTTTTGAATGACTACCCCATCTCTGTACCCACACATACAATTATCTGTAAGGTTCCTCAGTGGAGCATTAGGTTTTCCAATGGTTCGGAAAGAAGGGCACCTATTGGTAGATGGGTGCATGGTGAAGTTATTAATTTCACTTTAGATGGTGTATCAATACAGGCGTCCTTCCTAACTCAGTTGCTGGAGAATAAGGAAATCGCTCAGGGATTTCACCATGAGGCCAATGGTGACTTAAAACAGTTACACAGTTGAATGGCTGTGATGGGAGAAAACTGAGGATAGACCAACAACATTGTAGTTACTCCAGAATACTAACCGAATTGACAGAGTGAAAAGAAGGAAGCCTGTACAGAATAAAAAATATTCCATGTATCTTGTTTGCAATAAGGCCCTAAAGTAAAACAGCAAATAATGTGGCCAAGAAATTAACTTTATGTCCTGAATTCAAAGTGTTATGTTTGGGGCAAATCTAATACAACACATCAATGAGTACCACTCTTCATATTTTCAAGCGTGGTGGTGACTGCATCGTGTTATGGGTATGTTTGTAATCGGCAAGGACTAGGGAGTTATGCACAGGCAATATCCTAAAGGAAAACCTGGTTCAGTCTTCTTTCCAACAGACGCTGGGAGACAAATTCACCTTTCAGCAGGACAGTAACCTTAAACACAAGGCCAAATATACACTGCTTACCAAGACAACATTGAAAGTTCCTGAGTGGCCTAGATACAATTTGTACTTAAGTAGGCTTGAAAATCTATGGCAAGACTTGAACAAACTAGACAGAGCTTGAAGAATTAAAAAAATTATAACTTGCATTTATTGTACAATCCAGATGAGGACAAATGGACAGCTACATTTCCAACTTCATTTGGAATAAATCAAATCCACGAATGAGAAAGGCATATCTAGAGAGACCTTCCCAATGTTTTACACTACTACTGGTCAGCCAATATATCTAAATGTGTGTATTGGGTTTCAACATTTGAAAACAAGGATGGTCCAACTTGGGCCATCATGGAGTTACAGTCAAGCCTTCCAATTTCTCCGGTCTCGCTTCTGTGCTCCCCAATGCCCATGAACCTGGCCACCCATGTTTTGAACCCCATTGTCAAGAACTCCCTTAAAATCTGGTCCCAATCCCAAAATCACTTTAGCCTTAAACAATCAAGCGGCTTCTCCCCATTAACATCTAATCAGCTCTTCCCAGCGTCACAGATTGAAACAGCATTTCAGTTCTGGTCTGGTGTTTTTTTGTGACCTATTTGTTGATAACACATGAATCTCATTCGATACTCTGAGGGTTGACCATAATATTCCCAATGCCCACATTTTTAGATACTTGCAAACTCGCAGCTTTGCCAAAAAACGTCTCCCTTCATTTATTTTTTTTCTATTACTGTTTCTTTCTGTACTATTTAATTTACTTTTATAGATGCCTTGGTGGGTGGGTGGTCTGGAGGTAGGGAGGGATTGGAGGGAGGGGATGGATGGATAGATGGGAGAATGAGGGGTTGGGGTTGTACTGTTTTGTTGTTATAACTAAAAATCAATAAATAAAGTAAAAAATATAGTAATGTATTGACTCAGGGGGTTGAATACTTACATGTATCGAATCAAGAAATATAGTGTTTGAATCCCTTTATAACACAACAAAATGTGAAAAAATTGAAGGGGTGTGGATACTTTCTGAAGGCACTGTACCTCTCCCTAACCTCCCCATCGAGCATTTTCTTCTGTTTTCCACTGTGATCTCATCTCGCACTCCTTTATCTATGTGTTTTACATCCTTCTATTATGCTTATCTCTCTATCTTTACAGCCCCTATCTCTCCTCCCACACCCTGTGTGTAAAACACAACCATGTTGAAACAACACCACCTGAATGAGGGAACAGTGATTTATCGGAGGTGGATTGGCCGACAGAAGGCTGGAGTCTGAGAAAAAGAGATGGGAGAGTGGGAGTGGGAGAAGGAAAATAAACAGCGATACTACTGTGAGGAGGTGGAGATAGAGACATACCTCTTTATTCCACTCTCTTTCTTTCTTTTCTTTTTCTCTGTTCTTGCATACTCCCTTAAAAGCGCCAAAGAGGATTAATAGTAATATTGCCAGTATACTGTACACTTCCTCAAAATAGTCAGAATTAATCTAAGATTACTCAAGAAATCTTTTGACATTAGTCGCAAGATTTTAAATCGCAAGATTTTAAATCTAACTAAGATGTTTGGTGCAGTATTTCTCAAGTGAAACATTTGCATTAACACTGTCCATACTGTTGACCAATCACTGAGGAAGGGGAGTAGACTTTGGCTACGATTCGGCTACCGACTTCTGCTTCCAACTTCAGCTTGCCTCGACAAAATGTTTTGTCTGCACGAACAGCCGAAAAAAAACTTTCCTGAAGACCAAAACAAACAAAAACGTCTTAAAATGTAATCATAATATATGATGTGGATTCCTTAAATCCATAAATTCCATAAAGTATTTTATAGTCTGTTTTCTCAGCTCTGTTTAACATCTATATGGAAGTATGTGACCATCACACATTATTAGCAAGATCTCCGTTGAGATTTACAATTCCACACATGTACGAACACAGATATGTTCACTCTCTTCCATGATGGTTCACACAACTGCACACACACACACACACAGCGTCCTTACACATACTTACTCACGTGTGTCACTCCCATAACCACTTCACCCATGTGTTTTCATGAGCATAAAACACACATGTCAAGATTAGCACACAGATGTTTGTTCTTCTACGTGTGAGTTAAAGAATGAGGAGTATTTGTTATACAAGGGGCATGTATGAGTCATAAGGAGTATGAGTTTGCCCCAGATACTGATCCTAAGTCAGTTTCCCCCCCCCCCCCCTCCCTAATGGTTGATGTTAGGATTTGGTGAGGGATAGCTGATCTGTGCCTTGGTGTAGTTTCACCTTCCTCTGTGGGTCACAAAGACAGGTAGTGTGGATAGAGGGGATTGTTTTGGAAGGAAGGGGTGTTTTGGATAAGATCTGGGGGTGAGCTATTCCAGTCGATGCTTTTGTTTCTGCCCAGCTCTAACGCACCTGATTCAACACATCCATTAGTTTGATCAGGTGTGCTAGTGCTGTGTTCCACACACTGACGTGATTGGAACCAGAACAGCTCACTCCCTTCCGTCACTACCTCATCCTCTGACTCAATAGCCCACCCCTGGTTAAGACTGGATTAGACAGAATGGGAGTGTGGAGTGGTACTGATATGATTGTGTAATCATGCACTGTAGGAGCCTCTGGGTAGCTTTGCCACTGTCTTATAGTGCGTCACCTTCAGCCAATGTTACTGCTATGGATTCAGAGCTGGAGAGATTCAGTTGAACAGAGGATAGTATTAGTAATCAAGGTATAGAGAGAAACTGTAAAAAGAGTCTGGAAGAAATAGAAAGAGAGTCCACATATACTAGAGAGAAGAGAGTTATAGTGTCAGAGGCAGAGAGAAAGAGAGATACAAGGAGCCAATAAGATAGAAAGAGATACAAACAGAGAAATAGTGCCCATCTGCCTTGGAGGAGTGAAATCAACTTGGTCATTTTGCAGGCTTTCTGCTTTATGCAACTTAAATTGCAGGCCAAAGTCTGGTCTGTGTGTGTGTGTGTGCTTGCGTGCGCATGTGTGCGTGTATCAATGACTCACTGTAACTATACACCACACCCCTCTGTGTGTATGCTGTTGTCATGCCGCTAAGACCTTTTGGAGAATTCAGTGACCTGCCCTCTGAGTCTGCACAACTGAACTGCTATAAACACCCCTCTATATAGGCACACTTTACTAAAATGTCAAGTAGAACAAAACACACGAGAAATAGAAATAAGAAGAACACAAAAAAGTAAGTAAGCTATATACAGCATCAGTGCCAGGGACAGTTCCAGGGTCAGTAGCTATATACAGGGACAGTTCCAGGGTCAGTAGCAATAGTATATACCGTTTTTTACATATTTGGATAGATGGATATGTAATTTTCACTTCAACACTATTGACAGATAAAGGTTACCCAATTTAACAAATCACACACAAAAAAACCCATTGAAAATTATATGCAATTAAAATAAACAAAAATGCCTTTTCCTTATGGGGAAAAAGTTAGTACACCCCTACCTTTACCATCACATAAAATGGTAGTTCCAGGGTCAGTAGCTATATACAGGGTCAGTTCCAGGGTCAGTAGCTATATACAGGGACAGTTCCAGGGTCAGTAGCTATATTCAGGGTCAGGTCCAGGGACAATAGCTATATACAGGGTCCGCTCCAGAGTCAGTACCAGGTTCAGTTCCAGGGTCAGTAGCTATATACAGGGTCAGTTCCAGGGTCAGTGCCAATACCATATTTACAATGTGCAGGGATACTGGAGTGGTAGGTGTAGATATGTATACAGGTAAGGTAACGAGGCATCAGGATATATTATAAACAGAGTAGCAGCAGCATGGATGATAATTGTGTGTGTGCATGTGTGTAAAGTCAATATTAATGTATGTGTGTGTTATGTCTGTGTGAGCAAGTGTGTGAGTGAGTGTGTAGAATGTGCATACAGTGAGTGTGCATAGAGACAGTGCAAACATGTAATAGAAGGGTCATTGCAGATAGTTTGTGTAGCCATTTTGTTAGCTACAGTTGAAGTCAGAAGTTTACATACACCTTAGCCAAATACATTTAAACTCAGTTTTTCACATTTCCTGACATTTAATCCTAGTAAAAATGTCAGTTAGGATCACCACTTTATTTTAAGAATGTGAAATGTCAGAATAATAGTAGAGAATTATTTATTTCAGCTTTTATTTATTTCATCACATTCACAGTGGGTCAGAAGTTGCATACACTCAATTAGTATTTGGTAGCATTGCCTTTAAATTGTTTAACTTGGGTCAAACGTTTCGGATAGCCTTCCACAAGCTTCCCACAATAAGTTGGGTGAATTTTGGCCCATTCCTCTTGACAGAACTGGTGTAACTAACCGACTTGTCAAAACTATAGTTTGTTAACATGAAATCTGTGGAGTGGTATGTAAACTTCCGACTTCAACTGTATTTAGCAGTCTTATGGCTTTGGGGTTAAAGCTGTTCAGGAGCCTCTTGGTGTCAGACTTGATTCTCCAGTACCGTTGCCGTTTGGAAGCAGAGAGAACGGCTTGGGTGGCTGGAGTCTAACAATTTTCCGGCCCTTCCTTTCACACCGCCTGATATAGAGGTCCTGGAGGGCAGGGAGCTCAGCCCATTTAATGTACTGTTTTGTCCGCAACACCCTCTGTAGTGCCATGCGATGGAGGGCGGTGCAGTTGCCATACCAAGCAGGGATGCAGCCAGTCAAGCTGCATCCAATAGTGCAGCTGTATAACTTTTTGAGGGCCCATGCCAAATCTTTTTAACCCCCTGAGGGGGAAGAGGCGCTGTCTCGCCTTCTTCAAGACTGTTAGTGTCTGTGGAGTCCTTAGTGATTTGGACACAAGGAACTTGATGCTTTCGACCCGCTATACACCAATCGCCAAATACTTTTGGGAACAGCTTAACGACGATCCACAGAGGCAAAAAGGACAATGTCGATGTTTAATTCAGTTAGAGAAAAGCTACGAAATTGGAGAGTTGAAAATAAAGAGAAGGGCCTATGACACGTCAAGGGAACTGTAGCCTACTGTTCAGATGGGTTAAATGGAACTGAAATGTGGACACTGACTGTAGGTCTATAACCTCTCACATAGCCTTAATTATAACTCCTGCAGAGTTAAGTATTTCTTGCAGTAAAATTATACACCAAGTTGAGAAATGTGATTTATTTATTTCTGCATCTTGAGAGAATCCGAATGCTCAATTAGATACCATCTTTAGAGGTACTGTCTTTATTAGCATCATAAAAGCTGATAGTATTTCAACCACATAAAATATGCATCCAAGCTGCACTGAAATATTGTCAGAAACATGTTGCATTTTGTCCTTGGTGCCTAAACGTCTTTGCTCCACGAAAGAGATGACAGAGAGATCTTTACCGATGTCAACTAGATTGAAGCATTTATTCTATCGATTTATGACATTATTCTGGTGTGCCAGGGTATATTTAATCTTCTAGGGCAACATATAATGTTGCATGTATCTAATTATAGACAAGTTGACTAACAAATAGTCTACCAAAATATAGGAAATAAAAGTAGAAACATACATGACCAAAAAGATGTGGACAACTGCTCATCAAACATCTCATTCCAAAATCATGGGCATTAATATGGAGTTGGTCCCCCCCTTTGCTGCTATAACAGCCTCCACTCTTCTGGGAAGGCTTTCCGCTAGATGTTGGAACATTGCTGCAGGGACTTGCTTCTATTCAGCCACAAGAGCATTGGCGAGGTCGTGCACTGATGTTGGGCGATTAGGCCTGGCTCGCCATTCTAATTCTAACCCCAAGGTGTTCAATGGGGTTGAGGTCGGGGTCCTGTGCAGGCCAGTCAAGTTCATCCACACCAATCTCGACAAACCATTTCTGTATGGACCTCGCTTTGTGCACGGGGGTATTGTAATGCTGAAACAGAAAAGGGCCTTCCCCAAACTGTTGCCACAAAGTTGGAAGCACAGAATAGTCTAGAATGTCATTGTATGCTGTAGCGTTAACATTTCCCTTCAAGGGGTCTAGCCCGAACCATGAAAAACTGCCCCAGACCATTATTCCTCCTTCACCAAACTCTACAGTTGGCACTATGCATGGGGGAAGGTAGCGTTCTCCTGGCATTCACCAAACCCAGATTTGTCCGTCGGACTGTCAGATGGTGAAGCATGATGCATCACTCCAGAGAACACGTTTCTACAGCTCCAGTCCAATGGCGGCGAGCTTTACTCCACTCCAGCCGACTCTAGGCATTGCGCATGCTGATCTTAGGCTTCTGTGCGGCTGCTCGGCCTTGGAAACAAATTTCATGAAGCTCCGGATGTACAGTTCTTGTGCTGACGTGAGTTTTGCAACCAAGATTTTTACGCGCTTCAGCGGTCCTGTTCTGTGAGCTTGTGTGACTGAGCCTTTGTTGCTCCTGGATGTTTCCACTTCAAAATAACTATTAACCAGGCAGCTCTTGCAGTGCAGAAATTTGACTAACTTACTTGTTGGAAAGGTGGCATCCTATGACGGTGCTCATTCATTCATTTGTACATACGTGTATGCAGCTTATGTGGTTAAATGTGTGGTCCCTGAGAGCTGTACCAAGTTAATGTGTAAATGAAATATGCAGAGGTGATCATGTGTGCTCTACGGAAGTGACATTTTATTCCCAGCTCCCGAAGACCGTGGCGTGCATGTTATAATATTCACTCCTAAACTGAGTTAACCTCATCCATGTCTCTATGTTCTGTCTGTGTCTACAGAGCCCAGTAGGAGGATGGTGTGACAGACGGACGGAAAGACAAACAGAGGGACTGTATAAATCATTACCCTCAACAGCTAGACCATGGCCACTGCATCCATCCTTACTCTCATCCTCACCCTCCTCCTCTCCTCCCTCCATCCCTCTTCTGGCCAGGTGATCGTCAGCTCCTCCTCCTCATCCTCCTCTCTTCCAGACCCTGTCATCACTCCATCCCTCAAGCCCAGTCTGCCCTCCTCTCGTCCCAGAGGTCGGAGCGACGGGTCTGTCAGAGTGACCAACAGGGATTGGCCCACAGAGAGAGGAGTTAAGGGCGAAGGGGGCTCTGACCTGGGACAGGGTGGGGGGGAAATGGGCACTCCCACAACACAGACTAGAACTATAGACCTCAGTCAATCCCATTCCCCCTCTCAGAAACTCAACATTGGGTCTTCCCAAAGCCAGTCCACTTCTGTTGAGGCTAGGACAGGTACTATGGTAACCCCAGAACCAAGTGGAGTTATATCTGCAAAGGGACCAACCGCGCGCCCACCCACCAAACCCTCAGGTGCTGAGCCAGTGACATCAGGGGGCAGGGGATCTGATGGACCAATCGTACCAGAGGATGATTGGCAGATGAATGGATCAGGAAGTGAATTTGTCCCTACAGTGATGGCTGTTGTGAAGAAAGAGTCACCGGTTGTCTTGACAACATCAGATGGAATGGCACAGTTCCGGCTACAGGCTCAGACGGCTTTCAGCGGAGGGCAATCATCCAAGATGGCCAAAGCCCCGACGGTCAGCCTCACTGTCCAGCCCCGCCTATCTGCCCTGACAACAGCCAATAGGATCCTCTCCACACAGTCACCTGACATTGGATTGACAGTCGTTCATGGAGGAGTAGTGACAGGTGAGTACCTAAAGATGAACTTACAGTATATGTAGTGTCAGAGGAGTATGTTTTAACCTAGGAGGACTAGTGGAGTAGTAGACTTTCATCCATAACTGAAGCTTGAGTACTATGCTATGATCTCTGAGTGGTTCTTTATCATGTTATAACTCTTGAGTAGCATTTGAGTGACATTTATGTAGTTGTCAGCAGAGGGGCTGCTTCATGTCTCTTGTGTCTTTCTTCAGGTGATATGACAGCTAACACTACTACAGCCACAGTCGGACCAATAGCAGGACAGACCTCCACTGTGAAATCACCATCTCCCAGAGCAACCACTCCTGGCTCAACCAATCAACAGCCAAAGTCAGCAGAACCTCAAGGATCCACCCCCAGCTCAACCAATCAACAGCCAAGTACCACAACACAAGGACCGACCACCAGAACTACAACCAATACGACGGCAACAAAAGTAGAACCCAGAAATACCTCAACAAGCACAACCAATCAACCGACAAATGCTACTGAACCAGAAAGAACTACAACAAGTACCACCAAACAGTCGACCAAGACAGGTAGAGAAAGGAGGCTTTTGGGTGTTGTAGTTCCCTGGGTGGAAAACAATGGCCACTTTGACTGGGCATAAGTTTCCTTTTCCTGTGATGATTTAGAGTGGAATTATTTATGCAGAGGGAGTTTTGACTGGAAGTTCCTGGAACAGGTTTTAAGGAGGGAAGAGGCAGAGACAGAGTGAGCGAGAGAGGGATGGAAAGTGGAATTGTGCAGGGTAGACTCAGGCAGGAAGGAGAGAAATAAATAGAAACAACGTAGTACACTCTTATAAGTAAATGTGCCTGGAACACCTTTTGGGTTGCTACAACGATGGAACCTTTTTGTGATGGGAAGAGTGTAATTTTGAACCTTTTTAATAATATATCAGAAGAATGGAGGTGTGGCTTATTGGAGGCGTGGCTTTCAGATAATTAATTTTGGCCACCCATAGAGTAAATGTCATTTAAGTTTGTACACTACATTTAAAATTATAAAAATGTAGTGTTTATACATATTACAAATTCTAATATAATATTAACATATTCCAACTTCGGAATTTGACTAGGCACTTAGGAACTCATACACCTTTTTAAGCCTCATTGAAGCTACAAAACTGTTCATGTTCAACCTTAACATGACAATACAACAGAACAGATTAACAGCAATTACATTTACTCTATCGGTAGGCCAAAAAAGATCTAACAGAAAGCCACGCACCTTACTAAGCCACGCCTCCAGTCTTTGCTACATTGAAACATTAAAGGTTCCTCCAAGAACCCCTCAACTAACCAAAGGTGCAAATATGAACCATTGACTAGCAATGGTTCCTTGAGGATCTCCTGGGGTTCCTTGAGGATCTCCGTGGTTTATCGAGTCACCACTAATTCTAAGATGTTAGAGGAAAGCAGACAACGAGAAAGAGATAAAGGATTAAAGAGTGATGCTAAGAGATTGAACAATGGAAGAGGATAGGGAGGACATAGAAGAGTGAGGAGGTAGTGAGTGAAAGAGAAAGTAAGGCAAAAGGAGAGGTAGGGGTATAGAAAGTACACAGGGTGAATAATGAAAACCAGATGGATGGAGAGAGTGATGGAGGAAGGGGAGAAGAGGAGGAGAGGAAAAACAGAGAGAGAAGGAAAAGTATGACACATAGGGTCTCTTAGATACCGTCGGGACAACATTTGAGCCACGTTTAAACAACCCTCCATTTGGTATGTTGTCCCCAGGAGTGTACTGAAACTGAACGACTATGCCTCTTCACAGAACACTGAGGTTGGTTGGTTAACTAATGGCTCATAATAATGATAACAGAGAGATGTTTATATAGTATGTGCTTTCATATGTATTTTGTGTGTATTGGCACTTGTGTTGGTCTCGTTAGTGTGTCGTAACGTGTGTGTGTGTGTGTGTGTGTGTCAGAGAGTGGGGTCGTCCAAGTGCCTCCAGCTGTGAAATTTGAGCAGCACATCTGGGACATGTCTGAGTCCTGCTGCTCAGGAAGAGGATAGTGTAGTTAAGAGAAGGGAGTTCACAAATGTTAGAGGTTGTGTGTGTGTGACCATTTGTGTGTGTGTGTGTGTGTGTGTGCTTTTTCCTTTTTCCCTATGTAGGTGCCTCGAATATTGTGTTTGATAGACTAGGGAGTGAGAGAAAGTGAGAGAGAGCCAGTGTAACACATGGAATTAGCCATCAGTCAGTGTGTCAGGTTTATGGTGTGTTCTTCAGGGTGAGTTAAGGCTGGTTTACAGTCCGTCTATCGTGTATCGACATGTCTGTAGACAATTGTCATAGCGACATCATGAACATTCTATTGTCATATGACATCAAACTGCTGTTGTTATGAAAAAGTATAAACTCAAAACCACAGCTTCTGCATGACAGCAGCCTGGAGCTCCAAATTGCTGGCGGTTCTAGCATGTATGTTGCCCTGGGAGAACCCACCCTTCACCACCCATTTGTTTGTGCGGGTGCTCCGTGCCGCCCCCGGCAAGATGCCCATGTCGCCTATACCTAAATCCGCCACTGACGACAACGTCAAGTTTAATGTCGGACGAGAATAGAATGTTCATGATGTTGCTACGACAATTGTCTACAGACATGTCGATAGACGGACTGTAAACCAGCCTTTAAACGTTTTCATGTCTGTGCAACAAGGAAACTGACAGTCGCATTCTACTTGTCTACAGACATGTTGGTAGACCAAGTATAAGCTGGCCTTTAGGACTCAAAGAGCGCTGAGTGTTCTCTGTCAGACCTTTACTTCAGATGATTCTGTTCACCATTTCTTTACTCCTCCAAGTGTGTGTGTGTGTGCGTTCTTGCGTGCGTGAGCTAGCGAACACGCACGTGTGCATGTTTGTGCATGTGTGTCTTTAGAGAGGGCTGGGGGAGACGGGGGAGACTGGTAGTATGTACGTTTTCAAATTGTCTGGGAATAAGTTTAGCCAAATCCCAAACATACAGTGCATTCGGAAAGTATTCAAACCTTTTTCCACATTTTGTTACGTTACAGCCTTATTCTAAAATGGATTAAATACAACGTTCCTCATCAATCTACACACAATACACCAAGGACAAAGCGAAAACAGTTTTTTTGACATTTTTGCAAATGTATTACAAATAACAAACCCTTTGCTATGATACTCAAAATTGAGCTCAGGTGCATCCTGTTTCCATTGATCATCCTTCGAGGCACAGATCTGGGGAAGGGTACTAAAATATTTCTGCATCATTGAAGGTCCCCAACTGAGCCAGAAGGACAACCATCTCTGCAGCACTCCACCAATCAGGCCTTAATGTTCCAGTGGCCAGACGGAAGCCACTCCCCAGTAAAATGCACATATGGCACCTAATAGAATTTTCAGACCATGAGAAACAAGATTCTCTGGTCAGATGAAACCAAAGTTGAACTCTTTGGCCTGAATTCCAAGCGTCACATCTGGAGGAAACCTGGCACCATCCCTACGGTGAAGCATGGTGGTGGCAGCATCATGCTGTGGAAATGTTTTTCAGCGGCAGGGACTGGGAGACTAGTCAGGATCGAGGGAAAGATTAACAGAGTAAAGTACAGAGAAATCCTTGATGAAAACCTGCTCCAGAGCGAAGGTTCACCTTCCAACAGGACAACGACCCTAAGCACACCGCCAAGACAACGCAGGAGTGGCATCAGGACTCTCTGAATGTCCTTGAATGGCCCAGCCAGAGCCCGGACTTGAACCTGATCAAACATCTCTGGAGAAACCTGAAAATAGCTGTGCAGCAACGCTCCCCATCCAACCTGGCAGAGCTTGAGAGGATCTGCAGAGAAGAATGGGAGAAACTCCCCAAATACAGGTGTGCCAAGCTTGTAGCGGCATACCCAAGACGATTTGAGGCTGTAATCACTGTTAAAGGTGCTTCAACAAAGTAAAGGGTCTGAATACTTACGTAAGTAAACGGATATTTCCGTTTTTGATTTTTTTGCATCTGCAAAAATGTCTAAAAACGTGTTTTTGCTTTGTCATTATGGGTTAATGTGTGTAGATTGATGATAATAATAAAAATGTAATCCATTTTAGAATAAGGTTGTAACGTAACAGATTGTGGAAAAGGTCAAGGGGTCTGAATAATTTCCGAATGCACTGTATGTACAAATGAATGAAAAATAGATATATAATTCATGGATTATGTTAAATGGTTAGAAAGTGCGTTAAATGTGTAAATATTCCTGTTTAAAAAATATATTGTTCAAAACAAGCTGTTCAGATACTAACTACTCCGCACCTCAGTGACTGCCAGCAGCAGCAGCTCCGCCTCCGTGGGTGCATAGGTCTTGCGAACATTGCTTGGATTGGTTTGACAGATGTTTGCTATGAGGGGGAACTGCAATATTGAAATCGCCGGATTTCATAGCATAAATTAGAACAGCACAAAGTAAGTGGACCGCCCTGTCGCATTCAAATGTGCGTCCGTTCAGTCAGATCTTCCGGGTCTGCTCTAGTCTCCATTCCAATGTGTCTCTCGCACCAGACGACTTACTTCCGCACGTGAGACTAGATCTGCTCTATCAGGTACAGATTACGCTAAAGCAAAAAACTAATTGTAAGTAACTTGTAAATAAATAATCACAACAGTCATGGGAGCCTGTGACCTTATAAACTTGACAACTACATCCAACAAGAGTCGAAGGACGGAGGAATACACTAGCTAGAACCTATCATCGTGGATCTGGTAGGAAAAAAAGCATGGCCAATTTTGTTTCCTCACATGTGGTTCATCATGTTCTACTGTAGGTGACATGGCGACATGTTTTGAGGACTAAAACAGCCAACCAACAGCATAAAACCGGGTGTTTCACAAAGCATGATGAAATTAAATAGCCCGCTACAGTAATTCTGAGACAGAAAAATGTGCAGTTTTATAGCTAATCTCATGCTATTCTACACATTGTGCCATGGGGCTGAGAGAAAATGTTGCTGTTTTAAAGCACATTTCTTGCAATTCTACATATTTTGCCATTGGGCAGAGAGGAAAATGTACAGTTGTATAGCTCAACTCATGATATTCTACACATTTTGTCATGACACTGAGAGAAAATGTTGCATTTTTTATGAAAATGTATTAGCCAGCTTGCTAGTTAGTTAGCTCCCATGCCAATTTAAATCTTTCTAAACTAATATCGTTGGTGGGTGGGCCTGCAGAATTTTGGTTGGGCCCCAAAAGACAAAAAATGTTCAGCTCATTTCCTGCAATTCTACACATTTTGCCATTTGGATATCAGAAATAATGTTCCAATGTCCAATCTTTTGATGTTAGAGTTTTTGGCGGCAAGAGTTTCTCTGTAACAAATAAATATATTTTCCAATACTGCAGGGCAAGAAAGAGAAAGTTCTCTCTAAATTTACGACTCAGTGTTAAGGTGTCAAGACCAACACAGCCCCCTTTCCTCTCTTCTGTAGGAGAGAGTGGGTCTGGCTATCTTTAAACATTTTCCTAGCTGATGGGTCCTTTGATCCACTGTCAGGAGAGTCATGACACACCCCTGAATCGATATATGTTAAAATAACCTTTGGATGCGACTACAGCTGTTAGTCTTTCTGGGTAAGTCTCTAAGAGCTTTGCACACCTGGACTGTACAATATTTGCAGATTATTATTTTTAAAATTCTTCAAGCTTTGTCAAGTTGGTTGTTGGTCATTGCAAAACAGGCATTTTCAAGTCTTGCCATATATTTTCAAGCCGATTTAAGTAAAAACTGTAACTAGGCCACTCAGGAACATTCTATGTCATCTTGGTAAGCAACTCCAGTGTATACTTGGCCTGGTGTTTTGGGTTATAGTCCTGCTGAAAGGTGAATCTGTCTCCCAATGTCTGTTGAAAAGCAGACTGAACAAGGTTTTCCTCTAGGATTTTGCCTGCGCTTAGCTCTATTCAGTTTCTTTTTATTCTAAAACCCCCCCTAGTCCAATGCCGATGACAAGCAGTGGTGGAAAAAATACCCCTGTCAATGACTCAAGTAAAATCGAATTGTACAATTATCTGTAAGGTCCCTCAGTCAAGCAGTGAATTTCAAACACAGATTCAACCACAAAGACCAGGGAGGTTTTCCAATGCCTCACAAAGAAGGACACCTATTGGTAGATGGGTAAAAAAAAATGCTGACATTGAATATCCTTTTGAATATGGTGAAGTTATTAATTACACTTTTGATGGTGTGTCAATACACCCAGTCACTACAAAGATACAGGCATCATTCCTAACTCAGTTTCCAGAGAGGCCAATAGTGACTTTAAAACAGTTAGAGTTTAATGGCTGTGATAAGAGGAAACTAATTTAGGTTAGTATTGTAGTTACTCCACAATATTAACCTAAATGAGTGGAAAGAAGAAAGCCTGTACACAATACAAATATTCAAAAACATGCATCCTGTTTGCAATAAGGCACTAAAATAAAACTGCAAAAAATGTGGCAAAGAAATTAACCTGATGTCCTGAATACAAATCATTAAGTTTAGGGCAAATCCAACACAACACATCACTGATACCACTCTTCATATTTTCAAGCATGGGGTTGGTTATCATATTATGGGTATGCTTGTCATCAGCAAGGACTAGGGAGAATTTTAGGGTAAAAAGAAACGGAATAGAGCAGGCAAAATCCTAAAGGAAAACCTGGTTCAGTCTTCTTTCCAACAGACACTGGGAGACAAATTCACATTTCAGCAGGACAATAACCTAAAACACAATGGCCAAATATACACTGGGGTTGCTTACCAAGAAGACGTTTAATGTTCCTGAGTGGCCTAGTTATAGTTTTGACTTAAATGGGCTTGAAAATCTATGGCAAGACTTGAAAATAGCTATCTAGCAATGATGAACAACCAACTTGACAGAGCTTGAAGAATTAAAATAATAATAATGTGCAAATATTGTACAATCCAGGTGTGCAAAGCTCTTAGAGGCTTACCCAGAAAGTCTAACATGTATTGACTCAGGCATGTAAATACTTATCGAAATAGATATTTCTGTATTTCATTTTCAATACATTTGCAAAAATGTATTGAATCAGGCTGTAACACAACAAAATGTGGAATAAGTTAAGGGGTATGAATTCTTTCTGAAGGCACTGTATATGTTTTTTTACATTATGTAAAGATTATGTAAAGAGATAATCTCATCAATTACATAATCTAGTAGTAAGCAGTGACCTCTAATTAAAATACATGATAAATTACAGAAGACTCAGCCCTTCTTAACAGCTTAATGTCACTGTGTTATTGTGGTGTGTGTATGTCTTCACCTCAAGATACCTTTAATTAATTAAGTGTGTGTGCGTGTGTGCATCTGATGTGCAGGTGTGTGTGATGCGCACACTACTTTCTTGTGTCTGACGTATGAGGGTGTGTGATGTGTGCAATACTTTTGTCTAGTAGGGTTATGTTAATGTGTTTGCGTACTCTCTAATCTGTGCTCCAGTGTCTAACGGTAGAGAGGAGAAGACGGTTTGTCCAGGTCAAGTCTTTAGACCCCATGCTGGGCTCACTGGGAGGTGTCTTACGTAAGAGCTGACGACTGTCAACAAACACATACAATCTAGCTACCTGCCACACACACAATATGAGAGAGATTTGGAGTGTGTGTGAGGGCTGTGTGGGGTTGAAAGAGGTGAACTGTTTCACAATTACCCTTAATTGGAAAACACTGTCGAGTGTCCTTTGGCCTGGTATGAGAATAGAAGGTCAAAATATTCAACTCCTTGTGGGTTATTTGTTGCCTTGTGGAGGAGAAACTGCTGTTCTCTCAATATACTCTTCTCATAGGAAATTAGCCCCCTCTAGTGGGGTAGATTGTCCACTGTATGTGTCCCCTTGTTATAGCTGGGTTCTGCTCTGTTAAAGAAAGTGTTTTTCAGTATTATTATACAGATATTTTGGGATTGTTCAATATGATGAATTAACAATTTCTCTCTCTGCCTCCAGGGACGACCCCTCTCCACATCACCCCTACTCTACAAATTGTCAGAGGGCGGCACGTCCCCAAAAATGACACCCGCCCAGTTCAGAGGAACCACTCCATCCCCGTAGGCCGCCCTCGCCTCCCCCCATCCTCCTCTCCCTCATCCACTCCCAGCTCCTTCCCTTCCCCCAACGTCACCTCACTCCTGTGGGATGACCTGAGCAGGACGCTGGCCTTCGCCTGGGGGCTCCACGTCTACGGCTCGGCTGTCCTCTTCCTGCTCTTCCTGGCTGTAGCCGCCCTGAGTCTGGTCCAATCCCCCAGCATGCACTGCCCTCACCGTGGTGCCCTGGTCCTGGCCAACGCCCTCCTTCTCCTGGTGGGCGCAGCCAGGGCAGCTCTGTTCTTGATTGACCCATATGGAACAAGGAAGATTCTTCCCCGGCCTGCAGTGACGGCTCTTTATAACCTCCCTCTGCCGTTACTGGTGTGGGCTCAGGCTGCACTGACGCTGCTCGCCATGAAGGGGGCAGGTGTGAGTCTGCTGCCCTCTGCTCTGGAGCGCCCTCCTCTGGTGGCTGTGTTGGCTGTATTACAGTGCACCCTGCTGCTGGCTGCTGACCTGCTCTCCCCAGCCCTGTCCCCAGCCGTGCCTGTCACCCTGCAGTTCCTGTCTATCTGCTGGGGCCTGGCACTCTGTCTGGGCTTCCTGTGCTACGTCTTCCCCCGCCTCCACCACCCGCCTGCCCAGCCAACCGTCCCAGAGGAGGGGAGGGCAGTTAAAGCCTGGCCAGGGGGCAGGAGGGAAGGGTCGGTGCTGGGTCGTGTGCTGGTGTTGTGTGCCCTCCTAGGGACATTGTGCTGTGGGCTCCACATCCACGCCACCCTGTGGCTCTACGGGATGTTGGGGGACTGGAGGCGTTTCTGCTGGGACTGGTGGCTAGTGCACTTCTGGGCCCGGCTGTTGGAGCTGGCCTGGGCCTTTTCTCTCATCCTCTTGGGCTCCTGGGTGTTCTGGAGGCCCCGGGGGGCCCAAGGGAGAGGAGAGGAGGGAGCAGGGGAGAGCAGGGCGGGAGGAGATCTCCCCTCACCTGGACAGTCATCTGGGTCGACTCATAAACACACCTGCTGGGCCAAGATAGTCCAGAGCCTGACAGGGAAGGCCTGTGGGAAGTCAGAGAGTAACGGAGTAGTAGTAGGAGGGGGCGGGGTGGGGGAGATGCCTAATAACTGGGCGGGGCAGGAGCGCTCAGGGGCCGACATCAGCAAGAGTCTGATCAGAAACCAAAACCGTGACGCTCCACCCTCACAGCCGCGCGGCGTCAAGGACAGCAACCGTGGACGCAACCAGAGGGGCAGGTCTGCAGAATGGGGGGTGTTGGACGGGTCCACAGGATCTTTGCTGCAGGCGTTAGGCTTCCCCCCACTGCACTTGCTTAGCGGCAGCCTGGAGCAGGAGAAGGAGTCAGGGGTGTCTCTGGATGAGTTTGACCTGCGACCCCCCTCCCCCATCGACCTGAGCCGCAGCATCGATGAGGCCCTGCACCGAAAGCACCTCCTCCATGGGGGCAGCCTGTTTCAGCCCCTTTGTGCCCCCTCACCCACTCCCTCCCCGGGCTCAGCTGTCAGTCAGGGGGGCCCCTGGCTCCGCAGGAACAGCGACCCCCAGATCTCTAACAGCAGTGAGGATCGCTCAGCCTGTACAGAGTCCTCCATGCCACTGGGGGGCAGTGTGCTCAGCAGTGTTCCCAGCAGGCAGGTCACTGCTCCCCCCACGCCCTCTCACCAGGGGCACTGCTGGGCCGGGGACGGGGGAGCCAGTGTCCCCTCCTCAGTGTCCTGTCCCGTCTCCCTGCGCCCCTTCAGAACCTCCAAGGGGCATCTTGGGGATGAGGGGGGAGATAACACAAGGCCGTTCCTCACCCCAGACTCTGAGACCCAGAGGGGGAGGGCAGGGAGGGAGGGAGCGGGAGGGAAGAGCTACCTGGAGGTCAGCAGGCAGGATGACTTAGCCAGCGTCAGCAGTGAGATTATTGACCTCTGAACCCATAACTCTCAACTCCAACCCAGGACATCAGGACCAATGACCAAGTCCCAAACAAAACCATAACAAAATTAACTTACATAAGACCTTAACTCTTAGGTAATAACTTTAAGTCTATCTAGTCAACTATATAGACTTTATCATAAACATTGATTTAACGGGGCGGCAGGTAGCTGGTGGTTAGAGTGTTGGGCCCATAACCGAAAGGTTGCTGGCTCGAATTCTCGAGTTGTCAAGGTAAAATAATCTCTCGTTCTTCCCCTGAACAAGGCAGTTAACCCACTGATCCTAGGCCATCATTGTAAATAAGAATTTGTTCTTAACTGACTTGCCTAGTTAAAAACTACATGAGGAATGTTATGTGAATCATGGACAGAGGACTTATTTTGAGAAGATGAGTGAAAATACAAAAAATCTTTCATATCCCCTGAGTTGAACAGATGTCCTATATGTGACATTATCCAGTGTTTGCTCTAAATGTGAGTGGTTCAAATGTTGTGTTTATGGCACAGGTGTGGCTAACCTGAGGGGCATAGAGCACGTGTGAACCACAGAACCCGCTAACACAAACACACGCCTACAGATACACACTTGTGTACATTTGATTAACTCGCTGCATTTCAAGCATCACATACATCAGCACATACTGTACATTCACTCTGTAGCACTATTATTTAAGATGGTCTTTAGCAAACAGAGCAATGGATTGACGACCCAGGGATTCCTTCAAATATTTATTGGTCGTCCTCCCGAGTGGCGCAGCGGTCCAAGCTGCGTCGCTACAGATGCTGGTTCGATACCCGTCTGTGTCGCAGCCGGCCGCGACCGGGAGACCCATGAGGCGGCGCACATCGTCGTCCTGGTTAGAGGAGGGTTTGGCCGGCCGGGATGTCCTTGTCCCCTCGCGCTGTAGCGACTGCTGTGGCAGGCCGGGTGCATGCACGCTGACACAGTCGCCAGGTGTTTCCATGCATTGTGTTAAGAAGCAGTGTGGCTTGGCAAGGTTGTGTTTCGGAGGATGCGCGGCTCTCGACCTTCGCCTCCCCCGAGTCCGTACGGGAGTTGCAGCGATGGGACAAGACTGTAACTACCAATTGGATATGTATATATATTTATTGGTCATCCCTACCATTTCCTCTATGAATCCATTGCCGGCCATGTTTGTTGGAAGTATGTTAAATATGAATGTCGTGGCTCCTACCTTTCTGAAAGCCCTTGTCACCTTGTGAAAATGTCTTTATATGAATTTATTGACTTTGTTCACTTTAATAGTATTAATTTGCTGTCCTTGATATTTACACTTGATGCATACATTCATGTGTTTTTAAGATTTGTGCCATATACATTGATCACGTTGGTGGTTGATTTCAAGTTATGCTTAAAAATACATTAATAACACGTTACCTGACTGACAACAGTGGTCTTTTTCCATACTTCTTCTAGCAGGAAGGTAGCATAGCAGTCCACATGCATAGAATTGCTGGTAATCGGCTCATAATTGACTTGCTGTTTCAGTAGTCTGACCTTTATGTAAATGTGATGTTTATTACATAAAGAAAACAACCCCTTAAAGACTCAACTGAACTGACACGCAGAAAGAAAGTGCATTATCCTGTGAAACTGTGGCTTATGCCCGGAGCTGTAGCTAAAATAGTTCCTGCTAAAACCAGACATTTTAGTTTGAAAATGATGCTAATACATTTCACTTGCTGATTGTGGTATATTCTATCATCACGGACCGTCAAAGCCTATGACTGCATTTTGTAACACGCAATATAACTGACAACAGTATAAACATACCCACAATATTTTGTCAGTTTCAGCATATCAGTGCACACCATTAACTTTTTATTTTATTTTTAGCTATACTCATTGCTCCATACAGCTAAGCAGCTGTATTATATAACACTTGCCTACTATGAACCACAACACTCCTGTACTGTAGTACTCTACATATGTCTATAAGCCTAAACCTGAGCACTCTAGACTGAAGTATTTTTACTACTCAAGAGGAAGTATCATACAAGCATATTATGTAACATAAGAAAGTATGTAAATAATGTTATTTTTGGATGCTTGTAAATAAAGGTGCACTTCAAAAACGATCAAAAAGGTATTTACTGTGAAGACAATCTAAAGTGATCTTGCTGAGGTATTTGAGGCGTTGAACAGAGTTATTTGCCAAGAGAGTGATGACTGGTCACGGCTTATGGAGGAATATTGGGAACAGTGACTGTCCAGCCCTAATTGTTGATATTCAGGGCTCCGTTCAGGATAGAAGTGTTGAAAGAAGTTTCACAACAGTACCTGGGATTGCAGTAGAGGTTAGCATTTAATGTTTAATGGTTAAAGGGCAGTGGCAATGGCACTCTAATTTGGAGCTGTGTCCATTTGAAAACAGTTCAAAACTGTTGAGTGATATTGAACAAAGCCCAGGAGTCGATCCTCAGTCCCATATCTCCAGTTGAGACCTGGGTTGAGTAAAATAGGCACAAAATGTGAGAAGATGTTTTGAAATGGAGTAAAATGGGGAGGTACTACCTGAACCCTGTCCAATAATAAACTCATTTATTTTTTTCTGTTTCAAAATCCTTCCAAACGTGTCATACTGAACACATCCCGGGATCAGCTGTTTTCTGTTTCCTCCCTCCCTCGGGGTCAGTGCAGTCTCTCCCTGTGATGTGAAATGCTCGACTTGTTTGATATTTACAGTACAGTAAAATGAGGTTGTGTTGTTCCCTACATTCCAATGACCCCATCTGACTTCAGTATACACTTTCAGCTCAAGGTACTGTAGAAATCATCCTTATAACTACACCTTTAGGATCAGATTACCCTACCCCCAATCCTAACCTTAACCATTTGGATGGAGGAAGAATATCTGACCATATATCAGTTATCTGGGGCAACTTCTGCCTTCTCCTTCATTTCATTATAGGGTTGGGTTAGGAGGACCTTCAGCAGTGATTGGCAGTTGTGGGGATGTTTGCGTTATTTGTGCCATAGTACAGTAAACCAATCTGTCCTCTGCGAACAATAATGAAGACAGTCCTATATTACTATACTGCTCATTCATTTACTCCTTTATTATCTTGTTCACTCACTCCTTCCATCCATGAATCTCTATAAGAAGTTATTATGTTCTTGGTATTACGGGCCATGTGAGTGAGTGAGTGAGTGAGTGAGTGAGTGAGTGAGTGAGTGAGTGAGTGAGTGAGTGAGTGAGTGAGTGAGTGAGTGAGTGAGTGAGTGAGTGAGTGAGGTTACAGAGAAACATAGAGGACAAGCATAAAGGTACACATACAGTACCCTGCAGTTCTGCTCCCAGCTGGACTGGGAGGTGAGTATTGATGAGGCGAGGAGAGGTGGTTAACTTGTCCAGAACCTCCACCCCTAGGAAAAACAGCAGAGTAATACAGTAGCTGTTTGATGGTCATTAACAACGTCACCAAACCATGTCTGTATTCAGTTGTAAAACTGACTAGGTATCCACCTTTCCCTTTCCCTGTCTTGATATTAAAAATGTATTTACTTACTATCTACATTTTTTACAGAGAAATTACAAAATTGCAGAAGTAAATGTTAAAAGTTTTCAAATTCTCTATTCTCACCTGATGGGAGAAGAGGAATGTGCATCTTCAGGAAAGGAACTTGGGTGTCTGAAGGTCAGGGGCTGTCTGACCAAAGTAGAGCAGGTCTACAATGTAGGAGACCAACGTGGTTCCTAAAAGGGATAAAGAGAGAGGATGGATATGCAGTCATTCACGAACCCAAACACTGTCTTTAATGAAACATCAACATCGGACAGAGAGAAAGTTCTTCTTCTGTCCCAGTTGTCAGTGAAGTAGTTGGTCATGGAGACTCCATGGAAGTCAAAGAGTTTTGGTAAAGGTGGCAGCCCCATCTGTAAAAATGTGAAATGTTTGGTTATTTACTCCAGAACACAAACAAAAGGGTGTTTAGGATGTGAGGTTTAGAAGTTTTATTAACAGTGAGGAGGCTGACAGCAGATCTGACTTTTCTTGTCCAGAGTGAGGCTTTTAATTTGCAAGTGGAGATAATAATTAGACGGCGACTGTACAATCTATACAAAATTTAACAAACTGGACGTTGTATAGCATATTGCATATATTCTCCTGTGTTTTAATTATCCTGTTGAAACTTGTTTTTATTGTGCTCTTTTAGATCCTATTTAGGATCTTCTGTTTTCTGACCTTTTATATTTGAACACTGCATTGTTGGGCAAGAGATCATTTCACTGAACATATTACAACTTAGGTCTAAACAATTGTGTTGTTTAGGCTACTCTATAACATGTTAGAAATGTATTCATACACCACCGTGATATAAGGCTTAAAAAGCCATAACCTACACAGTGACGTGTATTCATGGACGCCAAGGGAAGCCAGGCTTCCCCAAAAATTTTACAAAAAAATTAAAAACATTTAATAATGTATCTTTCGTCTCTGTGTTTCATAATTTTCCTTCAATTTATAAGAGGCTGAATGTATCTCACAGGAGAAAGCATCCGAGCGAACGAAACAGCGCCCCTCTGTCTCTCTACGTGTAGGCCATCTATCTGTCTGGTCCAAACGAGTATGACATTGTTGCTGCCCGTAGCATTGAATGCAACGAATGCCAGTGAGCATTTGGCCTCCCTTGACAAAAAAGTTTTTAAAAAAATGTGCCAATCAGCATTGAGCTAAACTACAGTTGAAGTCGGAAGTTTACATACACCTTAGCCAAATACATTTAAACTCAGTTTTTCACAATTCCTGACATTTAATCCTAGTAAAAATTTCCTGTCTTAGGTCAGTTAGGATCACCACTTTATTTTAAGAATGTGAAATGTCTGAATAATAGTAGAGATAATTATTTATTTCAGCTTTTATTTCTTTCATCACATTCCAATGGGTCAGAAGTTTACAGTCGTGGTCAAACGTTTTGAGAAAGACACAAGTATTGGTCTCCACAAAGTTTGCTTCTTCAGTGTTCTTAGATCTTTATGTCAGTAGTTACTATGGTACACAAAGTATAATTACAAGTATTCCATAAGTGTCAAAGGCTTTCATTGACAATGACATTCAGTTTATGCAAAGAGTCAATATTTGCAGTGTTGACCCTTCTTTTTCAAGACCTCTGCAATCCGCCCTGGCATGCTGTCAATTAACTTCTGGGCCACATCCTGACTGATGGCATGCCATTCTTGCATAATCAATGCTTGGAGTTTGTCAGAAGTTGTGGGTTTTTGTTTGTCCACATGCCTCTTGAGGATCGATGCGATTAAGGTCTGGGGAGTTTCCTGGCCATGGACCCAAAATGTTGATGTTTTGTTCCCCGAGCCACTTAGTTATCACTTTTGCCTTATGGCAAGGTGCTCCATCATGCTGGAAAAGGCATTGGTCGTCACCAAACTGTTCTTGGATGGTTGGGAGAAGTTGCTCTCAGAGGAAGTGTTGGTACCATTCTTTATTCATGGCTGTGTTCTTAGGCAAAATTGTGAGTGAGCCCACTCCCTTGGCTGAGAAGCAACCCCACACATGAATGGTCTCAGGATGCTTTACTGTTGGCGTGACACAGGACTGATGGTAGCACTCACCTTGTCTTCTCCGGACAAGGTGTTTTCCGGATGGGCCAAACAATCAGAAAGGGGATTCATCAGAGAAAATGACTCTACCCCAGTCCTCAGCAGTCCAATCCCTGTACCTTTTGCAGAATATCAGTCTGTCCCTGATGTTTTTTACTGGAGAGAAGTGGCTTCTTTGCTGCCCTTCTTGACACCAGGCCATCCTCCAAAATTCTTCGCATCACTGTGCGTGCAGATGCACTCACATCTGCCTGCTGCCATTCCTGAGCAAGCTCTGCACTGGTGGTGCCCCGATCCCGCAGCTGAATCAACTTTAGGAGACGGTCCTGGCTCTTTTTGGGTGCCCTGACGCCTTCTTCACAACAATTGAATCTCTCTCCTTGAAGTTCTTGATGATCCGATAAATGGTTGATTTAGGTGCAATCTTACTAGCAGCAATATCCTTGCATGTGAAGCCTTTTTTGTGCAAAGCAATGATGATGGCACGTGTTTCCTTGCAGGTAACCATGGTTGACAGAGGAAGAACAATGATTTCAAGCACCACCCTCCTTTTAAAGCTTCCAGTCTGTTATTCTGACTCAATCAGCATGACAGAGTGATCTCCAGCCTTGTCCTCGTCAACACTCTTACCTGTGTTAACGAGACAATCACTGACATGATGGCAGCTGGTCCTTTTGTGGCAGGGCTGAAATGCAGTGGTTTTTGGGGGATTAAGTTCATTTTCATGGCAAATAGGGACTTTGCAATTAATTGCAATTCAACTGATCACTCTTCATGACATTCTGGAGTATATGCAAATTGCCATCATCAACACTGAGGCAGCAAACTTTGTGGAGACCAATACTTGTCATTCTCAAAACTTTTGACCACGACTGTACATACACTCATTTAGTATTTGGTAGCATTGCCTTTAAAATGTTTCGGATAGCATTCCACAATCTTCCCACAATAAGTTGGGTGAATTTTGGCACATTCCTCCTGACAGAACTGGTGTAACTGAGTCAGGTTTGTAGGCCTCCTTGCTCGACCACACTTTTTCAGTTCTGCCCACAAATTTTCTATAGGATTGAGGTCAAGGCTTTGTGATGGCCACTCCAACTGCCAGGCCACCAACCATCCAAGAACATTATGTCTTGCAACGGAAACCGTTTACCGTTGCAGAACCAAACAAAAGCAAACAAAATTATTTTCTGATGGTAGAAATCTCAACAGCAGTACCAGTGTTTGGAAAAGTCGGTTAAATAATACTTTCCTTTGGATATTTATTTTCAAATTCCTACCGACAAAAGGACAAAAAACACAGACAACTGGTAGAGTAAGTTGAAATTAAGTTGTATTCAACATTCTGGTGTGTAGAGCTTGTGAGAGGAAATTAATGTCAGACTGAGAGAATGGCTTGCTCTGGGGCAGCAACATGGCACCCAGCTCTAATGTTGTCCAAACTGTACTGTTTCAGTAACCGTTAATGACTGAGTGTGTCTCTGTTGAAACCTCTGTGCTCAGGTTTTGTCTGCTTATCTGTGTGTGTAGGTATACAGAGATGTGTGGGGCACCTCAGTGACCAAGCCCTACATGGGCCACAGGGCAAAGGGCTCAGTGTGGGGGGTGCACTTCTGCCCCTTTCACCAGCATGGTCGTACCAGGTCAGAATGACATTCTGATTCAAATTCTCCTTCCTGTGTGCCATGCCCAATTTTGAATTCCAATTCAAAAGTCAAATTAAATTCTGAAATTCTGAATTTACCCCAACCCTGGTCTACAGTCACTAACTACATACTCTCTCTCCTTCCCTCCTCCTTTAAATGCTGACGAGCCCAACTTTGATCGTCTGGATGCCAACACCGCCAAGCAGAGGCAGGAGTGGGAGGTCAAGGCCCTGCTGGAGAAGATCCAGCCAGAGTTGATAGGCCAGGACCCCAGCAAGCTTAGCCAGGTGGACCACTCCACCTGGGAACAGAGACATGAGGACAGTGTCCAAGCATTGTAAACGACTCCGGCCATGGAGCGGGGAAAACAACCGGGCCAGGACTGGGCACCGGTGGGGAAAACGGCTCCGGCCATGGAGCGGGGCAAACAACCGGGCCCGGACTGGGCACCGGTGGGGCAAACGGCTCCGGCCATGGAGCGGGGAAAACAACCGGGCCCGGACTGGGCACCGGTGGAGCGAACTGCTCTGACTCAGGAGCGGAGCAGACGGCTGGACCCGGAATGGGCACCGGTGGAGCGGACTGCTCTGGCACTGGAGCGGAGCAGACGGCTGAACCCGGAATGGGTACCGGTGGAGCGGCCTGCTCCGGCCCTGGAGCGAAGCAGACGGCTGGAGGTTGCGGGCTGCGGACCTTCGCTGGAGGTTGCGGGCTGCGGACCTTTGCTGGAGGTTGCGGGCTGCGGACCTTCGCTGGAGGTTGCGGGCTGCGGACCTTCGCTGGAGGTTGCGGGCTGCTTCGCTGGAGGTTGCGGGCTGCGGACCTTCGCTGGAGGTTGCGGGCTGCTTCGCTGGAGGTTGCGGGCTGCGGACCTTCGCTGGAGGTTGCTGGCTGCGGACCTTCGCTGGAGGTTCCGGGCTGCGGACCTTCGCTGGAGGTTCAGGGCTGCGGACCTTCGCTGGAGGTTCCGGGCTGCGGACCTTCGCTGGAGGTTCCGGGCTGCGGACCTTCGCTGGCGGTTCCGGGCTGCGGACCTTCGCTGTAGGCTTCGGGCTGTGGACCTTTGCTGGAGGTTCCGGGCTGCGGAGGGCCGGCACATGACGTCCCGGACTGGGGAGGCGCACTGGATGTCGGGTGCGTGGAGCTGGCACAGGAAGCACCTGGCTAGGCGCACGCACTGGAGGTCGGGTGCGGGGAGTAGGGAAGAGGCCCGGACCCGGACTGGACATCGGTGAAACGGATTGCTCTGGCATGGGAGTGGAGACGACGACCGGACCCGGACTGGGCAACGGTGGATCGGACTGCTCTGGCATGGGGGTGGAGTAGACGACCGGACCCGGACTGGACCACTCCGCCATTTCCCTCTCGACCTCTTCCTCTATCTCCACCAATTCCTCCAGAACCTCTCCAAAATGCTCCTCCAGATACTCCTCCTCCACCTTGCTCTGAGCCCCCCATCTATACTTCGGCCTCCCCATGCTCCATATGGGGAGTGGTACTGACTCGTCTTCTTCGCGGCCAGACCACCCCCCCCCCCCCCCCGAAATTTTCTTGGGGTTGTTTGCGGGCGTTTCCCCGTCTCACGCGGCGGCACCTCCTCTCTCTCCGTTTCTCCCCAGTTACGCTGCTTGATCTGGTAGTGGTGGGTCGTTCTGTCACGATGTGGGTGTGGGAATGACCAAGGCGCAGCGCAGGGATAGTAGTTCGACATTTTCTTACTTTATTTTACTATGTAATATAAGTTTACAAAAATGATCGAACTAACAACAAACAAACACACGAATGTACAAAACGTCACGTTCACAAAACAAACACGAAATTAACGGACGTAACAAAGGCACACTTACATTCACCGTGACTGCGACATATAACGACATAACGATAACGACCCACAAACCAGTGTGAAAATCTACAAACCTATGTAGGATCTCTAATTAGAGACGATGCGCTACAGCTGCCTCTAATTAGGGATCCCACACAAACCACCACCAGAAAGAGAACGAAAAGACCTGTCAGACTCTGACCATGGTTACCTAGAGAAGCAAATAGGCTTCTCTATGGCCAGAGCCTGACAGAGATGTTTCTACCGCTTGATTGGAGTCGACCTGTGGTAAATTCAGTTGATTGGACATGATTTGGAAAGGCACACACTTGTCTATATAAAGTTGACAGTACATGTCAGAGCAAAAACCAAGCCATGAGATGGAAGGAATTGTTGGTAGAGCTCCGAGACAGGATTGTGCCGAGGCACAGATCTGGGGAACGGTACCAAAACATTTCTGCAGCATTGAAGGTCCCCAAGAACACATTGGCCTCCATCATTCTTAAAGGGAAGAAGTTTGGAACCACCAAGACTTCCTAGACCTGGCCTCCCGGCCAAACTAAGCAATTGGGGGAGAAAGGCCTGGGTCAGGATAACTTGATGGTTATTCTGACAGGCTCAGTACCTCAGACTGGGGCAAATGTTCACCTTCCAACAGGACAAGGACCCTAAGCACACAGCCAAGACAACGCAGGAGTGGCTTTGGGACAAGTCTCTGAATGTCCTTGAGCCAAAGCCCAGACTTGAATTCGATTGAACATCTCTAGAGAGACCTGGAAATAGCTGTGCAGCAAAGCTCCCCATCCAACCTGACAGAACTTGAGAGGATCTGCAGAGAAGAATGGGAGAAACTCCCCAAATACAGGTGTGCCAAGCTTGTAGCGTCATACCAAGCAGATTCGAGGCTGCAATCGCTGCCAAAGGTGCATTAACAAAGTACTGAGTAAAGGGTCTGAATACTTACAGTACGTGCATTTGATATTTCAGTTGTTGTTTTTATATTATCAAAAATGTCTAAAAATCAGTTTTGCTTTGTCTTTATGGGATGTAGGGCTTCCAAGTGGCGCAGTGGTCTAAGACACTGCATCCCATAGGGTGGCGCACAATTGGCCCAGCGTCTGTCACGACCCCGTCCCTGTGAGCCTGTTTTCCTGTCTGTCTGTGTCTGTTTTGTGTTGTGTTCCTGAACGTGCCCTGTTCCGGTTGCTGGGCAACGAGTGTAAGGCGGGAATTCCAGGATCACCTGAGTCTGCTCTTACCTGTTCCTCGTCAGTAATCATCACACCTGGTCCTGATCATCATTACAACCCTACTTAAGCCGAGACCTGAAATCCAGTCCCTGCCGGATCGTTAGTCACACTGTTGTGCTTGCGCATCAGACCATAGTTATTTTGCTATATTCAGTTTGCCTTGTTCATCTCAGTCTGCCTGCTCATCTGATTTCTTGTTCTCTCTGCGTCAGTACGTTCACCTGGAATTCCCGTCTCTCCTGCCTGGCTACCGGACCCGTCCACCATCTGTGGAACACAAAACTACACCTTCAGCCCCCATCATCTGTACTCCCCTGTCTGCACGTATGCCGTACCATCTTCATTATTATATTGTGATCAATAAATACTCACCTTTTTCACCCTCCTACCTTGTCCGATCTGCGTTTGGGTTCAGAACCAGGAAAATCCTGACAGCGTCGTCAGTGTTTGGCCGGTGTAGGCCGTCATTGTAAATAAGAATTTGTTCTTAACTGACTTGCCTAGTTATTGACTGTACGTTTGTTTACTGTGTAACTCTGTGTTTTTTTGTCGCACTGCTTTGCTTTGTCTTGGCCAGATCGCAGTTGTAAATGAGAACTTGTTCTCAACTGACCTACCTGGTTAAATAAAGGTGAAATAAAAAAAATAAGACTGTAATCTAACAAAATGTGGAAATTAATACTGAATACTTTCCGAAGGACAATATATGTTATTCTCTTTAGTTATGTGGACGTCAAGAAAGTGGAAATTGTTAATTCATTTCTCAGTAGACCATACTATGGGTGTGCAATAACCAGAAAAACAAGTTTGGTTCACCTCATGCAAGACTGTTTTTGTCAATGCTCATTGACATTGGTTTATACATTCCATGTCTTCAAGACTTTGCGTGAAAATCTTGCTTTTCACATGACTACTTATAATCAACACCCACTGGGCAGACATTGGTTGAATCAACGTTGTTTACCTCATTTCAATGAAATTACGTTGAACCAATGTGGCATAGACTTTGAATTGACGTCTGCGCCCAGGGGGAAGTGTTTGTTGTCACAAATGAGAGTCAATATTACTAGAACTGGTTGAGCATAGAATGAGTAAAATGGCTTTGTGTAGACAAACAGACATTCAGGATATGATTCACCTGTCCCCAGGTTGCTAGGCAACTGTGCGTAAAGGTGCTGGACGGTTCAGGTTTATTTTTTTGCCTGTTTTTTTTTGCCTTTCCGTCGTCATCATCTATATTAATCTAACTGCAAGCCTCTACTCACACTCACCTGTCAACGTCCTATCTTATCCTGATGTAAATGTTTTGTAGTTGGACAGAAAATCAGAAAGGGCAAAGTCAGCTGTGTTAAAGATTGTGAGATGGTGTGTGTGCATGTCTATATTAACTGTACAGGTAAATGACAGGAAGAGATACTTAAATAGCTAAATGTGTGTATGATATAATTTAGGGTAATTCCCTTCAAATACAGTCCTTAGTGCACAGGGTTTAATTACAGATAAATGCACGTATTGCACATTCAATATACTAAAAGCAATGAAAAAAGATACAACTGACAGGATACTAATATGCATTCCTGAGTGAATGACTACGTAAGTTCAGTCCAAGAATTACTTATAATATTGCACGTGATATGATATAACAACTGTACATGAATATGTATATACAGACCTGAATGAATATATAAATAAGTCCTGAGTGAATGAGTGATTACAGACCAGAGTTACCCACGGATGGATGCATAATTGTTAAACTAGGTCCTAACACCCCAACAGTTCCAGGTCTAGGGTGCCGACGGCACAGCACCCCGGTGAGTCTAATAGCCGCCGGCAGGAAGGACCTCCTGTAAGGACCTCCTAAATGCAACATACAACAATTTCATAGATTCTGCTGAGTTAAAGTTCACATAAGGAAATTAAGTAGGCCCTAATCTATGGATTTCACATTATTGGTCAAGGGTGCAGCCATGGGAGCCAGGCCAGGCCAAGCCAATCAGAATCAGTCAGCATGCCAATTGCAAGCTGTGGCATTGTGTTGTGACAAAACTGCACATTTTAGAGTGGCCTTTTATTGTCCCCAGCACAAGGTGGACCTGTGTAATGATCATGCTGCTTAATCAGCTTCTTTATATGCCACACATGTCAGGTGGATGGATTATCTTGATAAAGGATAAAATGCTTACAAACAGGGATGTAAACAAATATGTGCACAACATTTGAGAGAAATAAGCTTTTTGTGAGTATGGAACATTTCTGGGATATTTTAATTCAGTTCATGAACATGGGACCAGCACTTTACATGTTGTGTTTATATTTTTTCAGTGTATATACGCACCACAAATGAACTAGAGCCTATAACAATAACAATTATTAGTATTTTTACAGTCAGATTCAATAAATGCATATAGGTTAGATTTACACACCCATACCCTAATCATCTCTCTCCATGTTTTAATGAATGTTCTATTATAAAGAATGTATGAAAGGATTGCAATATTGACAACAAAATCTACCAATCAGCTCCCCTTTGAAGAAGGCAGACAGGCTGACGTCAGCGCTGTCTGCCTCTCGCTGCGAGCTAGCAGGGAGAAAAGAGCAGAGCGCTTAAGGAGAAAGAAGAAAAAACTCCCAGCACGCTGGAGAAACGGGGTCACGAACTATGACCTTTCAATGAAGAAAAACAACAACACATTACAAATAAAAATACAATTGAATCCCTAAATCTGCCAACTTTGATTCCGGGGGTAAGTCGACATCCAAATTATTTAAGCCGTTTAAAGCTATTGAAGGCACAGGCGAAAAAAAATAAAAAATACAGGACAATTTAGCCTGCTGTTGCTGTGATGTTCGAGGGAGAACTCTACCCGGTTGGTTGTCAACTGGGCGGTGCTGTCATCCCATCTTTTTTCAACGGTTAACTTATTAGCCTATTTCACGCAATTAAAATATCCAGTCAGTGACAACGTCGTTGAACCTTGTCTTTTCCGTGTCAAACGTTTGATATAAACTTGCCACATTAAAGATCTAACGGAGGACAAAATATGAGCTGTAGCTGTCAGTGTAGCCAAGTAGATAGTTAGCCGGCTAGTTCCACGCAGATGAACCCGACGGACCCTTTTACCTTTGCCATCTCCGGGACAAGGGTTGTTTTGGGGGGGTTGCACGCGTAAGCATACGCGGGCGCTTAGATATTTATTGTCCGGGTTTTCTCATTCAAATAAAATGTTAAATAACGGGTATCTCATCGATATAAATAAATAAATATATATATATATATATTTCATGAATAGCTGCCTGCCATATTGTTGACGAATGGCCACGTTCTCCATTTTGTTCCGTTTGAACGTCAGTAGAAATTCGTTTTTGAAAGACTCGACATTTGGCCAGTGAGCGAACGAACCTATGGCCATCCCCCATCCTTTAGCCAATGACAGTCCTCACCACGGTTTAAATCAAAGTGGCGCATGCCAGATTTTACAATGCCTGATATGTATTTTAAGTATTTCTAACCACATCATATCTTGTAGTAGAGATACTTTTGAGGAGATTGGAAACTCCATTGGAATTGTATTAACGCCCATTGTGTACCTTGCCCATGCGTGGTCAATGGGCGGTATGAGCGTCCTAGATGTGAGAAGTGTGCAGGAGTTCATTAGACGAAGGAATGTGAAGTTTCTGTGGAGGAAGTTGTGTGTGTTAGTTGTGGGGCGCCTGGTGAGAGAAAGGCAGGTTTAGGTTGCTAGGGTCAGAGTAGTACAGAAAGTGTAATATGTGTGTAATAATAATATGGGATGGTGTTCTTCGGCTTGCAAGCCTCCCCCTTTTTCCTCTGTCTGTAAACAATTGTTGGAAGAATTACTTGTGTCATGCACAAAGTAGATGTCCTAACCGACTTGCCAAAACTATAGTTTGTTAACATGAAATCTGTGGAGTGGTTGAAAAATGAGTTTTAATGACTCCAACCTAAGTGTATCTAAACTTCTGACTTCAACTGTATACATATTTGAGAGGGCTAATAGTTGACAGGGTAATTTTTCCACAATTTTATAGTACCGGATCACAAATAATTGAATGTAGGTTGGCTGTGAAGGCCTCGCATTCCAGTACAGTAGTTGGCGGTGTATGCACCTTAAATTGGATGTGATTGCTCCAACACAATCCCAAAGAACAAGAATGGGTGGTGCATTCTGGGCGAGTCTTGGACTATGTGTAAGCCTAACAAAGCCGACTGTAGACGAAAGTTGGCGAGTGAAGTCAGGGGAGGTACATCTGCGACAGCTGAAAGTCGGTCACTATTGGTTTTCCAACAGCAAGGCTCAGATCAACATGGTAGTGTCAACATAGCTGCTATTGCTTCTAAAAAGATTTCTGTATAAATGTCGAAATCAACTCAATATCACTTGTGTTTGTATCCCCTGTAGCTTTAGAATCGTGGAAAAGTTAGTACCCTAATGATTTCTTGACAAATAGTGTCTTCTACAATGCAGGTGATTGCTGCATGGTGCAGTTGGTGAGAAGCAACTGTAGCAACTTGAGTTGGGCCTCTCTTCCTCTCTCTCTGAGCCTTGCTTTGTGGAAACCACTTTAGTGTCTGACTTTCGGCTGTCAAAGATGCACCTTCGACTTCACTACTCCAATTTTTCGATTTATCGACAGTCTGCTGGTTGGGGGGGTTATGGGTTCCTTCATTCATTGCCCAATGAGATTCTTTTTTCTAATATCTCTGGTATAGTAATCTAGTACCCGGCACAGTTGATGACGTGTCACGCAACCATTGGTTGCTGCATGGAACGTCTGCTCAGGGCATCGCGACCATAGTCTTTTCTTCCTTGAATGTGACGCACGCACACACAGAGAAACTGAGAAAGACAGAAAGAAAGTTTGACTCTCTCGCTCTCTGAAACACACACGATATCATTGGTAAAATCCAGAATTGGAAAGTGTGAGGTGTAATTTCAGCCTTTTTAAGGTGTATACTTACAGCCTTATGGTCTCCACTCCTTAGTCAAATCCAGTGGAGGCTGATGGGAGGAGATATATGAGGAGGGGCTCATTGTAATAGCTGAAATTGTATTTACATTTGGTTGAGTTGTCAGCTAATGTGAATTCAACGTGAAATCAAAAAAACATTTTCAGCATGTCATTGTATATAGGTTTAAATTTGGGTGAAAAGAAAATACAAAATGCCCTTACGCTGATTACTTTTTAAAAATCCAATTAATTTTCCATGTTGATACAACTTCAACACATAGATTTTTGGGGTTGGAATTACGTGGAAACAACGTTCATCAAACCATTTTTAGCGCAGTGAGTTTGCCTGACAGTTGTTATCTTTTGTGGCTGTATCCGCACACTCTTGCTACGATGCAAATGATGTACAAACGTATGAAGCAAATGAGGTACTATCTGAACTTGGTCAATGACAATGCTCACTTTTGTTTTCTCTTTCAGAACATTTCCTCAGGTTTGTTCCTATTGAACATGACCTGCCTACTGATATGAGAGGTTGCACATCCCTGCTTCTGCTGTTGACAGACGTCTTTGGCCTCTCTCCAGACATGCCCCACTAATGACCTTGCATCGCCATGACGACCAATGTGGAGGTGCTTGCTCAGCAGTTTGTGGCCCCTGAGCAGGTAGCAGAGGTGAGTGATGTGTGTGTGGTTGTTTTGTTATTAGGGGAGAGGATGTGTTTGTGTACTATACGTAGGTAAATTCAAATCAAACTTAATTTTATTTGTCAAATGCGCCCGAATACAACAGGTGTAGACCTTACCGTGAAATGCTTCCTTACAAGCCCTTAACCAACAATGCAGTTTTAAGAAAATAGAGTTAAGAAAATATTTACTAAATAAACAAAAGTTAAATAAATAAATAACAATAACGAGTCTACATACAGGGGGTACCGGTACCGAGTCAGTGTGCGGGGGTACAGGTTAGTCGAGGTAATTTGTACAGGTAGGTGGGGGTAAAGTGACTGTACTTGTGCTTGCATGTTGGTTTTCTGTGTATGTGAAAGCACCCTGCCTCTGTCCCTGACCCATCCCACTATTCTCGTTCAAAGATAATTCACATTGTGAGACAAAGGTGATACACTGCTGCTCTGTGTGGCCGGGCGATTCTGACTCCTTGGTTGCCGTGGAGACAGAGGCTACTGTTAACCTTCAGAGGAGAGGGGTCACTCTGAGGGCACAGTCAAGCCCCTCCTCCTCTGTCTAGCTGCTGGCTTCCCTGCTGCTCACGGATGTACTGTGTCTGTGTGTGTGCGTACGTGTGTGTGCTTTGTTGCACATAATTTGACTGTTAATGGGTTTGTATTGTGTGTTTCAGGTGCAGACCTCTCCTGCTGACTTGTCAGTGATGAGTGGCTCTCCACAGCGTTTCCAGATCATCTCCTCGGAGTCCTCAGCCACACAGCAGCGCATACAGGTTAGGGACATGTACGCTTCTGCTTGAAGGCACTGCCACTTATTGATAGCATACACACACTGCACCCTAATTACAACTTATAATGTACACAGATTCCAAATCCCACAAATGTTTATGTATCTTCATGCAGTTAGAAGGAAGTTGCTAACTAGTATAGCTAGCTGTTCCTGTAGACCTCCAGTTATTGCGCTAGTTATTGTCTGGATGCAGACACATACAAATGGTATCCACAAGTTCATCTAACTCTGCAAAATGTCCAAACTATTCCTTTAAATTGAAAGGAGGGCAGTTGTTTGGATGGATGTGGGATTATGATCTCTCGCTCGTATTCTCTCTCTCTCTCTCTCTCTCTCTCTCTCTCTCTCTCTCTCTCTCTCTCGCTCTGTCTCCCCCTCCCTCTCTCTCTCTCCGTCTCAGATTGCAACGGACCAGCAGACTGGTCAGATGATCCAGATCGTCACGACAATGGATCCCTCCAGCAGGACCAAGCAGCAGTTCATGCTAGCGGCGGCCGACGGCTATGGAACGGGTAAAGTTAATCTGACGTCCCCAGAGAAGCAGGGCACCAAGCAGCTCATCTTCACTACAGCAGACAGCCTGGTACCCGGAAGGATACAGGTAGGGAGCGAGACATAAGACCGCAAATCTAAACCACAGCCAGATACAGATATAGACCTCACTACATCACATATCTAAACCACAGCATCAGATGACACACTGTGTGACTTTTGACCCCACAGTGACCTCTCAGTGACCTCTACTCCTCCTGGTGTTCCAGATTGTAACAGATGCCGCGTCAGTGGATCGGCTACTGGAGATAGCTGGAGACGTGGGCCGGCCTCAACCTGTAGAGTATTGTGTGGTGTGTGGAGACAAGGCTTCAGGTACAAAAAACACACACACAAGCCATAGTCCCATTCATACCTATTGACCTCACTCTCTGTTCTGTGTCCAGGGCGTCACTATGGCGCTGTCAGCTGTGAGGGGTGTAAAGGCTTCTTCAAGAGGAGTGTGAGGAAGAACCTGACTTACAGTTGCCGTAGCAACCAGAACTGTGTTGTCAACAAGCACCATCGCAACCGCTGTCAGTTCTGTCGGCTGAGGAAATGCCTGGACATGGGCATGAAGATGGAGTGTGAGTCACACGAACGCACTCACATAAAGGTGGTTGGAATTTAATTCCCCATTCCAACACCAGAAACTCTCTCTAACATCCCACCTAAGTAATGTCTGCTCACAAAGTACTTTCTTTGTGGAGTAATAGTATTTTGATGGTGTTTATGTCCTGTGTCCTCAGCCGTGCAGAGTGAGAGGAAGCCCATAGACCTGCCCAGAGAGAGGCCTACTAACTCTGCTGCGTCCACAGAGAAGATCTACATCAGGAAGAACCTGATGAGCCCACTCATCGCCACGCCAACCTTCATCACTGACGGCTCCAGGTCAGAGACTGAGATTACTACTTTGTCTCCTTACTTGATAATGTGATTTGATTGGTCCTGTGGGTTAGACTCTCTGCTCTGATTGGTGCTCTGGGTTAGTCTCTTGGCTCTAATTGGCTCTTTGGCCTATGACTGGTGTTGTGTACAGGTCTAGTCTGCTAGACCCAGGGATGCTGGTGAACATCCAGCAGCCTCTGATCCAGGCTGACGGAACACTACTACTGGCCACAGACACCAAGGTACAAACTCTCTCATTCCTCAAAATTCTCTGTGTAATACCTTTCCTAATATATTATGAAAGAGACTGGTCGTTGGAATCAGGGAGTTGTTCTCATCACTGGTTCAATGGTTGTGTCCACCTCTCCACTTTGAGTTGGGGCATGGGGACTTGGGTACGCTGGCCAGTGTGGTGACAACTATGGCCAACCTGAATGACTCCCTCAGTGAATCCCTGAATAACGATGATACCTCAGACGACCAGCAGGAGGAGCAGTCTGCTAGCGAGATAACACGGTATGTATGCAGTGTGTGTGTGTGTGTGTGTGTGCGTTCGTAATTGCTCCTGTATTTTGAATGTGTCTTCAGTGCCTTTGACACCCTGGCCAAAGCCCTAAATCCGTCCGAGTCGGGGGCGGGGCAGAACCTGGCAGAGGGAGGGGAGTATGTGGGCGGAGCCACCATTCAGGTTATCAGCCGAGACCAGGTGACCCCCCTCATCGAGGTGGAGTGTCCGCTGCTCACAGACACACACGTCAGCTTCAAGGTTCTGAACTTTGAACTCTGATGTTTTATATGTATTCATATTCTGCTGGTGTTTAGCCATTTAGTTTTGTGATTTTATCCTGACATCTCTATCTCGGTCCCTCCCTGTCCCTCCTATAGCTGACTATGCCCAGCCCCATGCCAGAGTATCTAAATGTGCACTACATATGTGAGTCAGCGTCCCGCCTCCTCTTCCTCTCCATGCACTGGGCACGCTCCATCCCAGCATTCTCCGCTCTCAGGTGAACTCTTAACAATATTTGATTATGCTTTTGGTGGGTATGTGTGTGTGTGACTTGACCTGTAAGTGTGTGTGTGTGTGTGTGTGTGTGTGTGTATCAGAGTGAGTGTGTTTTATTTGGGGTACATGTGCTGTAACTGAGTTTGTCTCTCTCAGTCAGGAGAGTAACACCATCCTGGTGCGTGCCTGTTGGAATGAGCTGTTCACTCTGGGGCTGGCTCAGTGTGCCCAGATCATGAGTCTCTCCACCATCCTGGAAGCCATCATCAACCATCTCCAGAACAGCATTCAGGACGGTACGACATCAAACCTCCAGATCCCCATACACAATGGACACACTAGATTCACAAAACACGCATACAATCAGACGCTCATATATAGAAGATATGGATGGAAAGTTCTTTGTTTGTAAATATTTTGTTCTAAACTTTTGTCTGCTGTTCCCCTGTAGATAAGGTGTCTGGGGAGAGAGTAAAGCTTGTGATGGAACACATCTGGAAGCTGCAGGAGTTCTGTAACAGCATGGCTAAGATGGAGACAGACAGCTATGAGTACGCCTACCTGAAGGCCATAGTCCTCTTCAGCCCTGGTAAGCATAGTCCCAAACTTCACATAATTGAAGGAAGGATGAATGGGCAAATTTACCGAGACATTCTTGACAAAAATCTGCTGCCATCTACCAGGATGATGAAGATGAAACGAGGGTGGACATTTCAGCAAGACAATGATCCCAAACACACAGCCAAGGAAACTCTCAATTGGTTTCAAAGAAAGAAAATAAAGCTGCTAGAATGGCCCAGCCAGTCACCTGACTTAAATCCCATTGAAAATCTATGGAAAGAACTGAAGATCAAGATTCATAGAAGAGGCCCATGGAACCTTCAAGATTTGAAGACTGTTTGTGTGGAAGAATGGGCCAAAATCACACCAGAGCAATGCATGCGACTAGTTTCTCCATACAGGAGGTGTCTTGAAGCTGTCATTGCCAACTTAGGCTTTAGTACAAAGTATTAAATAAATATCAGTAAGTGTGTTCAATACTTTTTCCCTGTGTCATTTCACATTATTACACATAACTTAATTTCTGAATTTATTTGTTTTGGTTTCTTTGTATGTATGGATTACTTGGGTTGTTACCAACATCTGTTTCATGTTCATGCATTGCTCTGGTGTGATTTTGGCCCATTCTTCCACACAAACAGTCTTCAAATCTTGAAGGTTCCGTGGGCCTCTTCTATGAATCTTGATCTTCAGTTCTTTCCATAGATTTTAAATGGAATTTAAGTCAGGTGATTGGCTGGGCCATTCTAGCAGCTTTATTTTCTTTCTTTGAAACCAACTGAGAGTTTCCTTGGCTGTGTGTTTGGGATCATTGTCTTGCTGAAATGTCCCCCTCGTTTCATCTTCACCATCCTGGTAGATGGCAGCAGATTTTTGTCAAGAATGTCTCTGTAAATTTGCCCATTCATCCTTCCTTCAATTATGTGAAGTTTGCCAGTACCATTTGCTGAAAAGCAGCCCCAAACCATGATGTTCCCACCTCCAAACTTCACTGTTGGTATGGTGTTTTTAGGGTGATGTGCAGTGCCATTTCTCCTCTAAACATGGTGTGTATTACGACATCCAAACAGTTCAATTTTGCTCTCATCTGACCACACTATATTCTCCCAGTATTTCACTGGCTTTTCCAAATGTTGTGCAGCAAACTTTAAACGAGCTTCAACATGCTTTTTTTTCAGCAATGGAGTCTTGCGTGGTGAGCGTGCATACAGGCCATGGCGGTGGAGTGTATTACTTACTGTTTTCTTTGAGACAACAGTACCTGCTAATTGCAGGTCTTTTTGAAGCTCTCCACAAGTGGTCCTTGGCTCTTGGACAACTCTTCTGATTATTCTTTTCACTCTGTCAGAAATCTTGCGAGAAGCACCTGGTCGAGGCAAATTTATGGTGAAATGATTGTCTTTCCACTTCCGTATTATGGCCCCAACAGTGCTCACTGGAACATTCAGAAGCTTAGAAATGCGCCTATAACCAATGCCATCATTATGTTTTGCAACAATTAGGTTGCGAAGGTCTTGAGACAGCTCTTTGCTTTTACCCATCATGAGACGTGTCTTGTGTGACACCTTGGCAATGAGACCTTTTTGTAGGCCATCAGTTGGGACTGAACCAGCTGATATTAATTTGCACTGACGGGGCTGGATTGCTTTTTAATTACTGATAGTTTTCAGCTGTTGTCTTGGCTTTCCATGCCTTTTTGCACCTCCCTTTCTTCATGTGTTCAAAACTTTTTCCCTGTGTCATTTCACATTATTACACATAACTTAATTTCTGAACTCATCTGGTGAAAATGTCATGTCAATAGCACCTTTGGAAATATATTTACTGAGAAAAATGGTGACGTGTTATATATATATATATATATATATATATATATATATATATATATATATATATATATATATATATATATATATATATATATATATATAATGTAGGTATGTCTACAGTATATCAACTCAGTAGAAGAGCATAACATTATGATAACTTATTTACCTCATAGTGTATTGTTAGGAAACAGCTATTGTGTGTGTCTCACTAATCAGACCATCCAGGCCTGAACAGTTTCAGCCAGATAGAGAAGTTCCAAGAGAAAGCCCAGATGGAGCTGCAGGACTATGTGCAGAAGACTTATCCAGATGACACCTACAGGTACATGCATCTGTCTGCCTATCAGCACCATAATATATCCCCAAAATCTCCCAACTGGTCCCATAAATTCATGTAAATCTTTCGCTTTCTGATTGGATCTATAAATCACACTCTACTCTGATTGGTTTTCCCAGGTTGACGCGTATCCTGATGCGTCTACCGGCGCTGCGTCTGATGACCTCCAGCATCACCGAGGAGCTCTTCTTCACCGGCCTGATCGGCAACGTGCCCATCGACAGCATAATCCCTTACATCCTCAAGATGGAGACGGCAGACTACAACCCCGGTCCCGCAGTGTGACTCCAACAACCCTACCCACTGCCAAACCTCTCCAGGCCATTTCCAGACTTGTACCCCATACCCCCAAAAAACACACTCACTCTGATGCCCCCGGCTATCATCCTGCAAACACTTGTTGTTTTTTAACTACTCTTCACAAGATGCAAAGTCATTGAGGAATCCCTTTTGGACCGTGTGGCTCTCAGAATGTCCACTCTCCATGTTTTGTGATTATGCGTCATAACCATGAAGACCTGGGTCTGAATGTTCTCTGGAAGGGATGTATGATGGGACTGTGAGTCTCTTGTCCAGATTCCGTGGTTGTGAGCACTTAACCTCCAGAGAGGAAGGAGTCCCCATGGCTGGCACGTCACGGTCACCTTCTCTCTCTCTGTCATTAGCACTTCAGCAAAACGCCTCCAATGTACTGTAAAGTTGAACTTTTAGCTCAAGCCTTTCAATACTTAACGTTGAACTTTTAGCTCAAGCCTTTCAAGACTTAATGTATAAGCCATCTGTGTACTGAGCCACTCCATTCAAAAGAAAATTACATGTACTCTCCGCTTCAGTACTCTCCCTCTTGGTTTCAGGTTAGGGTCAGTTCCATTTCATACATTTATATGATATTTTTCTTGTTAATTTCACTGCAATTGTTTGTTGCTGGGTTGAGTCATCGGTCCTACAGAGGGAGTTTAATAGCAGCCTTGTTTCTATGTCTCTGCCTAAAGCAAAAGCACATTAATTATATGGTTAGACCATTATCTATCCAGGTAAAAGTTGCCGTTAACCACATTATCACATAATCAGATTATCCTGCACCTAGTTCTAACCTTAACTATTAGAGAGTCCAAAAAAGTCTGACACTGAGTGGTTATGGGCAACTTTATGGCCACTTTATTTTGCCCTCATGACAATCAAAGCCTTGTGTGACATGTCCTTTTCTGTGTCCAGTATTTCTCTTTTCTGTTTATTTATTTAAATCCCGCCCGTATTATACTTAAGCAATAAGGCACAAGGGGGTGTGGTATATGGCCAATATACCACGACTAAGGGCTAGTCGAATGCACAATGCAACATGAAGTGCCTGGATACAGCCGTTAGCCGTGGTATATTGGCCATATACCACAAACCCCAGAGGTGCCTTCTTGCTATTATAAACTGGTTACCAACGTAATTATACCCTGATGAAGACAGCTTGTCTGTCGAAACGTTGGTTATTAGGTTATTAAATTATTGCATCTGAGCTCCTAGAGTGTGTGGCTCTCCTTTTCTTTACCAACGTAATTAAAACAGTAAAATTAATTTATCATACCCGTGGTATATACGGTCTGATATAACACGGCTTTCAGCCAATCAGCATTCAGGGCTCAAACCACCCAGTTTATGAAGTGCATTAACACGCTCTGTATTCTGTAGGGATCTCAGTCCACTACTAGTGTTGCTTTACATTAGCAGGTTTATTCATATGTAGGTTCTCACACCATAGCATTTCCCCTAAGGAAAAAAAATCTATTTTACGTTCTCAATATAAAAGGTTTAACTTTTTTCCTAATATTATTTCACAATAGTTTCTCTATTGAATGAACATCCAACCAGCTATTTTTCTTTCACATAATATAGTTCTGTGATATAATAGTTTCCTAAATATAAAAACTTTTTGTTGTGCACAAATGTATTTGTCCCATGTTCGGGGTACTGAAAGTAACTTACTACACCTCTAGAGTACCACATGAAAATATGTATACATTGTCCAAAAACAGCAACAAAACCAGTAACAGTAACGTATGACATCTAAAGAAGTCAGAAGTAGGTATGTAATTATCGATGTACTGTTGTAATATCTGGTTTTAAAACCTACAAATACGGCTTCTTATGACTTTTGTGAACTGAGCTTTGTACTACATGTAATTTCATTCAAATGAGTGCATGTCCTTGTTTAATCAGAGGTTTATAATGTTTCCAGTATTTGCCCTGAAGAGGACCATTTTTATTGTTTTTGTATAGTGCAATGCTGTGCATGCAATTGCGTATGCATTTTATTAAATGCTGTAAGAAACATTTGGAGTTTAAATGTTGTGGCTTAAAAATGTTAAACATTTCAATGCATTAACTGCTAAATGCAACAAACTGTTTTCTATTGTTTACGTATGACCATGGGGATATGGAAATTTGTATTAATATTGCTGTTGCATGTCTTTTTAGATTGTATTTGGAAAAAAAAGAAGCCAACTATATCTTGGCCCAAGGACCTCCGCCATACACATGCACCAATTTAAATGTGCCTAGTAACTTTTGAAAGTTTTCAGAAGTTTATTGTAGGCCTACACAACCTACATATAGTCTACCTCGTGACAGTGGAGACTGATTTAACTCCTGTAACACATAATTCTTTATCACGCCACAGCAACTGCAGTTACCAGTGAAATAAACATATCTTCATACATGAAAGGCATATGTGATTTGTAATTTATGGACACTTTAACTCTTAGTGTAAAGGACTGTCAGTGCCCTCCCCCCTGCAAAAGAATCAACACTGAGCACTGAATTAGCAATGTTGTTTAGTTTTATCTAGTAAGTAGTCTATCACTGTTCTACAAACGTTTGCTGTCTAATAGTTTCTTAACTGCAAGAAAACTACCATGGTGCAATAAATTAAGTAAGGGCCACGTCCAGTTACAAAATGTTCTCAGATCCAATCATAAAGATGATTGTGTCGGAATCATGTTTGTTCTACATAGAAATATGCTATCTGAACGTTCCAAAACGTTATTTTTTTTAAATTTACAACATAACACAATATACAAAAACTCTTACAAAACAGCACACCAAATAACAGAAACTTTATACATACACAGGGGTATACACATTTAAGCAATAAATACATTCAGTTGAAGTCAGACGTTTACATACACCTTAGCCAAATACATTTAAACTCAGTTTTTCACAATTCCTGACATTTAATCCTAGTAAAAATTCCCTGTCTTAGGTCAGTTAGGATCACCACTTTATTTTAAGAAGAATTCAGAATAATGGTAGAGAGAATGATTTATTTCAGCTTATATTTCTTTCATCACATTCCCAGTGGGTCAGAAGTTTATATACACTCAATTAGTATTTGGTAGCATTGCCTTTAAATTGTTTAACTTGGGTCAAACGTTTTGGGTAGCCTTCCACAAGCTTCCCACAATAAGTTGAGTGAATTTTGTCTCATTCCTCCTGACAGAACTGGTGTAACCGAGTCAGGTTTGTAGGTCTCCTTGCTCGCACACACTTTTTCAGTTATGCCCACAAATTTTCTATAGGATTGAGGTCAGGGCTTTGTGATGGCCACTCCAAAACCTTGACTTTGTTGTCCTTAAGCCATTTTTCCACAACTTTGGAAGTATGCTTGGGGTCATTGTCCATTTGGAAGACCCATTTGCGACCAAGCTTTAACTTCCTGACTGGGATGGTTGGGATGGTGTTCTTCGGCTTGCAAGCCTCCCCCTTTTTCCTCCAAACATAACGATGGTCATTATGGCCAAACAGTTCTATTTTTGTTCCATCAGACCAGAGGACATTTCTCCAGAAAGTACGATCTTTGTCCCCATGTGCAGTTGCAAACCGTAGTCTGGCTATTTTATGGTGGTTTTTCGAGCAGTGGTTTCTTCTTTGCTGAGCGGCCTTACATGTCGATATAGGACTCGTTTTACTGTGGATATAGATACTTTTGTACCGGTTTCCTCCAGCATCTTCACAAGGTCCTTTGCTGTTGTTCTGGGATTGATTTTCCCTTTTCGCACCAAAGTACGTTCATCTCTAGGAAACAGAACACGTCTTCTTAAACTCCCATGTTGTTTATACTTGCGTACTATTGTTTGTACAGATGAACGTGGTACCTTCAGGCATTTGGAAATTGCTCCCAAGGATGAACCAAACTTGTGGAGGTCTACAATTTCTTGGCTGATTTCTTTAGATTTTTCCATGATGTCAAGCAAAGAGGCACTGAGTTTGAAGGTAGGCCTTGAAATACATCCACAGGTACACCTCCAATTGACTCAAATGACATCGTTTAACCTATCAGAAGCTTCAAAAGCCATGACATCATTTTCTGGAATTTTCCAAGCTGTTTCAAGGCACAGTCAATTTAGTGTATGTAAACTTCTGACCCACTGGAATTGTAATATAGTGAATAATAAGTTAAATAATCTGTCTGTAAACAATTGTTGGAAGAATTACTTGTGTCATGCACAAAGTAGATGCCCTAACCGACTTGCCAAAACAGTATAGTTTGTTAACATGAAATCTGTGGAGTGGTTGAAAAATGAGTTTTAATGACTTCAACCTAAGTGTATGTAAACTTCCGACTTCAACTGTATGTATGCGGACGCCTTTAGTGTACAGTATGTACGATTTAGTTTTGTTATTGGTTCATTTGTCTTCCCTCGTCATTATTGTTCCTGTCTCTTCCTTCACAGCGAGGAGGCTCTAGCCAGGATGGAGGCTGCTAACCCAGCCAACTTTGGGCCTGAGAAGTACTGTCTGAAAGAGTGTATTCGTGAGGTGGAGGGCCAGGTCCCCAAGGAGTTGACAGGGAAATACCGCGCCCAGATGGCAGCTGCATAAGACTAAGACTAGACAGCCGGAAGAGGGGGTGAAGGAATCATGGACTGAACTGTTAGGTATTAGTATATCATATGTTTCACTGGAAATATTGTGGATGTTTTTCTGTACATTAAAAAAGGAAACCAGACAGGATTCAGTTTCGATATCAGTTGTTGTAAACAATGATAATTTGGAGATCGATGAACTAAAATCTGCCCCTCAGATTAATTTAATCAAGTATGTGTGTGGTAGTATAGTATATCATCTTTTCAACACACTATCACATCTAGTGTCAATGGCGTGGGTGAATGAAAAGGCCACTTCCCATATGTCATGTCTTTAATTAGTGTTGAGTGACGGAACCTAGACGATAACAAAAGGCAAACAGGCAACATTATCAAAAAGCTACTTGACAAGTCATTCACATTTGCCACAAATACATTATTCAAAATGTCATTCATGTTGCTTCAAAATGTTCTGATAGATGCAACACAGCTGAGAGTTAGTGGTGCATGATAGATTACAGCGAACACAATACTGCTTTAGTTCAACAAAATTACAACACTGTTGTATACTCTGCAAGGCAAGCGAACCAGTACTTGGATTCAACATCAAAGTACTTATTCAACAGGGGACACAGGAGTTTGCCAACAGTACATGTGATAATACTTGGTAGCGTGGGATAGGTTTAGTGTTCATTTATTTTCATAGGTAAATCAAGTTTCTAAAGAGACAAGACTTAATCTTAATAAAAAGTGCTGCCAAGAAAGACTTGGCTGAATCAGTTGCATAAATACATTGTAAATACAGACTGAAGTTACGGGACTAGATAGCTATTGAATAAGGATGTTAAAGGCCCATATTCTGAACCAGGCTTGGCATAAGAGAAAGTAAACAGGATGTTTGCAGGGTAAAAAAGAAAGCGCTTTAGGTTTTGTTCAGAGCAGGACAGATTGACCTTATAGTGCACTAAAAGAGAACGGAGTAGGCGAACTAGGACATCACTGTGTTAAGAGAAAAAGCATGAGACAGTGAGGAGAGAGACTAGGACAATATCAGTTTTGAAAGACTAGCCTACTTTGGACCACTGCTGAAGTGCCTCATAGTGATATCACACGCACATGAATCATGCACACACTGAAAGCTAATGCATCTATCCTGCGCTTCATCAACTGAGACACTGTCAACAGACAAAACCAGCTTACAGAAACTGAACGAGTCTGAAAGCAAAGTAGGATGTCAAAAAACGTTTGTTGGTTTCGCTCATGTTTTGTTCAACATTTTCTTTCTAGTGGTCACTGGACCTCCAGGGACGACAGAAGACAGAGATAAAAGATTATGTGCTAACGGCAATGAGGTTCCACTCCCCGAAAATCTCAAATATGCATGTGAAGATCTGACAGACAAATGTAGCGGTTACAGGTTAGTCATGCTTAGAATTCAGGGCTGCATTTAAGTGCCGACGACAGACATTTTCATGACACACTCACTTACAGATGTCATCGTAAACTATTCAGAGTGAACTAAGGTTGGGCCGATATGATTCAATCCAATATTGTGAAGTGCAAGACGATATATAACGATGTGCAAGACTATACTCTATTTCCAAGAGTGAACGTTTTAGTTCAAGAAGGCCATTACATTTCCAACACGGTGTGATCTTGAATGCAACCCTGAATCTACATAAGATTTCTATTGAGTAGCAGGACTGCAGATCGTTGTCTGGCCTCTGGTCCCCAAATAACCTCCCTCTGACCTTGTGACCACTTGGATCCTCTCTCCTGTGGCCGATTATGGACAACTGTCTGTAAGTGACGATACTCTGCCCTTGTGCTTCTTCTTACCATACAAATATAATTTTAAAAAAATGACAGTCCTGGGCTCCTAAAACACACCTTTATAGCGTGTGAGTGTTATTAGTAAGTACGAGAGAGTGAGGAAAAATCAACATATAACCAAAATGCATCTGGTGGTCAACATCCTTCTAGAGGCTGGGCTTCAAGTCTGGAGATGCTTCCTCTCCTTGTCTCCTCTCCTTGACTAACACTTACTTGGTAGGGTAATCAGGATCGGCAAAGAAATAATGCTATCACCTGTGCAGTTCATTCACATCGGTGCAGATGAAGGAAAGCAGACAAGGAGAGAAAGTATAGACTATTGAGATGAGTGGTTCCGTCAAACTTTTAACCCACCTAACACAACTGGCCTAACCCAACCCAGTATCAACGAGATCATTGGTCATTTCAAAGGGAACTACTGTAGTCTCAGGAGTAGCCTTCTAGCCCTGGGTGGGCAGCCCTGTTGTAAGCATCAGGTGATGGCATGGCGGTATGAGAGAAATAGAGACAGGGAGGAGAGGTGTCTGTCAGTGTGTCTTGCTCTTCTGTTCCTGCAGCGTGCGCTGAAGCTCTCTCAGGTTCTCCGACAGCAGCTCCACCTCGTCTAGCCTCCCGTTGAGCTTGGCGTCAAATATGTACGCCCGTATGTTATCGATCTGCTGCAGCAACAACTCCTCCTCGATCACGTCAACGTCCGGCATCGCCTCCTCATCCTCCCCCTCGAAGGGATTGGTCGAGGCTCCCGGCGGGGTACACCCAGAAGCCTCATTAAAAGGGTTACCTTCATTGTTTTCCTCCTTCACTTCAAAAGGGTTGCCAGTGGCGCCCTCTGCCTGCCTCTGCTCTCCCTCCCCACCCTCCTCTTCCTGCTCAAACAGGTTGTACTCCTTCTTCCCGTTAGCCACCTCCTTGTGCTCCTTCTGGATCTCCTCGAAGAACGGATTGGACGGATCCTCCACAGGGGTGGAGTCTTCCTCCTCAAAAGGGTTGAGGGAGGAGCTATTCTGTCCCTCGCCACCAGGAGGCGTCACATCTCCTCCCAGCCTCCTCAGCCGAGGGGGTGACTCCTCATCCTGGTCCGTTAGGGCAGGGAAGGCCCTCATAGACGGGGGGCTGCTTATTGCTTTAGGGGTAAACTCTTCCTCCTCCTCCCTACGGAGGCTCCCTATATCGGTTAGGTTCAGTGAGCCCTGCCAGGTGTATGTGGCCTGTGATCCTGGGGCTTGGCTCTGTGCCCTGTGCTCCCTCTCCCCCCTCTCTCTGTCCTCCAGGCGCTGCAGCTCATCCTGCTGTAGACTCTCCTCCTGGGCCAGCCTTTGGGACAGAGCGATGGCCAAGCTGGTCTGCTGCTGGTCATACTCATCCTGGGAAACACAGTTCAACAACTGACAGCCTATTCCTACAGTGCACTATATTGGACCAGAGCCCTACTGAATATGGTGCATTGTAATCACAGTACATACAATACAATGAATGCTATGATCAATACTAGTTGTTGTGGTACATGTCGGATATACAGTGTTTTCAGACCCCTTGACTTTTACATTAAAACCTTGTTATGGATTTAAAAAATAATAATCCCTCAGTCTACACACAATAACGCATAATGACAAAGAAAAAACAGGGGTTTTATTTATACATTTTTGCAAATGTATAAAAAAAATAAAATGAACTGAAATATCACAGTATTCAGACTCTTTACTCAATACTTTGTTGAAGCACCTTTGGCAGCGATTACAGCCTCAGGTCTTCTTGGGTACGACGCTATAAACTTAGCACACCTGTATTTGGAGAGTTTCTTCCATTATTCTCTGCAGATCCTCTCAAGCTCTGTCAGGTTGGATGGGGAGTGTTGCTGCAATGCTATTTTCAGGTTTTCCAGAGATGTTTGATCGGGTTCAAGTCCGGGATCAGGTTGGGCGACTCAAGGACATTCAGAGACTTGTCCAGAAACCACTCCTGCGTTGTCTTGGCTGTGTGCTTAGGGTTGTTGTCCTGTTGGAAGGTGAACCTTCGCCCCAGTCTGAGGTCCTGAGCGCTCTGGAGCAGGTTTTCATCAAGGATCTCTGTACTTTTCTCCATTCTTCTTTCCCTCGATCTTGACTAGTCTCCCAGTCCCTACCACTAGTCTCCCACATCCCCATAGCATGATGCTGCCACCACGCTTGGGATGGTGCCAGGTTTCCTTCAGACGTGACGCTTGGCATTCAGGCCAAAGAGTTCAATCTTGGTTTCATCAGACCAAAGAATCTTGTTGTTCATGGTCCGAGAGTCCTTTAGGTGCCTTTTGGTAAACTCCAAGCGGGTTGTCATGTGCTTTTTACTAAGAAGTGGCTTCTGTCTAGCCACTCTACCATAAAGGCCTGATTGGTGGAGTGCTGCAGAGATGGTTGTCCTTCTGGAAGGTTCTCCCATCTACACAGAGGAACTCTGGAGCTGTCAGGGTGACCATCAGGTTCTTGATCATCTCCCTGACCTAGGCCTTTCTCCCCCGATTGTTCAGTTTGGCTGGGCGGCCAGCTCTAGGAAGAGTTTTGGGGGGTCCAAACTTCTTCCATTTAAGAATGATGGAGGCCACTGTGTTCATGGGGACCTTCAATGCTGCCGATATGTTTTGGTAGCTTTCCCCAGATCTGTGCCTCGACACAATCCTGTCTTGAAGCTCTACGGACAATTCCCATGACCTCATGGCTTGGTTTTTGCTCTGACATGCACTGTCAACTGTAGGACCTTATATAGACAGGTGTGTGCCTTTCCAAATCATGTACAATCAATTGAATTTACCACAGATAATCTACAATCAAGTTGGTGAAACATCTCAAGGATGATCAATGGAAACAGGATGCACCTGAGCTCAATTTCGAGTCTCATAGCAAAAGGTTCTGAATACTTACAGTATGTAAATAAAGTATGTTTTTATTTGCAAAAATGTCTAAACCTGTTTTCACTTTGTCATTATAGAGTATTGTGTGTAGATTGATGAGGGTTTTTTCATTTATTTAATCTATTTTAGAAATAAAGCTGTAACCTAAGAAAATGTGGAAAAAGTTAAGGGGTCTGAATAGTTTCCGAATGCACTGTAATGTAGGTTTCCCCACCTGCAGCTGCCTGAGGTTCTCCTCCAGCATGGCCACCTCGTCATGCCTTTGGGCAGCTTTGGCCTGCCGCAGGAACGACTGGATGTTGTCTATCTGCTGCAGCAGGGGGTCCTCCAGCTCCCCGCACGTGTGGAGGGTATCGGAAGAGGGCAGCCATCCCCCATCTTTGGTCATGCGGGGGGCCCTGGGGGCCTGGGTAGCCTGCCCATTGGTGCTGGCGGCCGGGTGGTGCTTTTCCGAGTCCTGCCTCCTTTTCTGGGACTCCTGGGCAGCCTGGCAGGAAAATAGGAAGGTAAGCTTATAGAGACAGATTTATTATAAAACACTACTTGTGTTGCTTTTTGCTTGTCTGGTATCATAGACATATTAGATCATTTTTGGAATAACATTGTTGGGTTTTAAGTTTGAACAATAAGCAGCCTACTCACCAGTCTCTCCTGTGTGAGCCTCTTCTCCTTTAGTTCCTCATACTTGTCCTTAGTGGGTAGAGACATCAGACCCAGCAACTTCTCCTGCATGAGGGAGAGAGAAGGATAGAGTTTGAGTTTCAATCACTGTTTAGTACGCCATTCAGCTCATCAACAGCTGCTCTGTGTGTACAGTAGTTTGGGCATTTGGCACCCGCCCTGCATGGTCGCCTGTTGAGCAGCTCCCGTTGTTCGTGCATAAATTGTTGTTTTCGTCTGTTTGTTTTTTTTGCAACAGTTGAACTATAATTTACTTCTTGTATTTCTATACTTTTTCATACTGCCGCACTATGTATCATGCATCTGTCTTTTGTGTATTTTCGTTCTGGCATTTTGCACCTGCCCTATGTTTTGTTGTAGCTGCTTGACAAAGAAATTTCCCCTCGGGGATCAATAAAGTATCTATCTATCTATATCTGTCTCTCACCTGGACAAACAGCGTGGCTGTGTATCTGATCATCTTCTGCAGCTGGAGAGTCTTTGGAAAGGGTTGTGGCTCCTCCTTCATTCCCAGCGTCAAGATCTTCTTACTGACATGAATATATGGAGACTGGATAAAAGGGTCTGCTAAATTACCATATTACAACAAAGTGACTTGCAGTTAGTTAACACATTCGGTAAACGGTATGTACCTCAGTGCATCGATCAGTTCGTAGTATTTCTGGACTTCCATTCTCAGACCACCAGCCGTGTCCAGGTTATAGGTGGTCTCTCCAGCACTGTGGAAATGGGCGTTTGACAATGAGGATAAAGAGAACATGAAGCTCTGGTTCTCTGCTGCCAATGACTGGAACGAATTGCAAAAATCCTTGAAGCTGGAGGTTCCTATCTCCCTCACTGACTTTAAGCATCAGCTGTCCGAGCTTCTCATCGATCACAGCACCTGTATTTAGCCCTTCTGTAAATAGCCCACACTACTACCTCATCCCCATATTTAATATTTTTGCTCATTTGCACTCCAGTATCTCTATTTGCACATCATCATCTGCACATCCATCAGTCCAGTGTTAATGCTAATTTGTAATTTATTTCACCACTATGGCCTATTTATTGTCCTACCTTTCTAACCTTACTACATTTGCACACTCTGTACATAGATTCTCTATTGTGTTATTGACTGTGCGTTTGTTTATTCCCATGTGCAACTCCGTGTTGTTGTTTTTGTCGCACTGCTTTGCTTTGTCTTGGCCAGGTCGCAGTTGTAAATGAGAACTTGTTCTCAACTGGCCTGCCTGGTTAAATAAAAAAATTAAAAATTAAAATGTAGTACACTATATGGGGAATGAGGTGTCATTTAAGACACAGGCTATATCTTACTTGAGAGACTCAGCCATTTTGATGTACTCTGGAGCCCTCTCGTCCACCTTGTCCATGCACAGCCTCAGCCTCTGGGAGGAAGACAGGAGGATGGATGGTGAGTGACAGGAAGTACACTACATGGTGAACGAGAGGAAGCACACAATAGAGCTCTTTGTTACCTCATAGAGCTTGACGATGTCAGGCACGTGATCTTTCTCCTCCAGTTTCTGCTGTCTCTTCATCAGGGTGTCCATGCAGTGGAGGCAGCAGCGGATCCTCTCGTCGTCCTTCTCTTCCAGCATCGAGGTGACACTGCTCAGGCTGCTGATGCTGCCCCTCCTGGAGCCCATCCCACTGACACTGCCTCCGCCGGCCCCTGTTGGAGGGGAATGGCCCTGGCTGCCCGTAACACGACGGGCCTCCCGCGTCCCACTGGTCAGCTTGTCTGGAGAGAAGAGAACAAACAGGGTGAGGATTTACTGAAGAACACAGACGTGTTGTAATAATATGTAATATCGCTGTGTGTGTAAACACATGCCCACGTTGTATATGTCCATAATGTGGTGTGTTTCAAGGCTTTCATTTGTGTGTCAGCATGTGTAATTCTACTCAAATCAATTTTATTTATAAAGCCCTTTTTACATCAGGCGATGTCTCAAAGTGCTATACAGAAACCCAGCCTAAAACCCCAAACAGCAAGCAATGCAGATGTAGAAGCACGGTGGCTAGGAAAAACTCCCTAGAAAGGCAAAAACCTAGGAAGACACCTAGAGAGGAACCAGGCTCTGAGAGGTGGCCAGTCCTCTTCTGGCTGTGCCGGGTGGAGATTATGACAATTCATGGCCATTAAGGCCAGTTCTTTCTCCAAGATGTTCAAACGCTCATAGATGACCAGCAGGGTCATCTAATAATACTCACAAGCCAAAGGCAGTGGCACAAACTCCATGCACTTCCTGCACATGATGGAGCCACAGAGGCGGCAGTGGTGTCGCCTGTTCCGAAGGTTGAACTTGTTCCCGCAGTCGGGACAGAACGGAACATCAGAGTCGCTCACCCACGACACAACAGACTTCTCAATCGCTAGAGAGAGGAAGAGAAGAGGATTTTCAGGATTCACAAAGAAAATGACATTCAAATCCAGACTGGGAGGAGCTGTACTCAATAAGAAGAAATGTGGGTCTGGTATAATGTGATGGTGAATACCAAAACACACTGCAATATGACCCCCAATTAACTCACCTCTAATTTTTCCTGCATCTATGTTCATTCTGTCAAAAGATGTCAGCTGAAACAGAACACAGGATACATGGTGAGTCATGCTGCTACTGTATGTGTCAAAACCACATTGACAAACGACTTGTGATTGGCTGCTGTAGTTTGTGCGAGAGTCCTTACTTTCTCCAGCCTGATAATGAGCTTGTTGACCTCGATGACGTAGTGGTCAATCCTGGCAGCTCTGTGCTTCTTAAAAAAGTCCATATGATTTCTTGTGGCTCCTACGGGGTATAGGAGGGACACCATCAGACTGGATGGAAGGGTGTAACAACCTTATTTTCAATTTTGAGATGATTCACTAGCATTCAATGACCAGACCAATACATCTCTTATGTAGTGTAAACCCTCTACCACCCCACCCCTCTACTCCCAGTTTCCCCCCTGCATACTGCTACCAGTCTCACCCAACTCTTGAGGTTCCCACATGTAAGGGTCCACTCCGCCGTAGTAGAAGGACTCATAACTTCCCGTCTCTGGCTTGTCTTCGCCATCCCTCCTCAGCAGCTTGTCTTTGGCTTTCTTAGCCTTCTGGACCAGACCTGCAGCCAACAGGAGAGAGGGAGTAGTGATTACTTTAAGCAATGGTGATAGGAAGTATTGTTAGAGGTCCTTTTGATTTAGAATTTCCTTTACTCCTCCACAATGTACATATTTAGACTGGTAGAAAACAGACAGAGACCAGCAGTAAAAGACTCAATCTTGAGTTGTCCCCTGACATGCCGATCGGCCCCAGAGTGCTCCTCCTCGTAGTGTTGCTGGAGCTGGTAGAACGACTGCAGGTCCTTCAGGCACAACGGGCACAGGAAGCCCTCCTTCACATCCCCTGTGCCCTCAAAGGGGGGCAAGTAGCTGGAGGCCATTTTGGTGGGGGTGGGGTGGGGGGATACAGGACGGTTTCAGAGACACCTGGGGTGTGTGTCTGTCTCATGCCACGCCCAACTGGGTGTGATGTCCACCCCTCATCCGCCCCATTACACCAGGAGAAAGCCTGAGAGGCAGAAACTGAACGTTTGAAGCAGTAGAGGGGTCAAGGGTACTGACAATAACATACAGTTAAGAAGTTCAGACTTGTTTAAGCAAGTCATGGTTTGGTGGCTTACTGAATGACAACTAAAAACGTCCAGCAATCAAGACTTGTCAGTTGACATGGACATGGCAATCACTGATTACTTACTGAACGCTACCTGATCACGTAAATCCTATGCATTGCGTTACTTAAAGGAACCGCGTTTGAAAGAGTGAACAGACTAGCTAGCTAGTACAGTAGCTAACAACGGCTGCGTGTTTACAACCCCCTACAAACCAGTGATGGCTGTACTGGATTAGGTTAGCTAGCTTATTTTAACGGTAGTCATCTGTCACACCTTGTATCTGATTGAGGACACATTGGCAGTAGGGAGGGACATCATTTGATTAGAACCAGACAGTCATAGATAGTTAACTAGTTAGAACTATTCACACTAGATAGCAATTAGCTGGCTAAAGTTAGCAAAAGACTAACGAGCTAGCTTGCTAACAGTTAGCTACTGTAGTAGTGATGAAGTTTCGCCAGTACCGTGAGTATACCGTTTGCAATGACAAAAACAATCAAAAGACGCATTTGTGTACCTACAGATGGCAATGTAAACCTGTTAACGGTGTAGTTTATGAATGAAATGTTGACAGCTCGCTGAAACACCCTCCGCGGGTGAAAGGTTCACTGTCAGCCTAGTCATGTGATTAGCACAGCCGAGACGGGAGGGGAGAATGGACAAATTGCACGTGAATGGGAAAGCAAGAAGGCACCTATTCTGTTTTTTACAACAGGAGAATGTACATTTATCTGAGGAAACAAGTGTTCTTGGACACACTGAACATCTGAGTGGACTTCAGCCAATGTCTCACCAGCTACCCCTCACCCAAGGTATGCCACTACTGGCTCTAGCCTGGTAAACCACTATAGCGAATTCGGGGACTCGAACCCAGGCTCTGCGACTGTCAAGCCAACACCTGAACCTTTACGCCAAGATGTACGAACCTCTTGACTAGGTCGCTAGGTGTTGGGTTAAAGGTCGCTAAATTACACCCTTCTCTAGGCCAAGTCACTCAGTTGTACACACCTTTATGATGGACTCGCGGCCGTCATCACACTTCTTAACTGTTACGCCAAGAGGTCCGAACCGCTTGACGAGGTCGCTACAATATAAACATCCATTATGTGCATTTGTAACTCTCTGTCATCAGTTCCCAGTGACCATCATGCAGAATGGGGTGAAGATGAGTTGCCCACAGGTCTCAGGCTCAACATGCTGCTCTCCTACCTGTCAGACCAAGACTTCTTCAACGCCTGCACAGACAAAGAACTGGTGAGTGGTGACATGGTTTACACACAGACAGAGACAGACACACACACTGACTGCCTTTTTATTCTCACTCCGGCTCTAACCAAAAACAGTGTATAAAATACGCAAATTCTGCGCAAGGAAATAACTCTAACTTTTGAAAGAAGTGTGACTGACGTTAAACAGTGCCTTCAGAAAGTATTCACACCCCTTGACTTTTTCGAAATGTTGTTGTGTTACAGCTTGCATTTAAAATTGATTAAATGTAGATGTTGTCACTGGCCTAGAGCAATACCTCATAATGTTAAAGTGGAATAATGTTAAAAATAAAAAGTCAAGTATTAAACCCCTTTGTTATGGCAAGCCTAAATAAGTTCAGGAGTAAAGGTTTGCTTAACAAGTCACATAATAAAAGTTGCATTGGGTCACTCTGTGTGCAATAATATTGTTTAACATGATTTTTCAATGACTGTCTCATCTCTGTACCCCACACATACAATTATCTGTAAAGTCCCTCAGTCAAACAGTGAATTTCAAACACAGATTGAACCACAAGGACCAGGGAGGTTTTCCAATGCCTCGCAAAGAAGGGCACCTATTGGTAGATGAGAGAAAAAAAAAAAAAAGTAGACATTGGATATCCCTTTGAGCATGGTGAAGTAATTAATTACACCCAGTCACTACAAAGATACAGGCGTCCTTCCTAACTCAGTTGCCGGAGAGGAAGGAAACCGCTCAGATATTTCACTATGAAGCCAATGTCGACTTTAGCAGTTCGAATTTAATTGCTGTAATAGGAGAAAATTGAGGATGGATCAACAACATTGTAGTTACTCCACAATACTAACCTGCATGACAGAGTGAAAAGAATGAAGCCTGTAGAGAATACAAATATTCAAAAATATGCATCCTGTTTGCAATAAGGCACTAAAGTAAAACTGCAAAAAAGTTGGCAAAGAACTGAAATGTATGTCCTGAATAAAAAGCGTGATGTTTGGGGCAAATCAAACACAGCACATCACTGAGTACCACTCTTCATATTTTCAAGCATGGTGGTGGCTGCATCATATTATGGGTATGCGTGTCATCAGCAAGGACGAATCTAGGCTGTATCACATCAGGCCGTGATTGGGAGTCCCATAGGGCAGCGCACACTTGGCCCAGCGTCGTCCGGGTTTGGCCGGGGTAGGCAGTCATTGTAAATAAGAATTTGTTTTTAACTGACTTGCCTAGTTAAATAAAAGGTTAATAATAATTATTTTTTTAAACATTTAATCAACTGCATTTAACAAATTTACCAATGTCTTAGTTCTTACCTCGCTTGACTTTTTCATTCAACTTTTTCAATCCGGACGCTTTATCTGGACATGGTTCTACAGAACCTCCAGCTGAAAAAGCTAAGTAGTAACATTAACGCTATGCCATCTAATTGCAGACCCTGTACTCATAATATACAGGAGAACTATCGCCTTATGGTGAGGATAGCAGAGTTGCAAGCCCAGCTTCAGACGCAATCATTAGGCAAGGGCAATTTAAGTATAGGAAAGGATGAAACAGCGTCTGTGCCACCAGTAAGTACAGATGGTAGTATAAATACCCCTGCACAGTCCCCGCAGCTGGACAATTTTCTCAAGGCTTCTGGAAAGAACTGCTGTTCTTTCAAACGGTTCTCCCCGTTAAGCAGTAAGTCGGAGTCAGAGGCCGAGCCTTCTCATGTCTCTCCTCCACCCGTTACGGGGTCTGAGCCGCCAAAGCCTCCCACCATGTAGTTCTGACAAATTGAAAACGACTCATTGGCTACTCCATTACCCGCAATATTAGATTTAAAAATAATCATCCAGCGATCATTCACTGTTTACCAGGGGGCAGGGCTACCAACGTAATTTCAAGAGGGTGCTGGCTAAGACTAAAACTGGTGAGTGTAGCTTCCTGAGTGGCGCAGCGGTCTAAGGCACTCCATCGCAGTTCGATCCCAGGCTGTGTTCCAACCGGCTGTGACTGGGAGTCCCATAGGACGGCGCACAATTGGCCCAGCGTTGCCTGGTTTAGGGGAGGGTTTGGCTGGAGGGGGTCTTTACTTTATTCATCGCGCTCTAGCGACTCCTTGTGCCGGGCCGGGGCGCCTGCAGGCTGACTTCGGTCGTCAGTTGAACAGTGTTTCCTCCGACACATTGGTGCACCTGGCTTCCAGGTTAAGCGGGCGGTTGTTAAGAAGAGCGCTGGCAGAGGACTTATTTCTCAACCTTCACCTCTCCTGAACCCACTGGGGAGTTGGAGCGATGAGACAAGATCGTAATCACGATATTGGGGAGAAAAAGGGGGTAAAAATTAAAAAATAGATATAATAAAAAAACTGTATAGGTTTATTGTTATCCACGTCAGCACCAACAACGTTAGGATGAAACAGTCAGAGGTCACCAAGCGCAACAAAGCTTCAGTGTATAAATTTGCTAGAAAGATGTGTCGGCATCGAGTAATTGTCTCTGGCCCTCTCTCAGTTATGGGAGGGATGAGCTCTACAGCAGAGTGATGAGCTCTACAGCAGTCTCACAACTCAATCGCTGGTTGAAAACTGTTGTTTGCCCCTCCCAAAAGATAGAATTTGTGAATAATTGGCCCTCTTTCAGGGACTCACCCACAAATAGGACCAGGCCTGGCCTGCTGAGGATTGACGGACTCCATCCTAGTTGGATGGGTGCTCTCATCTTATCTATCAACATAGACAGGGCTCTAGCTCCACAATGAGGCAGGGTGCAAGCCAGGCAGCAGGGTGCAAGCCAGCCAGCAGGGTGCAAGCCAGCCAGCAGGGTGCAAGCCAGGCAGCAGGGTGCAAGCCAGTCAGCAGGGTGCAAGACAGGCAGCAGGGTGCAAGACAGGCAGCAGGGTGCAAGACAGGCAGCAGGGTGCAAGCCAGGCAGCAGGGTGCAAGCCAGCCTGCCAGCTTAGTGGAGTCTGCCACTAGCATAGTCAGTGTAGTCAACTCAGCTATCCCTATTGAGACCGTGTCTGTGCCTCGATCTAGGCTGGGCAAAACTTAACATGGTGGTGTTCACCTTAGCAATCTCACTGGAATAAAGACCTCCTTCATTCCTGTCAATTTTGAAAGAGATTGCGATATCTCACATCTCAAAATATGGCTTAGATCCCTCACTTCCAAGGCAGTCATAGTCAATGACATAATCACTGATCGTAACCTTGATGTGATTGGTCTGACTGAAACATGACTCAAGCCTGATGAATTTACTGTGTTAAATGAGGCCTCTCCTCCTGATTACACTAGTGACCATATCCCCTGCGCATCCCGCAAAGGCGGAAGTGTTGCTAACATTTACTACAGAAAATTAGAATTTACACAAAAAAAAGAAACTGCGTTTTCATCTTTTGAGCTTCTAGTCATGAAATCTATGCAGCCTACTCAATCACTTTTATAGCTACTGTTTAGATAGATAGATAGATAGATAGATAGGTACTTTATTGATCCCCCAGGGGGGAAATTTCATAAAATTTACAGCCCTCCTAGGGCCATATGCAGTGTTCCTCACCGAGTTCCTTAAATTCCTATCGGACCTTGTAGTCATTAGAGATAATAATCTAATTTTGGATGATATTCACATGGAGAAGACCACAGACCCACTTCGGTGCTATCATTGACTCAGTGAGTTTTGCCCAACATGTGTTTCCTCATGATCCTGGACTATCGGAGCACCATTTTATTACATTTGCAATTGAAACAAATAATCTGCTCAGAACCCAAACAAGGATTATCAAAAGCCACGCTACAACCCAAAGATTCCTAGATGACCTTTCAGACTCCCTCCACCTACCCAAGGACATCGGAGTACAAAAATAATTTAACCACCTAACTGAGGATCTAAATTTAACCTTGTGTAATACCGTAGATGCAGTCACACCCCTAAAAACTAAAAAACATTTGTCACAAGAAATTAGCTCCCTGGTATACAGAAAATACCTGAGCTCTTGAGAAAGCTTCCAGAAAATTACAACAGAAATGGCCCTCCACCAAACTGGAAGTCTTCCTACTAGCTTGGAAAGACATTACCATGCAATACCGAAGAGCCCTCACTGCTGCTTGATCAGCCTATTTTTCAAATCTAATTGAGGAGAATAAGAACAATCCCAAATGTATTTCTGATACTGTCGCAATGCTAACTAAAAAAGCAGCATTCCCCAAGAGAGGATGGCTTTCACTTCAGCAGTGATACATTCATGAACTTCTTCAACGAAAAGATCATGATCATTAGAAATCAAATTACGGGCTCCTCTTTGAATCTGCATATTTCTCCAAAGCTCAGTTGTCCTGAGTCAGAACTGCCTGGAGCATCAATGGAGACACTCAAGTTTTTTAATCCTGTATGTCTTGACACATTCATAAAAATAGTCATGGCCTCTTAACCGTCCAGCTGCATACTGGACCGTATTTCAACTAAACTACTGAAAGAGCTACTTCCTGTGCTTGGTCCTCCTATGTTGAACATAATAAACAGCTCCCTATCCTCCGGATGTGTACTAAACTCACTAAAAGTGGCAGTAATAAAGCCTTTCTTGAAAAACCTTGACCCGGAAAATGTAAAAAACATATCGGCATATATCGAGTCTCCCATTCCTCTCAAAATTGAAAAAGCTGTTGCGTCAGATCAAGGCTCTGCATCTCTCCTCGTGCTGCTAGAACTTAGTGCCGCTTGTGACAGGATCACCACATTCTTTAGAGAGATTTAGATCTTATCTGTCAGAAAGATATCAGTTCCTCTCTGGATGGTTTGGCCTCTGACAAATCAATTGTACGTTTCAGTGTTCCTCAAGGTTCCATTTTAGGATCCCTATTGTTTTCACTATACAGTATATTCTACCTCGTAGTGATGTCATTTGGAAACACAATGTCAACTTTCACTGCTATGTGGACGACACACAGCTGTACATTTTGATGAAACATGGTGAAGCATTAAAATTGTCTACCCTGGAAGCCTATGTTTCAGACATAAGGATGTGGATGGCGGTTTTACTTCTAAACTTGGACAAAACAGAGATGCTAGTTCTAGGTCCCAAGAAACAAAGCGATCTGCTGTTTGATCTTACAATTCATTTTGATGGTTGTACAGATGTCTCAAATAAAAATCAGCGTTACTCTGGACCCTGATCTCTCTTTTGACAAACATATCAATAATTTTTCAAGGGCAGTTTTTTTTCATATTCATAACATTGCAAAAATCTGAAACATTTTGTCTAAAACTGATGCAGAAGCTAATCCATGCTTTTGTCACTTCTAGATTAGACTACTGCAATTCTTTACTCTCCCGGCTACCTGGATAAAGCACTAAATGAACTTCAGTTTTTTGCTAAATACGGCTCCTCGAATCTTGACTAGAATAACAAAATGTGATCATATTTCTCCAGTGCTAGCCTCTCTACACTGGCTTCCTGTTAAGGCTAGGTCTGATTTGAAGGTTTTACTGCTAATCTACAAAGCATTACATGGACTTAGATGGGCTCCTACCCATCTATACGATTTTGGTCTGCTATACATACCTACATGTACGCTACGTTCATAAGACGCAGGCCTCCTTATTGTCCCTAGAATTTCTAAGCAAACAGCTGGAGGCAGGGCTTTCTCCTAAATAACTCAATGTTTATGGAATGGTCTTCCTATCCATGTGAGAGACGCAGACTCGGTCACAACCTTTAAGTCATTAAAGGGTAGGGTCAGTCTGTTATATCTGGTGTAATTCTCCTGGCTTATCTGGTTTCCTGTGTGAATTTAAGTATGCTCCCTCTAATTCTCTCTCTCGCCCTCTCTCCCTCTGCTCCCGGAGGACCTGAGCCCTAGGATCATGCCTCAGTACTACCTGGCCTGAAGACTCCTGGCTGTCCCCAGTCCACCTGGTCGTGCTCCTGCTCCAGATTCAACTATTCTGCCTGTGGCTATTGAACCCTGACCTGCTCACCGGACATGCTACCTTGTCCCGGACCTGCTGTTTTCGAATCTCCCTTTCCCTCTCTACCGCACCAGCTGTCTCGACCTCTGAATGCTTGGCTATGAAAAGCCAACTGACATTTACTCCTGAGGTGCTGACCTGTTGCACCCTCTACAACCACTGCGATTATTATTTGACCCTGCTGGTCATCTATGAACATCTTGAAGAACAATCTGGCCTTAATGGCCATGTACTCTTATAATCTCCACCCGGCATAGCCAGAAGAGGACTGGCCACCCCTCAGAGCCTGGTTCCTCTCTATGTTTCTGTATTTAGGGTGGCAGGTAGCCTAGCGGTTAGAGCGTTAAGCCAGTAACCGAAAGGTTGCTGGTTCGAATACCCGAGCTGACAAGGTGAAAAACCTGTCGACGTGTCCTTGAGCAAGACACTTAACACTAATTTGCTCCAGGGGCGCCGTACTACTGTGGCTGACCCTGTAGGTAGGCTGTCATTGTAAATAAGTTTGTTCTTAACTGACTTGCCTAGTGAAATAAAGGTTAAATAAAAAATAAATACATTTCTAGGGAGTTTTCCTAGCCACTGTGCTTTTATATCTGCATTGCTTTCTGTTTGGGGTTTTAGGCTGTGTTTCTGTATAAGCACTTTTTGACATCTGCTGATGTGAAAAGGGCTTTATAAATACAGTTGAAGTCTGCAGGTTACATACACCTTAGCCAAATACATTTAAACTCAGTTTTTCACAATTCCTGACATTTAATCCTGGTACAAATTCCCTGTCTTTGGTCAGTTAGGATGACCACTTTAGTTTAAGAATGTGAAATGTCAGAATAATAGTAGAGAGAATGATTGATTTATTTCAGCTTTTATTTATTTCATCACATTCCCAGTGGGTCAGAAGTTTACATACACTCAATTAGTATTTGGTAGCATTGCCTTTAAATTGTTTAACTTGGGTCAAACGTTTTGGGTAGCCTTCCACAAGCTTCCCACAATAAGTTGTTGGGCCCATTCCTCCTGACAGAACTGGTGTAATTGAGTCAGGTTTGTAGGCCTCCTTGCTCGCACACACTTTTTCAGTTCTGCCCACACATTTTCTATAGGATTGATGTCAGGGCTTTGTGATGGCCACTCCAATACCTTGACTTTGTTGTCCTTAAGCCATTTTGCTGCAACTTTGGAAGTATGCGTGGGGTCAATGTCTATTTGGAAGACCCATTTGCTACCAAGCTTTAACTTCCTGACTGATGTCTTGAGATGTTGCTTCAATATATCCACATAATTTTCCTTCCTCATGATGCCATCTATTTTGTGAAGTGCACCAGCCCCTCCTGCAGCAAAGCACCCCCACAACATGATGCTGCCACCCCCGTGCTTCACGGTTGGGATGGTGTCTTGCAAGCCTCCCCCTTTTTCCTCCAAACATAACGATGGTCATTATGGCCAAACAGTTCTATTTTTATTTCATCAGACCAAAGGACATTTCTCCAAAAAGTACGATCTTTGTCCCCATGTGCAGTTGCAAACTGTAGTCTGGCTTTTTTATGGCGGTTTTGGAGCAGAGGCTTCTTCCTTGCTGAGCGGCCTTTCAGGTTATATCGATATAGGACTTGTTTTACTGTGGATATAGATACTTTTGTACCTTTTTCCTCCAGCATCTTCACAAGGTCCTTTGCTGTTGTTCTAGGATTGATTTGCACTTTTCGCACCAAAGTACGTTCATCTCAAGGAGACAGAATGCGTCTCCTTCCTGAGCAGTATGACGGCTGCGTGGCCCCATGGTGTTTATACTTGCGTACTATTGTTTGTACAGATGAACGTGGTACCTTCAGGCATTTGGAAATTGCTCCCAAGGATGAACCAGACTTGTGGAGGTCTACAATATTTTTTCTGAGGTCTTGGCTGATTTTCTTTTGAATTTCCCATGATGTCGTGCAAAGAGGCGCTGAGTTTGAAGGTAGGCCTTGAAATACATCCACAGGTACACCTCCAATTGACTCAAATGATGTCAATTAACCTATCTGAAGCTTCTAAAGCCATGACATTATTTTCTGGAATTTTCCAAGCTGTTTAAAGGAACACTCAACTTAGTGTATGTAAACTTCTGACCCAGTGGAATTGTGATATAGTGAATTGTAAGTGAAATAATCTGTCTGTAAACAATTGTTTGAAGAATTACTTGACAAAACTAGAGTTTGTTAACATGAAATCTGTGGAGTGGTTGAAAAATGAGTTTTAACCTAAGTGTATGTAAACTTCAACTGTACATTTGATTTGATTGATCAACAACCAATTTGACAGAGCTTTTAAAAATGTTTTAAATAATAATGTGCATTATTGTATAATCCACGTATGCAAAGCTCTTAGACTTACCCAGAAAAACTCTGTAATCGCTGCCAAAGGTGATTTTATCACGTATTGACTCCGAGGGGCAAAAGAGATGTATTTCATTTCAAAAATGTCTAAAATCATGTTTTCACTTTGTCATTATCAGGGATGGGTAGGTTACTTTCTAAATGTAGTCCGTTACAGTTACAAGTTAGCTGACCACAATTGTAATCAGTAAAGTAACTTTTGGATTACCCAAACTCAGTAACGTAATCTGATTACTTTCCCCTTAAGAGGCATTAGAAGAAGACAAAAATGTATGTTGCCAATTGAACTACATCTATTGCAGGATAAATCAATGTTAAAGTTTACATAGCTGGCCATACACCCCTGGTCAAACGTTTGGAATATTACTCATTCAAGGGTTTTTCTTTATTTGCACTGCACTATTTTTTACGTTGTAGAATAAAAGTGAAGACCAAAACTATGACATAACACAAATGGAATCATGTAGTAACAAAAAAAGTATGAAACAAATCAAAATATATGTTATATTTGAGATTCTTCAAAGTAGCCACCATTTGCCTTGATGACAGCTTTGCACACTCATGGCATTCTCTCAAGTCTTGAATTCAACCATTATTGGGTTCAAATACACATTTAGATTTGTGAATAGCCATCCACAACGACCACAATCCATAAGGAGCAAATAGCTAAATGAGACAGCAGCAGTGTGATTGACATCAATGCACAATGTAGATCAATAATAAGTGATATCCGTATCGCCGTCATCCTTGCCTCGAAGCGTTTATTCAAGTTGGATAATCTTTGGATGCCGACAGCAGTCGCACCATTGAAAACATAGCTTGGACTGTAGCCTACAAAAGCCTATTCCTGCTCTTTTCTATCAAACACATTTGGTGTGTCATCATAGTGATGTCTGACTTGTGGTCAGACTCACTCAGGTGGAACAAACTTAAATTTGTGCCTTTTTTCAATGCTGAATGTCATTGAGAAAACAGAGAAGTGCCAAAGATTTGTCTCCGCAAACATCCTTTCTGAATTTAAAAGTAATCCTCGAAGTCAGGTCTGGCTCTGGACGTTCTGCCGCCGGCGCCCCCCAGGAGAAGCGGGTGGGGGCGGGAAATACAGCAACGCTATGAGCTGGCAGCTGGTGGCTGGGGCGCTGCCGGGGTGTAGTAGCCGATCTTTTGCTGGTAATGTAACGGATTTCAGTTAACGTTTTTTTTTGTTATCCCTTACATGTAATGGATTACATGTAATACATTACTCCCCAAGCCTGGTCATTATGGGGTATTGTGTGTAGATGGGTGAGAAAAAAAGTATATTTAATCAATTTTCAATTCAGGCTGTAACACAACATAATATGGAATAAGTCAAGGGGTATGAATACTTTCTGAAGGCACAGAATATTGCCAGAATTGTTACATACTGTAAGTCCCACCAAGAGCAGAGGTATCTTACTGATGGTCTCCAGACACTAACCTTGCAAAGCCGCCTGATCCCGCAAAATTAGCCAAACACACCTTTGTGAAAGATGCCCTGTAAGGGAACTGACAGCACTGTATGGTTAGGTTCCGGGTCTCTGCTGATGTTGTATTCAGGTTGTACAAACCTCTGGTTATGTTGAGGCCAGGTTATGTTCAGCTTGTGCTCTACAAGCCGCCTGATGTCTGAGGCTGTTCTGAGGGTGAGGTCAGGTTGTGGTCTAGAGGCCTCTGGTCTGGTTCTGTTAAATGGTCAGAGGGAATGATTGTGGTTTTGGAAGTGCTGTCACAGCACCCTCAAAGCCGAGAGCAGTGATGAAGATGAGGACAGTGAAGAAAATGAACACTGTTACTCTATTGTTCATCATGCTTCCTCACGTCATTCAGAACATACTTCACTATAAAGAGAGAGAGAGGGAAAGAGAGACAGAAAGAGAGCGTGAGAGAAAGCATTATTCACCATGTTCACCTTCCTGTTTACAGTTAGCCATTAGTGTGTGTGTGTGTGTGTGTGTGTGTGTGTGTGTGTGCGTGCGTGCGTGCGTGTTTGTGTGTTCGTATGTGTGAATGAGTGACACAGAGTGTATTACTAACCTATAAAGATCAGCAGTAGTCCCACGACAACCTGTAGTGTAGTAGACATGGACAGCAGTGCTATAAGAGGTATGTAGAGTCAGTGCTGTGGCCCCACTTGTAGAACAGTCTGTAGCTGAGATGTGATAGCCATTAGTAGAGTCACATCCAGCATACTCTGAGCTGCACTCTTTTTCGTGGCGTAATGGTTCATGTTAATCGTCCGGTACACCTTTCCAGAGGGGTTGAGGCGGTCGAGGTGCACAAAGGGCAGAGTAACCTCTTCGCAGAGGCGAGAAGTATAGCGAGCCAGACAGACAAAATATTTATTTTGTCAATACGTTTGAAGCGTCATACAGGTAACTGCCAAAATAAAGGAAACACCAACATAAAGTGGGTGGGGCATTGGGCCACCACAAGCCAAAACCGTTTCAATGCGCCTTGGCATATATTCTACAAGTGTCAGGAACTCTATTGGAGATGATGCGAAACCATTATTCCACTAGAAATGTCATAATTTGTTGATGGTGGTGGGAAATGCTGTCTAAGGCAATGCTCCATAATCTCCCATAAGTGTTAAAATGGATTGAGATCTGATGACTGAGACGGCCATGTCATATGGCTTACATTGTTTTCATGCTCATCAAAACATTCAGTGACCACCTGTGCCCTGTGTATGGGACCCAGGTCAAATTTGTTTTATATTGGATATTCGGTGGAAATTTGGTTCTCTCTCATCAATAGTTATTGAACCAAGCATGCCATGACAATGAAGATGGTAGGCTATATTCGGAAATCAGAGTTGGATGGAGGGGGGATTTCGGATTTCAATCTTCAATAGCTCTTACACAAAGCGTGCCATGACTATGAAAATGATATAGCCTGAATCCGAGGAGGATGGCGAAAGATCTATGTATCATTTTCATAGTCATGGAATGCTTTGTGCAAGAGGAATTGAAAATTGGAATCCTGAAGAAATAAAACAATTTCAACAACAAAAAGCTGTGGCTTTTTCTCCTTCCATCCCTGATTCAGAATATATAATTTTCATAGTCAAGGCATACTTGGTTCAATATTGATTAGAAAGAAGCGAATAGTCACTGAATATCTATTATATAACACATTTTACCTCTGTGTGGATGGGGGCATTGTCATCCTATGGGGGCATAGCCATGGTAGCCAAAATAATGGCCTGCCCAGCATTTTATACATGACCCTAAGCATGATGTTATTGCTTAATTAACTCAGGAACCACACCTGTGGAAGCTCTTGCTGTCAATATACTTTGTATCCCTCATTTACTCAAGTGTTGCCATTATTTTGGCAGTTACCTGTATTTCCACTGCAAACATGCTATACATGGGGAGGGGACTTTGTAACCTTTCCATTCAAGAAGAGCTTTGGTGGTCACTATTTCGAAAACCTTCTGCCGGTAACTGCAGCTGTAGGCTGTATCTCCTTGCAGCCCATGTCCAGATGTTCAATCAAAATTACAATGTTACTCAGTTGCAACCGTTACTAACGTGCTATGAACCCTCACTGTAATCGGAGGTAAGAGGTTCTAATGTTTAACTTTCCACTTTGTTGAGAGCAATATCCTCTCCATTCACCCTTGCTTCGCTGTCCATGCTGTCCACGAGACAACAGTGGTAACCGATTTAAAACGATAACGGAAAACTGCTCTCATTGATCGAGCCATGGGTGTATTAATTACGTCTTGCAACGGAAACCGTTTACCGTTTAAGAACCAAACGGAAGCAAACAAAGCAAAACGGAACGAAACAGAGGGACATACCTGAATTTGTCCAATGGAAACTCTTGTTTTTATTGCAACACTTTTTCCGTTTGGTTCAAACGGTTTCTGTAACAAACATTAAGAACACCTGCTCTCTCCATGATTGGGGGTTGGGGTTGAACCGCCAGTTGCCCGTCCCGGATCTAAGGCATGCTTATAAGTGTGTAGGGTATTGAAGGAATGAGGCCAATTAAATGGGAGGAGAGGGTAACTTTACACGCATACATCTGCATTAATTAGCGTGCAGAATGATGGCGCTGTAATTGCTTTGTTAGTGGGAACACATTGGTGTCCATCTCTTCCACTGAATCTAAAAATCAGTCGGGGAAGGTAAAAGCATAATTAACATAGTCCATGTTAGTTGCTTGGCTAAAGATGGAGGCTTTCTCTGAATAGATTTGAATTTCAAGCGAAAAACACTGTAGACCCAAGCTCTGTGATCTGTACCAATGCGTTTTATTGTAGGGATATAACAGCGTTGTAGATACATGGCCTAATAAGCTTTAAGGAAAAAAGTAACAGAAAATGTACAATAATCATCCGTTTTTATACCATGCAATAATATTCAAGTAGAAAAATAATCCAAAGACCCATTATATATTTCAGGGGTATATTCACTTTTACAATTTAAATCATTAAACAAACTACAGGTCAATTTAATTTATATAACGTTTAACTCCGAAATTTAACATCATTAAATTCAAGACCAGACAGATGAGAGCCTGTGTCTTCTCAGTTGGATACAGGCTGTCTGCCTGCTGAGCCAAAAGCTATTTCCCTGAGATGCTTCGCTTTATAATGTTTTTCTTCGCCACGTAGGCTTAATCTGGAAAACGAATAGATTTCTAAGCATCTCATGACAAAAATATTGGTCCAGCACACAACACAGCTATTCACTAACTTGAAATCCCTATGACCGTTACTGATTCTGACAATCCAAGTGTGTTTAATTACGCATAAACTTCCCCAAAACATTATATTAATTGAAACGTTTTTCAGTATACTTTCTGGAGACGTTTCCTGGATATTCGTCACAAAAGCGGCTTGCCAAATGAACTAGACTACCCATGGCAGAGGGGTCCATAATATATTAATAATAAACTATTTTAAATCATTAATTGTATGAATTTACAGATTACTTTTTTTACATCACAGTATTTCGCACGCACCAGCACACTCGTCACTCCAGTTGAGTCAACTCCTCTTCAGGTGCAGACCTTTTGCCTGGGTGCTGTCTCTTCTCCTCCGCGCGACTCTTGGTCACGTTGTCTAATAGCTCGAGCAACAGGTTGGCCTTACTGCAGCCAGGGTCCAGCACGTCACAGGGACTGTTGGCGCCCAAATCCGGGCTCATGTTATCCCAGTAACGTTTGCCGGGGTGTTGGCGCTTCTCCAACTCCTGGAGGTCCCCTGCGTCTGACTCGTCGTCCACATCTCGCCTGCCGGGATGCTGGCGCTTGCTGTACATCATTAGGTAGCGCTTGCCCGGGTGCTGACGTTTGGAGAGTTCACTTAGAAATGCGGAGTTCTCTGTAATCTGCTCCAACATTGAGCGCTTGCCCGGATGCTGCCTTTTCTGGAGCTCCACAAAAGAGTCAATTTCGTCTTCGCGTTTTCCCGGATGCTGTCTTTTCTGGACCTCCGCATAGTCTTCGTCCTCGTCCTCCTCTCGTTTACCAGGGTGTTGCCTTTTCTCCAGCTCCTCCTGGTACCTCTTACCAGGGTGTTGCCGTTTCACTAGCCACTCTGGCTGAGAGGACAATGCCTCTGTAAAATGACAATGACAACCTGATTAGTTTAGGGACGGGGATAATATAAATCTACCGCCACTTGTTATGCCATGTGTACATGTATTTCCAATTGAACAGACAACGTTTTAATAGCACTTACTTGTGAAAGTTAGGTTATGTCAAACATATTTCTTCTATGCTTTTTTTTCTGTTTTCATTCTTCCACCATTAAATATAGACATATGTGCTTTGGTGCCAGGATTAACTACTGGGAATATTGGATGCGTTTTACGGGCGCTTTGCCGGTTTCTCTCTCCAAATAGATTTACATCATAACAAATAACAAAACACGAATGAAAGATCTTGGAAATGTTGGGTCAATTGTTAATATATAAAAAAACATACAATAGAAATTATTGAGTTAATCTGGTCTTTCTGAAACTAATCGAAATGTGTCTTTCGTGCAACTAATGTACTTTTAAACAGGCTTACAAAGGCATAACTATAATGTGTGTTCAATTGTGTTCAATTATTTGCTTTTCAATTCAATGTAAAACACCACCGGTCTCGTGTAAAACTCGGCCAATTTGCCAAAAACACAACATCGATCAAAAGCAACTATTACGCACCATTCACGCCATCCTCATCCTCTATCATTTTTAGAATGGAGCGGAGCAGGAGGCTCTCGGTTCTCTGTAGGATGATATCGTCTATCTGACGGTCCCCAGTCATCTCCTCAGCGGGAATGCTCTGTCCTCGAGCCACGGTCAGGTTGCAGACTGCCAGATATGCCAGAATGATCAGACAGGTGGACTTCATGGTAACTTGGTCATTCGTTCGAAAACAAGATAATAGATCATTATTAGTGGAAATATATAGGTTACTTAAAAAACATGCATTCTAAATTATATTATAAATTATAATTGGCATTGTATAACTCATTTGGAGTTCTCTATCGGTTTTACGCACAAACTATGTTCCAATAGCCTATTGGTCCGTAAAACTGGAAAATCCTTTATGAATAGATATTTGCAAACCATTTTGCAATGCACAAACCGAAGGTCCAGAGACATTATCTAATGTAAAATAGTTATACAAACTTACCTTAGATTTATGTTCTGGCTATTGTCACTCGCAGCAGTTTCAATAACCTCAAGTTGCAGCAAACCAACTAGAAAGGATGTTCTTTGCCTCTTGCAGCAGTTGGAGGCTAAGTTTATAGGTATGTTCCGATACAACGCGTCCAGTCATTTATAGTCAGCGGTTACCCCCGTCACGCCAACCACGCTGTAGTAATTTCGTAGTATTCCTCGTCTCCATTGATTTCACATTCGTGCGCTATTGGATTAAAGTAGGTTCTAACCTCTAGAGGACGCTGTCTGGTTCTTCTCTTGTGCGCCAGCTGAGCCGACCAGCCGAATCTGAAGGAGTGAAATATGATGACTGCGAGAGAGGATTCATTCAGAAATCTTCTACTCATATCGCAGTGTGGTGGTGCTTATTTAGTAGAAGACCGATTGAATTGTATTAACTTATTTTGTCATTGGGGCTGTCATTTTCAAGTCGTTTGTTAAGATTAGGCTACATTAATGTAAATTATGAAAATGTATGGATTTATTCATAAACTACTGCCGCCCCTATATCTGTATTTTGTCTCCAACTATAGACATTCATTTATGCATCATGCTATTTCCTTTTCAATTCCTGACAATTAGGAGTGCCTTCATAAATTCATTCTGACCATCTACTCAGATTTCAGAGCACTCTTGTCTGAGTGTGCCAGAGAACAGAATAATGGATTAATTTACGAGCACTCAACACCCACTGAATAAGACCGGTATCAGTAAATGTTGGCAAGAAAAGTAATTAAATTGTTGTACAGTTACAGTCACTAACGCTCTAGATCACATGACAACAGCATAACCAGCTCTGCTACACAGTTTATTTTATTATTTATTTTTATTGAACCTTTATTTAACTAGGCAAGTCTAACATCCTCAAAGTTCTTCAAAGAACCTTACAGTTCTTGGCACTGAATATGGCCCCCAAAAGGTTCTTCCAAGAACCACATAGGAGGTGGTGTTAATCAACGAACCTCTTCAGTTGGTGGGGGTTCTTGCAGGAACCTAACTGCCCAACTGAAACATTTGGATTTGAAAGGACAGCAGGTGCAGGCACTTAACTGAAAAATGTAAAGATCTCCTCAATTTAAGGTAAGGTTTGTCCCTAATATGATCTAAATTGACATTGTTTTATGAAGATACCGTCTCTCTTTTCATATTTGTGCCAATCTTTCTAAAACAGAAAATCGACAACAATCAACAAAGAAGTAAGAATATGTATGCTATAAGAACATGTTGAAGGCTAGCTGTATTGGGTGCAGATGACTGAACTGCTCACTTTTGTGTATGTGTCTGCAGGTATACAGACGAGGAGGCATACAAAGGTATGTCTATTGGTATGTTATGCTGGGAGTTTACCTCATATTTGATATTTTTATTCTGCTTTGCCACAAATCATAATAAACACAGAACTGAAATGTTGTGTTATTGTTATGCGTATTATTAATAATAATAATAATAATAAAAGGGGAGGGGGGTTAGTTAAAAAATGAACCCCAAAAGGTTCTTCAAAAGGTTATTTGAGGATCCATTAAAAGGGGATCTTTGACCATTTACAAACGCACCCTTAGAAAGTAAAAAAAATCTAATTTCAATTCCACATTTTCCCTAATGAAAGGCGTTGAAGAGAATTGGAATTTCAGTGTACTTCCTGAATTGACTGGAATTGAAATGGAATTGACCGCAACCCTGGTGATTGTTAGTAATGGTGTTGGAAATGGTGCGCCATCCCATGCCATTTTCCCCCTAATTTCCCATTGCATTTAATAAACCTTTGGTAATATAGCAATGCTTCTGTGAGTCAATGATAACTCGCACTAAAGAGCAATTGAAAGAGCAATTGAACGTAATAAGCAACTTGTCACGGCTCGTGGAGGACAGAACCCAGGATTCAGAGTGGTATCGGTTCGACATACTTTTATTAGGCGAACTCAACAACAAAATAATAAACAATGCAACAGCCGCAACATAGGTGCATTAGCATGCACACAAACAATGACCCACACACATGGGCAGGCAGCACCCTTAAATGGGATCCCCAATTAGAGGCAACACAGCGCAACTGCCTCCAATTGGGGACCAAACAACAAAACTAACATGGAGTTATCCATATAGGGCTCTAGACACTAAACCCGACGAACATAGAAGTGTCCAGAGACCTCTCTGAACACTAATCCTGACACAACTTCTGCTTTTGAAAGCATATGTGGCATCGATATGAGTCAAACATTTATTCTAGTGTCAAAATTAACTAGAACATGTAAATAGGATAATTTTGTCATAAAGACAGTCTTGTCCAAAACAGAGATTTTCTAAGGGTTAGGAGAATATTAATTCCATCAATGTCCCACCAAACATAGTTGCCATGTTCTCAGAATATTCAATATTAATGTTGTAGATATGTTGCATGTGAACGTTGCAAGAACATTCCTGTGTCCAGTTTTCTAAGGGTTAGGAGAATATTCTATCAACGTCGGACCAAATTTACACAGAACAGGGTTGACATGTTCTCAGAATATCAGATATTAATGTTGTAGACACGTTTCATGGGAACCTTGACAGAACATTCCTGTGTATCAGTCGTCAGGAAGTCGCCTGATGGTCCCAAAGAAACATTATCCTTATATAGTTAGGGGAACATTCTATGTACAGTGGGGAGAACAAGTATTTGATACACTGCCGATTTTGCAAGTTTTCCCACATACAAAGCATGTAGAAGTCTGTAATTTTTATCATAGGTACTCTTCAACTGTGAGTGACGGAATCTAAAAAATCCAGAAAATCACATTGTATGATTTTTAAGTAATTAATTTGCATTTTATTTGCATTTGATACATCAGAAAAGCACAACTTAATATTTGGTACAGAAACCTTTGTTTGCAATTACAGAGATCACACGTTTCCTTTAGTTCTTGACCAGGTTTGCACACACTGCAGCAGGGATTTTGGCCCACTCCTCCATACAGATCCTTCAGGTTTCGGGGCTGTCGCTGGGCAATACAGACTTTCAGCTCCCTCCAAAGATTTTCTATTGGGTTCAGGTCTGGAGACTGGCTAGGCCACTCCAGGACCTTGAGATGCTTCTTACGGAGCCACTCCTTAGTTGCCCTGGCTGTGTGTTTCGGGTCGTTGTCATGCTGGAAGACCCAGTCACGACCCATCTTCAATGCTCTTACTGAGGGAAGGAGGTTGTTGGACAAGATCTCGCGATACATGGCCCCATCCATCCTCCCCTCAATACGGTGCAGTCGTACTGTCCCCTTTGCAGAAAAGCATCCCCAAAGAATGATGTTTCCACCTCCATGCTTCACGGTTGGGATGGTGTTCTTGGGGTTGTACTCATCCTTCTTCTTCCTCCAAACACGGCGAGTGGAGTTTAGACCAAAAAGCTTTATTTTTGTCTCATCAGACCACATGACCTTCTCCCATTCCTCCTCTGGATCATCCAGATGGTCATTGGAAAACTTCAGACGGGCCTGGACATGCGCTGGCTTGAGCAGGGGGACCTTGCGTGCGCTGCAGGATTTTAATCCATGGCGGCGTAGTGTGTTACTAATGGTTTTCTTTGAGACTGTGGTCCCAGCTCTCTTCAGGTCATTGACCAGGTCCTGCCGTGTAGTTCTGGGCTGATCCCTCACCTTCCTCATGATCATTGATGCCCCACGAGGTGAGATCTTGCATGGTGCCCCAGCTCGAGGGAGATTGACCGTCATCTTGAACTTCTTCCATTTTCTAATAATTGCGCCAACAGTTGTTGCCTTCTCACCAAGCTGCTTGCCTATTGTCCTGTAGCCCATCCCAGCCTTGTGCAGGTCTACAATTTTATCCCTGATGTCCTTACACAGCTCTCTGGTCTTGGCCATTGTGGAGAGGTTGGAGTCTGTTTGATTGAGTGTGTGGACAAGTGTCTTTTATACAGGTAACGAGTTCAAACAGGTGCAGTTAATACAGGTAATGAGTGGAGAACAGGAGGGCTTCTTAAAGAAAAACTAACAGGTCTGTGAGAGCCGGAATTCTTACTGGTTGGTAGGTGATCAAATACTTATGTCATGCAATAAAATGCAAATTAATTATTTAAAAATCATACAATGTGATTTTCTGGATTTTTGTTTTAGATTCCGTCTCTCACAGCTGAAGTGTACCTATGATAAAAATTACAGACTTCTACATGCTTTGTAAGTGGGAAAACCTGCAAAATCGGCAGTGTATCAAATACTTGTTCTCCCCACTGTAAGTATTCAGACCCCTTTATTTTTTCCACATTTTGTTACGTTACAGCCTTATTCTAAAATTGATAAAATTGTTTTTTTCCCCTCATCAATCTACACACAATACCCCATAATGACAAAGCGAAAACAGGTTTTTTGAATTTTTTTCAAATGTATTAAAAAACAGAAATACCTTATTTACATAAGAATTCAGACCCTTTACTATGAGACTCGAAATTGAGCTCAGGCGCATCCTGTTTCCATTGATCATCCTTGAGATGTTTCTACAACTTGATTGGAGTCCACCTGTGGTAATTTCAATTGATTGGACATGATTTGGAAAGGCACACAACTGTTTATATAATGTCCCACAGTTGACAGTGCATGTCAGAGCAAAAACCAATCAATGAGGTCAAAGGAATTGTCGTTAGTGCTCCGAGACAGGATTGTCCCGAGGCACAGATCTGGGGAAGGCTACCAAACATTTTTTGCAGCATTGAAGATCCCCAAGAACACAGTGGTCTCCATCATTCTTAAATGGAAGAAGTTTGGAACCACCAACACTCTTCCTAGAGCTGGCCGCCCGGACAAACTGAGCAACTTGAGAGAAGGGCCTTGGTCAGGGAGGTGACCAAGAACCCGATTGGAGCTCTGTCAGAGCTCCAGAGTTCCTCTGTGGAGATGGGAGAACCTTCCAGAAGGACAACCATCTCTGCAGCACTCCACCAATCAGGCCTTTATGGTAAAGTGGAGTTTGCCAAAAGGCACCTAGGACTCTCAGACCATGAGAACCAAGATTCTCTGGTCTGATCACCTCAGACTGGGGTCACCTCAGACTGGGGTGAAGGTTCACCTTCCAACAAGACAACGACCCTAAGCACACAGCCAAGACAATGCAGGATTGGCTTCGAGACAAGTCACTGAATGGCCTTGAGTGGCCCAGCCAGAACCCAAGTAGATTCGAGCTGTATTCGCTGCCAAAGGTGCTTCAACAAGTACTGAGTAAAGGGTCTGAACAGTTATGTATATGTGATATTTCTGGGGGTTTTTATGCATTTGCTAAAATTTCTAATAACCTGTTTTTGCTTTGTCATTATGGGGTATTGTGTGTAGATTGATCACAGGAAAAAAACAATTGTATCCATTTTAGAATAAGGCTGTAACATAACAAAATGTGGAAAAAGTCAAGGAGTCTAAATACGTTCTGAAAGCACTGTATATAGAACCTATTAATCATGTTTTGGCATTAGAGTTAGGAGAAGATGCCCTAAATATCAAACAGAACTTACAGAGAACATGGTTGCCATGTTCTCAGAATATCCAATAGTAATGTTCTTGACACATTTCATTGGAACGTTGCAAGAACATTCCTGTGTCCAGTTTTCTGAGGGTTAGAAGACTATTCCATCAACGTGGACACTCAAATACTGTATCTGGGGAACATTACAAAAATTTTCTAAAATGTTCTTTCACCCTAGAATTGTTTGCTGGGCTTCCACTGATTCTCATGAAGTGATTATATAATGTTTTATCACTGTATATTCATGTCATTAGCTAAGTCAGTGTCTGGTGTCAAAATGAGCTACACAACTCAGTACAGTGCCTTCAGAAAGTATTCATACTCCTTGACTTATTCCACATTTTGCGTTACAGCCTGAATTCAAAATGGATTAAAACATGTTTTTAGAAATGTTTGCAATGTATTGAATAGTAAATACAGAAATATATCATTTACATCGCTCCTTTTGCATCGATTACAGCTGTGTCTGTCTTTCTGGGTAAGTCTGTAAGAGCTTTGCACACCTGGATTGTACAATATTGCGCATTTATTTTCTATTCTTTTTTTATTCTCAAAGCTTTTTCAATTTGGTTGTTGATCGTTGCTAGACAGCCATTTTCAAGTCTTGCCATAGATTTTCAAGCTGTTTTAAGTCAAAACTAGGCCAATCAAGAACATTCATTCTCTTCTTGGTAAGCAACTCAAGTGTATATTTGGCTTTGTGTTTTAGGTTATTGTCCTGCTGAAAGGTAAATCTGTCTCCCAGTGTCTGTTGAAAAGAAGACTGAACCAGGTTTTCTTCCAGCATTTTGCCTGTGCTTAGCTGTATTTGTTTCTTTATATCCTAAGAAAAATACCCAGTCCTTGCCGATGACAAGCATACCCATAACATGCTGCAGCCAACACCATGCTTGTAAATATGAGGAGTGGTACTCAGTGATGTATTGTGTTGGATTTGCCCCAAACATAATGCTTTGTATTCAGAACATAAAGTTAATTTCTTTGCCACATTTTTTGCAGTTTTTGTTTAGAACCTTATTGCAAAAAGGGTGCATGTTTTGGAATATGTTTTATTCTGTACAGGCTTCATTCTTTCACTCTGTCATTTAGGTTAGTATTGTGGAGTAACTACAATGTTGTTGATCCATCCTCAGTTTTTCATCACAGCCATTAAACTCTAAGTGTTTTAAAGTCAACATTGGTTTTCTTTCCTCTCAGGCAAATGAGTTAGGAAGGACGCCTGTATCTTTGTAGTGTAATGATACACTATCCAAAGTGTAATTAATAACCTCAAAGGGATATTCAATATTTGTTTTTATTTTTTGTTACCCATTTACCAATAGGTGCCCTTCTTTGCGAGGCATTGGGAAACCTCCCTTGTCTTTGTGGTTGGATCTGTGTTTGAAATCCACTGCAAAATCCACTGCTTGACAATTACAGATAATTGTATGAGTGGGGTACAGAGATGAGGTAGTCATTCAAAAATCATGTTTAACACACTTTTTGCACAGAGTGAACCTCTGCAACTTATTATGTGACTTGTTTAGCACATTTTTAGTCCTGAATTATTTCGACTTGCCATAACAAAAGGGTAGAATAATTATTGACTCAAGACATTTCAGCCTTTCATTTTTTATTAATTTGTAAAAAATTCTAAAACATAATTCCACTTTGACATGATGGGGTATCGTGTGTAGGCTAGTGACACAATCTCAATTTAATCAATTAAATTCAGGTTGTAACACAATAAAATGTGGAAAAAGTCTAGGGGTGTGAATACTTTCTGAAGGCAGTGTAGGCCTACATTAAAATATATTTCCACCCACTTCTTTCCTGCTGGAATAGTGATATTTCCTCTCTCCTATAGGCTATTGTGATTAGGTGTATTGGACTATGTAGTGATCCATATTCTGTTTGACCTTAATCCATGACAGCATCGATAATGTTGAGCAGACATTCAGACACACTCCCTCATTATCTAGAGGTCAGACAGACATCCAATACATGTCTAACCTGACTGCTATGTGATAAACTACAGCAGGTGTATCCAGTTAAAGGAGTACTCTGTATCTTTTCATTCCACTGAAACAACTAAACGTCACTCAATTTAGACCTATCAGGATGCTGTTCGTACTTATTATCCTCTTCCCCTTGGATTTTGTTGGCCCTACTTGCAAAGACCCTTTCCCTCAGACCTCCAAAACAAAAACAAACAAGTGGCAGGGCCAAACTGTTGACCGGAAATAGAAGCTATGAAGTGCACCTTTAATGCACAGAACAAGATCTTGCTGATATCTGGCTAAACCTCCACACCTTATGTAAGAGAGCACATCTTGTTAAACCACACCAGGGACTTTCTACAGAAATAAAGTCCGGTCCATCTGTGAAACACCACCTGGGGTGTGTAAGGGCCGAGGTTTAACAACCCCTCGTTTAACCCAGAGAACAGACATTCAGCAGGTGTCCAGACTGGGGATGATTTCTTGCTACACTACTATTATGTGGAGGAACACGGCTAGAGACAGAAGCACAATTACAGTACTTTCAAAAAGTATTCATACTCCTTAACTTATTCCACATTTGTTGCAGCCTGAATTCAAAATGCAGGAAATCGATTTGTTTCTCTCCCATCTTGTCACGATCGGGTGCAGAGACAGACCAAGACGCAGCGCAGGGATAGTAGTTCGACATTTTTTATTCGCTATACTATGTATATCTCCAATCTATGTATATTGAAACTCAACAAAATGACGAACTAAACAACACCGAAACAAACACTACAGACAAAACGTCACGTTCACAGAAAATGTTCCCCGGACTGGGTACCGGTGGGGTAAACGGCTCCGGCCATGGAGCGGGGAAAACAACCGGACCATTAACCGGGCCTGGACTGGGCACCGGTGGGGCAAACGGCTCCGGCCATGGAGCGGGGAAAACAACCGGAGCAGACGGCTAGACCCGGATTGGGCACCAGTGGGGCGGACTGCTCAGGCTCTGGAGCGGAGCAGACGGCTGAACCCGGACTGGGTACCGGTGGAGCGGACTGCTCTGGCCCTTGGGCGGAGCAGACGACGGGAGGTTCCGGGCTGCGGACCTTCGCTGGAGGTTCCGGGCTGCGGACCTTCGCTGGAGGTTCCGGGCTGCGGACCTTCGCTGGAGGTTCCGGGCTGCGGACCTTCGCTGGAGGTTCCGGGCTGCGGACCTTCGCTGGAGGTTCAGGGTTGCTGGCCTTCGCTGGAGGTTCAGGGTTGCTGGCCTTCGCTGGAGGTTTAGGGTTGCTGACCTTCGCTGGAGGTTCAGGGTTGCTGACCTTCGCTGGAGGTTCAGGGCTGCGGACCGTCGCTGGAGGTTCAGGGCTGCTGACCTTCGCTGGAGGTTCAGGGCTGCTGACCTTCGCTGGAGGTTCAGGGCTGCTGACCTTCGCTGGAGGTTCAGGACTGCTGACCTTCGCTGGAGGTACCCCTCTGTCCCATAGCCTCAGCAATAGTGCCCGTCGGCGATCGAAATCCTTCTCCTCCTCTATCTCCCGTAGGTCTGGGTCCTTCTGCGGCTCCACCGGAAGCGCAACCCAGGCTCTCCACCACCTAGTCTGCTCCCATTCCGGGTATTCATGAAACCCCTCTGGCTTCTCCTGATCCTGAACGGTGGGCAGACGAAGTGGTGTGCGATCCCCCTCCTTCAGCCTCTCCGGGCTCTGGCGGCGCACCGATGGTGTGGTGCTCGAAGCCACGACGGACCTTCTTTGGCTCCGGGCCGGCGCTGGACGTAACGGACTGAGGAGGCGCACCGGTGGAGCGGACTGCTCCGGTACGGGAGTAGAGTAGACGGCCGGACCCGGACTGGGGATGCTCCCCTTGGGCCCCTTTAACGCCTGTTCCTTCCTTTTCCTCTCCATCTCTCTCCATTGCGCCATGAACCTGCCACGGTCCTCTGGCTCCACCCTAGGCCACGTGGGAAAACGGCACTGGCGCTACCTCCTCCTCCTCCTCCTCCTCCTCAGAGTCAGTCTCAAATCCCCCGAGGAGTTCCGTGTCCGTATACCGCCGTGGAGCACTCGCTTTCTCCGTCTCTCGCCCGCTGCGCTGCTTGGTCTCCAGGTGGTGGGTCGTTCTGTCACGATCGGGTGCAGAGACAGACTAAGACGCAGCGCAGGGATAGTAGTTCGACATTTTTTATTCGAACTACTATCCCTGGAGTAGAGTAGACGGCCGGACCCGGACTGGGGATGCTCCCCTTGGGCCCCTTTAACGCCTGTTCCTTCCTTTTCCTCTCCATCTCTCTCCATTGCGCCATGAACCTGCCACGGTCCTCTGGCTCCACCCTAGGCCACGTGGGAAACGGCACTGGCGCTACCTCCTCCTCCTCCTCAGAGTCAGTCTCAAATCCCCCGAGGAGTTCCGTGTCCGTATACCGCCGTGGAGCACTCGCTTTCTCCGTCTCTCGCCCGCTGCGAGGTGGTGGGTCGTTCTGTCACGATCGGGTGCAGAGACAGACCAAGACGCAGCGCAGGGATAGTAGTTCGACATTTTTTATTCGCTATACTATGTATATCTCCAATACTATGTATATTGAACTAAACAACACCGAAACAAACACTACAGACAAAACGTCACGTTCACAGAAAACAAACACGAACGGATGAATGAAGGAATGAATGAATGAACCGGACATAACAAACGCACACTTACTTTCACCGTGACTGCGACAGATAACGACAACGACCCACACCAGAGTGAAGGACAGACTAAACATATATAGGATCCCTAATTAGAGACAATGCGGTGCAGCTGCCTCTAATTAGGGATCCAACCCAAACCCCACACAGAAACAGAAAAGAACGACACTGTCAGACTCTGACCATAGCTACATAGAGAAGCAAATAGGCTTCTCTATGGCCAGAGCCTGACACATCTACACACAATACCCCATAATGACAAATTGAAAACAGTTTTTTAGAAATTTTAGCAAATATTTGGAAAATGAAATACAGAAATATTTCATTTACATAAGTATTCATATCCGAGTCAGTACTTTGTCGAAGCACCTATGGTGACAATTACAGCTTCATCTTGTGTATGTCTGTATCAGCTTTGCACATCTGGATTTTGTCCCATTCTTCCTTGCAGAGTTTCTCATGCTCTGGTAAGTTAGATGGGGAGTGGCGGTAAACAGCAATCTTCAAGTCTTTCCACATATTTTCAATTGGATTCAATTCTGGGCTTTTGCTGGGCCACTAAAGAACTTTCACATTCTTGTTCTGAAGTGATTCCAGCGTGGCTTTGGCTCTATGCTTGGGGTCATTGTCCTGTTTGAACTTAAATCTTCGCCCCAGTCTGAGGTTGTTTACACTCTGAAGCAGGTTCTCATCTACGGACAATTCCTTGGACTTCATGGTATAGTTTCTGCTCTGACATGCACTGTCTACTGGGGGACCTTACTGTTTATAGACAGGTGTGTTTCTTTCTAAATCATGTCTATACAATTAAATTGGCCACAGGTGGACTCCAATCAAGTTGTAACGTCATATCAAGGATGATTAAAGAAAATTGGATGCACCTGAGCTCAATTTGGAGTGTCATAGCAAAGGGGCATGAATACTTATGTAAATTAGATATTTCTGTATTTCATTTTCAATACATTTGCAAACATTTCTAAAAACGTATTTTCACTTTGTCATTATGTGGTATTGTGTGTAGATGTGAGAGAAAAAAACAACTAAATGTGGATTAAGTCAAGGGCTATGAATACTTTCTGAAGGCACTGTAACACCAAAGCATGTCTGACCTGTGGAAGGCCAATACTCACTAACCCTGTAAGACTGAGAAAGCAGAGTGGTAGTTTGATTCATTCTGTGGTCATTTGAAGCCTGTGGAAAAGTTACTTGATTGAGTAACTCCCCTCACCTGGTTGTCTAGGTCTTAATTGAAAGGAAAAAAAACAAAATAAGACCCAGGAGGCAGCAGGCTTGTTGAAAGTGGGGATTCATAACAATTAGAGAGCAGGTTCTATGGTATTTTATTTATTTTATTTTATTTCATTTTTTTATTTCACCTTTATTTAACCAGGTAGGCCAGTTGAGAACAAGTTCTCATTTACAACTGCGACCTGGCCAAGACAAAGCAAAGCAGTGTGACAAAAAAACAACACAGAGTTACACATGAGAATAAACAAACGTACAGTCAATAACACAATAGAGAATCTATATACAGAGTGTGCAAATGTATGTGCTGGCGAAGGGGACATCCTGAATGTACCCGCTGTAATGATTCTAGTCTTACTCAATATCCACTGTTTACTTTCCACTGTCCTTGTTATTAATTATCTTAAGGCATGAGGAAGTTATGCTGTCCTCTTGCAGATCTGATAAGCATTAATCTAGATCAGTGCTCACCAACTGGTAGATCTTCAAGGCATTCCTAGTCGATCATCAAACATTTCAATAGGAAAGACAACGATAAAGGCTCCTTTTTTTTCCTTCTTTTTTATTATTATTCGTGTTAAGCTGTAAATGGTAGGTGCACTTGATTCAGAAGCCCTGCGCACTGGGTAGTTAAAGTGTTTCCATTTTGCCATTTTGAACCATTATTTGACTGAAAAGACAAACCATGCCCAACCGCTGGATTGGGAGATCTGTGGCTAAATCGCGGTGCGCCTTCTGTGCTGGCCAATTCGATAGCTCAAATCACCGTGCCTACAGTTTCCACAACCCCAGCCACAGCAAAATGAAACTAACCTATGTGAGATTCATAACTTTTTAAACCTTGACCAGGAGTGAGACTGTCAAAGAATACAGCAAAGAGCTGCTGTTTTTATGAGTGAGTTCATGTATACATTTCTATTCAGAACTGTCAACACTGTTTTTATTCAACACTATTAGGCCTACAAAACATAAAACGTGCTTCTCCCTACTTCTACTGGCACTGCAATGAATGATTAGCCAAGTGTATCGATAGCCCTGTGTTTTTATTATTATTAGCAGCATTAATTTGTGCATGAGTCAGATGCGGTGCGACTCACCGGAGGAAAGGAAGGAGACAGCAGGGACCGTGAGAGGCGCTCTGCTGTTCCTTCCCTCCCTCCCTCCGATGAGACCAATGCCGTGTTCAAAACAACTGGGAACTCTGAAGAAAATTAGATCCGACTGGGAAAAATAGTTTTGAACAGGTCATCCAAATCGTAATTCCAAGTCAGAAACAAAAACTGACGTCATGATTTGTCCTCGTTTTTTTCAGAGTTCCCAGTTGTCTATCAGATGCAGGTACCATGAATCCAGTAAAATAAAAAAAAGCTAATTATTTAAATTTATGCTCCGCTGTGCCTCTCAATTGCTACTTCAACTGATCTATTTCGTTATCAAAGCTCGAGTTTTGAAATATATTATACAGTGGTGTAAAGTACTTAAGTAAAAATACTTGAAATTACTAATTAAGTCGTTTTTTGGGGTATCTGTACTTTACTTCACTATTCATATTTTTTACAACTTTTACTTTTACTTCACTACATTCCTAAAGAAAATTATATTATTTTTACTCCATACATTTTCCCTGACACCCAAAAGTACTCGTTACATTTTGAATGCTTATCAGAACAGGAAAATGGTCTAATTCACACACTTATCAAGAGAACATCCCTGGTCATCCCTACTGCCTCTGATTTGGCGGACTGACTAAACACATGCTTCGTTTGTAAATTATGTCGGTGCCGTCTGGTTTGCTTAATATAAGGAATTTGAAATGATTTGTACTTGTACATTTACTTTTGATACTTAAGTATATTCTAGCTATTACATTAATTTTTTATACTTAAGTATATTTAAAACCAAATACTTTTAGACTTTTACTCAAGTAGAATTTCACTGGGTGAGTCACTTTTACTTGAGTCATTTTCTATTAAGGTATCTTTACTTTTACTCAAGTATGACAATTGGATACTTTTTCCCACCACTGATATTATATATCCATTTTTATTAGGTGTTTTAAGAAAAAAATCTGAGCGGTAGATTTCGGCTTGTTTTTTTACTGCGAACGTGATCTTGACTCAGAAAAAGTTGGTGACCACTGATCTAGATAAAGTTGGAAGTTGGACACAATCAAGCAATATACTTTTTTGGGCTAAAGGCTATCGATCTTGTAGTCAGAGAATATTCTAGACACCATAACACCTCTTCCAAAATTAATGAACACCTCAGGCTGCATCCTACATCCCCAGACTGCTCACAGCTTCAGTAATGGGTGGATTTTCAAGAGCTTTCTCCCTCCAATGGAGCACCAGCAACAGAAATAGAATGGCACAAGTGGCTGTTCTCTCAACACTCAGGATGAGAAGTTATGTGAAAGCGAACCCAACAGAGTAAGGGAAACACACATCAAAAGATAGGTGAGTCAGAAAGAGAGGCGGCAAATGTCCCTAAAGTTCCTGAAGCTTAAGTTGTGGGTGTAAGGGAAAGAACAGGGATGCAGACAGGTGGAACCCAACCGAGAGAGAGAGCGAGATGGAAAAGGAACACAGTAGTCTACCTGAATCAGTCAGAGTTAAGAAAGAATAAAAAGACACATGACCACACAGTTGCAAAGGACAGAAGGCTCTCTGTGTGGTTGCTACTAGCTGCTGAGAGACAGACAGGCCGGAAGCAGACATATTCAAAGGTAGTGAAAGTAAACAAATAAACAAACAAACAGAAGAGCCGGCTGGAGTAATGTTGTGACACCCACCTCTCCCCTGGCACTGACACTGCTCTGACAGGGGTCCCTTTGGCTGGGTTGAGTGACGGGTACAGACCCTGGTCATGGAGGTGGCTGGGAGTAGCGGACTGGTGATGAGGCAGTCTCTGGACACTGAGGTCAGTGGGGGTCTGGAAAGCTGGTTGTTCTCTGTACTCTAGCCTTTGTAGTTTTCTGTTGCTCTACAGGCTTTGAGTCAAACCCAAGACACCCAGTGCATACTAAATATGGACTGTTGGGCTGATAAAGGGTAATGGAGCAGGTAGGGTTCCGGTTAAGGGCATTGGGCCAGTACTCTAAAGGTCGCCGGTTTGAATCCCCGAATCTGTCAATGTGCCCCTGAGCAAGGCACTTAACCCTAATTGCTCCTGTAAGGCGCTCTGGATAATGTCTGCTAAATGACTAAAATGTAATGACCATTAACTGGTAAGACCAGAGGTTGTGAGAAATACTTCATTGCTATCCCTGTTTTGTTATTATAACGGCCTAAAGGTTGTGTTTGAATTACACACCCAAGGGTACACTGGAATCCTAACGCACAGAGAGAGACAAAACAAAGTTGGCATTATTTATCTTTAGATTTCATCGCCACCACACGCTACAGCTCATCTGATCATCACTCTCTCATCTCTCTCTCCTTCTCTCCATCTCTGTCCCCCGCCGTCTCTCCCTCCCTCTGTCATAGTCAGGTAATTTCTGACATCACGTGTAATAGAGGAAGATTGAGCTGATCTTTCCCTCTCAACGCCTGAATCAAAATGCAGATGTATGTAATTGTAAAAATTCTGGGTGGATACTTGGAGAATAAATTATAACATTTTGGGGGTTTTGTACTGAGGTCAGACAGAGTGATGTGGAATGTCTAAAACTTCTGAGCAGTTATTCTTGGAATTAATGAGAGTTGATTGGGCACAAAGTTAGTCTAGCAGCCACACACGGGTACGCGCAAAGCCATGACATCACTGGATATGGCATAAGTCTCTCCGCATAACCACTGGACAGCATCAGAATATGATTAAACTGATCCTAGATCTGAGACTAAGGTCAACTTCCAAATGCAGCATACTGAGTCATTTTGGCTTTAGGGAATGGTCAGTCAGCCATAGCCATGACCCTGTGGCCCTTTGATCTGTCAGTTGTCAGGGAGATGTCCTCCCTTGTTCCCAGACTGTCAGAGAGGTCCGTTAGAGCCTTCAGTGTCATGGTCCGCTGTCTAACTTGACCTTGGTTGATGGCACCTATTGCCACCAATTCTTCTTATGTCTGTGGACTTAAGGATTTTTTATTTTTACTTTTGTGTCAAAGGGCATTTTTACCAGGAGCTCACCTTCATCTCTCCCCCATCCACGAGATTATAATCCTCTGAATATCTCCCCAATAAATTTTCAAGTTTTTCTAATCAAAATGATTCAGTACTTTCTGCTGTTGGTAATCATTCATGGCTTAAGTGATGTGAGATACTAGTGTTGAGGGATTCATTACACATTTGCATACAAAGAGAGTTAGTGCTTGTGTGCGCTAGTGGTCATGCAAGGAGAGGTAAGGAATTGGCCGGAGGCTGAGGGGCTCCCACTGAGGGGTTCCAACTAAATTAGATACTCTCCCCCAGCCTCTGTCTCTTTACGTCATTATGGCTAGCAGATGAAGGAGATCACTGGGGAGGAACGAGATACTGGAGATACCACGCCCTTAGACCATTTAACACAGCATGGAAATATCATTGTCTTACTCCTCTTCCGTCTTCCCCTTAGGCTCTTGGGCCTACAGTGCCTTCAGAAAGTATTCACACCCTTTGACTTTTTCCACATTTTGTATAATATATTTTTTTAACATTTATTGAAAATAAAACAGCAATATATTTTGGTTAGATAAGTATTCAACCCCCTGAGTCAATACATGTTAGAATCCCCTTTGGCAAGGATTTCAGCTGTGAGTCTTTTTGGGTAAGTCTCTAAGAGCTTTGCACACCTGGATTGTACAATATTTGCCCATTATTCTTTTTAAAATTCTTCAAGCTCTGCCAAGTTGGTTGTTGATCATTGCTAGACAGCCATTTTCAACTCTTGCCATAGATTTTCAAGCTGATATAAGTAAAAACTGTAACCAGGCCACGCAGGAACATTCAATGTTGTCTTGGTAAACAACTCCAGTGTATAATTGGCCTCATGTTTTAAGCTATTGCCTTGCTGAAAGGTAAATTTATCTCCCAGTATCTCCCAGATTGAACCAGGGTTTCCTCCAGGATTTTGCGTGCGCTTAGCTCTAATACGTTTCTTAAAAAAAAAAAAAAACTCCCTAGTCCTTGCCGAAGACAAGCATACCCATAACATGATGCAGCCACCACCATGCTTGAAAATATGTAGAGAGGTACTCATTGGTGTTGTTGGATTTGCCCCAAACATAATGCTTTGTATTCAGGACATGAAGGAAATTCTTTGTGATATTACTTTAGTGCCTTATTGCAAACAGGATGCATGTTTTGGAATATTTATTTTCTTTAGAGGCTTCCTTATTTCACTCTGTCATGCAGGTTAGTATTGTGGAGTAACTACAATGTTTTTGATCCATCCTTAGTTTTCTATCACAGCCATTAAACTCTGTAATTGTTTTAAAATCGCTGTCAGGCTCTGGCCATAGAGAGGCCTATTGCTTCTATATGTAGCCATGGTCAGAGTCTGACAGGTCTATCATTTCTGGGTCTGGTGGTGGTTTGTGTGGGATCCCTAATTAGAGGCAGCTGCAGTGCATTGGCTCTAATTAGGGATTCTACATATGTGTGTATGTTTCCACACCGGGGCTGTGGGTCATTGTAATTATGTGTATTCTAAGTCACCGGTCAAGTAAGTGTGCTACGTTTTGTTTTTATAACACGTTTCATTTTGTTACGTTACGTTTGTAGATCGTGTTTGTTCGTTTGTTTAGTTCTTTCTGATTATTTATAAATTCTATAAATAATGTCGAACTATGATTGCGCTGCGCCTTGGTCTCTCACCGTCCCGACTCGTGACAATCGCCTCACTGTGAAATTCCTGAGCGGTTACCTTCCTCTGAGTTAGGAAAGCGTAATTAATAACTTCACCATGCTCAAAGGGAAATTCAGTATCTGCTTACATTTTTTTACCCATCTATCAATAGGTGCCCTTATTTTTTAATAATTATGAACAATAACAAGAAATGTCAGCTTTTAAATGTCTATTAATTTGTAAAAAGAAATATATGCGGTATTGTTTGTAGATCAGTGATACAAAATCTCAAGGGGTGTGAGTACTTTCTGAAGAGAAAATATTCTGCCTTGTTAGTCGCCCTGAGCCAATTCTCTGAAGTTATTGTCCAACCAATCAGTGTAGAATAGTACATACGTACACACTGGGTTTGCTGTGACACCATGCTGGGGTTTCTGTCTCTTTCTGGATCTTGTTTCACAGCACGTGGTCTCCTACTTCTCTTCCTGTCAGCACCTGGTCCCCACAAGTATAGTAAAACCACACACACACACACAAACACACACACTTCTTTATCCACTTCTCTATCTGTAGCCTTTTTGTTGTTTACCCAATCAGAAGCTGGACCGAGGGGAGGTATGCTAAGCGCTCCTTGATTGTGTCTTTGTGGGCCAGAGCGCAAGTGACTGGTTATGCCTGCCCCAGTGATCGATGGGAGATACAGAGCCACTGGGGGGCCTGATAAGCGGGACACAGGCCTGAGATCTGAGCTCCCACCAGGGAAACAGGAGATGTGGCCGTGCTTTACGTCTCACACTGGTGGAGGAAGAAAACACACCCGCTCATTGAGCTGCGGACTGAGAGAAAAAAATCAGTTATCAGAAGTTGTGTGTGTGTGTGTGTGTGCTTCAGAACAGGAAATAAAGAGATATGGGCTCCTGGTGACATAGAAGCATATGTGATTCAAATCATGATGGTTGAAAATGAATCTCAACAGGTAAACCAGCAGTGCTTCAAATGACTCAATTTGATGTCTGAATGGGAAGATTCATTACCAATCGCTGAATTGAGAGGTGCTTGGTCAGTTTTAGCACTTCTCTTAGAGACATGAAAAAGGTTCCACAAGTAAATCATACGATCGGTTTTCATGAGCAAGTGTTTTTTCTGGAAAAGGCAAAGTTGTTAAATGAGATGCCAACCAGACTCCCTGCTCTCATTTATTACTGGCTCTAGGGAAGGGAAGACAGTACTGAGGAGGTGTAGCCACCTTGGCATTTTTGGGCACCTGATGCACCCACTAGTTTTTAGCCCGTTTGAACACCTGTCTCTGACTTAGAGCTGGGACGATAAACCAAAAATTACAGACACCGACATTGCCTTCCTCTTACCAAAAGCATTTAGCATCCGTCTGTAATTTTCAGTGAATTTGCTACACAATGTTCCTGTAGATGGTTCTAAAACCATTATTTGATCAACAGTAATAGCCTATGCATTATGTTGATTCCTGCTATGAAAGAATCTCCATGTCCCTATTTGAATATCAATCATGCATTTCCTAGATATGTTAGATGAAATAGCTTACGTTTTGAATCACAGGCTACCATTACAGTAGTCTTACTTGGCAATGGAAAAAAAATTGCCTAGAGCCCTGCCACTAATGTAAAGTAACTGTCCAGTCTGTGATGAATGTCTCATGTCTATGTTGTATGTTACTCTCCAGGGAGACGTCTGTACTGTATCACTACTAATGAAGTTGTTATCATTAAGTTAGGATGAAACAAAGCCATGTCACATTGTGTTGCCACTATTGTTCCTAATAAGGTTGCATTCAATAAAGGCTTGTTGTAATGTCTTGAAGCTATTTTGGCTGTCAAAATGTGGCCAGTTTAGCTTGCCTTAGACTGCAGGGTCTTTGTCTCTTGGGATGAGAACACAGTCATGGCTTACAATAAAGACAGGGACTGGTGGGTCATCGATTTAGCCAACCTGATTTTCCAAAGGCCTGGATGAAGATATACTGCCTGGAAAGGTTTAAAAGGTCAGACAGAGAAGTTAATACTGTTCTGGTGGGATTTTGTATTGGGTTTGGTCTTCAGTGTCTGGCCTGTGAAGTCAGGAGGAGAGGTGTGGGGTTCTGTTCATTAAAACATCTGCTAAACTTTTACTGTGAATGCTACTGGAAAATAAAGATCTCTTTCAGATTTCGGAAAGCCCACTATAATAGTTCTACCACCTGCACGCTTGCACATTAAATACAGCACTTCCTTAAAGTAATGACCTGTCAGTCATCATCAGCGTTCTCATTGTGGAAGTAATGTTCTCAATGCTGAACCGAGCATCTACTTAAGCCTTGAACCCCAATGAATACCTCAGTGATTTACATTCAGCCTAAACGATTCTCTCTTGAAGGCGGCCTGTTTTGGTGGAGGCACTAATTGATCCAGGGTCTTTGTGTGTGTGCTATTACCTGAAATGGAGCCCTTTGGGGGCGCTAACCGAGGATGGGGTGTAAGGGGAGAATAACAGGGAGTCAAAGAGTGGGACAGATGGTTCCACATCTGGTTGTGTGACTAACTGAATCACAGCATTACTGCAGTCCCAGGCTTTTGGTTGCTGGTCAGACTGTGTCAAGCCAGAGAGAATGTAAGATGATTTCAGTATAATGGCAAACAGAGGATGGACAATAATACATAGATTGCAGTTGTTGAGGTGCCCCATCTATAGCTTTCTCATTGTACATAAAGTACACTCAGTAGAAATGTACACAAATTCACACACACACACACACACACACACACACACACACACACACACACACATTTACCTGTGAGTGACATATTCCTCCTGTCTTGGCGTCATACAGTTTATTACCGCATGCCGAATGCTCAAATGTCACAATAGATATGCACTCTCTGCTTGATGGAGGTCCTTGGATACGTTTTTCTACCATCTCTCCTCCCCCATTGGAGATGTCTCTACCTTCATGCCCCCGCTGTTTGACATTCAGAAGAGACTATTGGGAATGATTACCAGACAAAGGGAACCCTATGGGTCTGATGGAGCGAGGTAAGGTTCAGGATTGTCTCTGACAGTACAATTGAGGGCCAAAACTGTCTCTCTTTACATTGATATTTAATTCTCACTCCAGCTACAGAATCATTTAATGTTATTTACTTCTACTTCTACTACTCTCTGTCTTTCTGTATTTCTCTAGTTAATCTATTTTGTGATACAATTATTTTTGTGATTTAAACTGAGACGTCTCTGTCTGAGTCGTGCTTCTGTGTGATGGTAGGTAGAGGTAGAGACTCAGTACAGACACAATGCTCAGAGAGTCACTCAGAGCGGAGAGATAATGGTCTTTGTGATCAGTTCCAGTGCCCAAGAGCCGACCTCTAGTCAGATAGATGGTACTCCGCGGTCAATCACCAGAGAGACGCTCCCCACAGCCCCAGGGAGATTGACTCTTGGGCCCCTGTCAAACCCAGACAGTGCCCCTTGTTGAGGGCCCGCTGGAGTGAGAAGTTCAGTAAATCGTTTTTTTAAAAGGCTACTTGTGTGGATGATGGCGGTCAGCGTTCAGACATTTGGGTCTACTGGTTCTTACTGAATGGCTGAGGTAACATCACAAAACAGAATAGAAGAGGTTTGTTTTTCTGACTCTCTGGGATCGATGGCTGATTTCAGTTTGAATTTATCTCAGTTGTTTATAGGGGTCAGAATGTGGATGACCTAATCTTGTAGTCCTGGAAAGTAAGAATATGTACAAATATAGGGAATAAAGGGATAAATCAAAGGAATAAATCAGAAAAGAAGTGGAACTTTAAATTAATGAAGCCAGTAGACATGAAGATTATATTGAAAAGAAACAAGCTAAAGAAAGAAAGAAAGAAAGATGAAACATTTTCATGGAAAATTACCCTTGAGAACCAACATATTAGTCCATAGGATCATATCAAATTGGGTGTCAAATGAAAGAGTCTACAGTGCCGTGAAAAAGTATTTGCCCCAATTCTTATTTTTCTTTTATTTTTGCATATTTTTTATACTGAATGTTATCAGATCTTCAACCAAAAACTAATTTTAGATAAAGGGAACCTGTGTTTACAAATAACCAAAAAAAAATGGATACTTGTTTTAGATATTTAATTAACAAAGTTATGCAACACAGAATTCCTCTGTCTGAAAAAGTAATTACCCCCTTACACTCAATAACTGGTTGTGCAACCTTTAGCTGCAATGACTGCAACCAAATGCTTCCCGTAGTTGTTGATTAGTCTCTCACAAATCGCTGTGGAGTAATTTTGGCCCACTGTTGCATGCAGAACTGCTTTAACTGCTTTAACGCGACATTTGTGGGTTTTCAAGCATGAATTTCTTATTTCAAGTCCTGCCACAACATCTCAATTGGAATTAGGTCTGAACTTTGACTAGGCCATTCCAAAACTTTAAATGTGTTGCTTTTTAGCCATTCTCATGTAGATTTGATTGTGTGTTTTGGACCATTGTCTTACTGCATGACCCAGGTGCGCTTCAGCTTCAGCTCACAGACGGATGGCCTGAATTTCTCCTGTAGAATTCTCTGATACAGAGCAGAATTCATGGTTTCTTCTATTAAGGCAAGTCATCCAGGTCCTGAGGCAGCAAAGCATCCCCAAAGCATCCCACTACCACCACCATGCTTGACCATTGGTATGAGGTTCTTACTGTGGAATGCAGTTGTGATGGAACATTTGACCAATTTCTGTGTTCTATGTTTGTGCTTTTCTATAACCAATTTCTGTGTTCATGCAAGTGACTGATTGAATGAATCCTAACTATCAGTGTCTGAAATTTGACAGTACGCCCAGAACCTTGTTTAGAGAAAGGGATATCTCAGTTTCAAGGTCTCAGCTTAGAGAGAAGAAGCCTTGTGAGGTATTGGTCTGTCACATGCATGACCCAGTATTGGTCGTCACATGAATAAAGCAAATATAACTTGTCAGCATATAAGGGAACTAACGGGACTGCCCCGTTAGAGCTCCTGACACTATGGTGCATCAAGTTTGTTGGAACCTCTCCAGCGCGCTGATAATAAACATTTATTAATTTAAGATTGATTTTGAGTGTCCCTGTGTAAGAATTTCCTTGACACAGTGTTTGGTTTTCGCCAGGCATAATGGGACCCATGTCGTCCAAAACGTTGACTTAAGTTTGATAAAAGCACCTGGATGATCACCAAAACTCTTGGAAGAATGTTCTATGGACAGATGATTAAAAAGTATTAGAAACAAATTTGACGTTTTGGAATGGCCTAGTCAAAGTCCAGACTTAATCCCAAATGAGATATAGTGGCAAGACTTGAGACGAGCAGTTCATGATTGAAACCCTCAAATGTCGCTGAGTTACAGCAGTTCTGCATGGAAGAGTGGGACAAAATTCCTCCACAGCGACGTGAGAGACTGATCAACAACTACAGGAAGTGTTTGGTTGGAGTCATTGCAGCTAAAGGTGGCACAACCAGTTATTGAGTGGGGCAATTACTTTTTCACACAGGGCCATTGGGTGTTGCATAACTTTGTTTATAAAATAAATTAAATAAGTATGTAATTGTTGTGCTATTTGTTCACAGGTTCCCTTTATCTAATATTAGGTTTTGGTTGAATATCTGATAACATTCAGTATAAAAATATGCAAAAGTAGAGAAAATTAGAAATGGGGCAAATACCTTTCACAGCACTATATATTATTGGGAAATGAAGGCATAGATACATTTTTCAACCATTTTCCATCTTACAAATCAGGCCTAAGTAATGGCTTCGCTTTGATTTCTGGTCAAGCAGATGGAAAAGAGGTCTTAGATAATATCTACCAGAAAAAGTCTTAAATTTCATTAGAAATACATCAAAACACAATAATGTTAAAGTAAAGACCCCTGACAACTGAATGTCAACACTTATATTTAGTTTTTGATAAATTATTTTCCTTCTGTGAGTTTAAGAAACATTACATTGTGTCTTGCAATTCCATTACCAAAATCCACATATTTAAAATATATTTTCGAATTTCTCTCCCTCATGAGGAGGGAGAATAATGAAAGTTCACAGAAGTAAAGTAAAGGTGGCCCTACCAACTCGTTCTGGTGTTATTACTATTAAAATGGCACTGGAGGAAAGGGCAGGCATTTTACGGGCTCCTAACCAATTGCGCTATTATGTGTGTTTTTTCACGTTATTTATAACTTATTTTGTACATAATGTTTCTGCCACCGTATCTTACGGCAGAAAAGAGCTGCTGGATATCAGGACAGCGATTATTCACCTCGGATTGGACAAATCATTTTTCTTCAACAAGCAGGATGCAGAGGATGTACTTCAGCAGTAGCGGATTTAGTGGGTGGGCCACCAGGGCACTTGCCCCACCTGAAGTCTAATTGGCCCCTCTAAGTGCCCCTCCACTCCATTGCAATTTTGCACGCTCTCTCTGGACAGTAGGTACGTTCACTTTCGTTGACCAAAGCTGTTATTTAGAAAGAACATGCAATCTTTTCATGTATGTTGCCCGGGCGGTGGCCCAATGGTACAGGCAGAGTAATAAATGTAACGCACCTGTGTTGTTCTGTCACGTTCTCCGCTCCACTTGTGCGCGTCCATTGACAACAACCACTGAAGTTGGAACAGCCGAATGAATGATTTATAGTAAGTTGATACATTTGAAATGTTCTTGCTGAATTGTATTGCTGCTGTGCTAAGACATCGACAATGATTGATATTGTTGTTAGTGATTAGTTAACAACTTGGCATATCAGTGCAGTGAAGACTAGTTAATTTTAATTAACTTGTATAGCTAGCTAGCTAAGCTAGCTAACGTTGACTCGACATATATCGCTCAGTGCAGCCGTAGGTTACATAAAAAAGGTAGCAGTAGCTAACTAGTACTGTAAGTGTAGCGGCACTGTTTCAGGGAGAGTTGTAGCTAGTAGTACACATTTTGTTGTGTTCATATTCCAATAAATATTTTATTGGGGAAATGTAGTAACATACAGTGGGGAGAACAAGTATTTGATACACTGCCGATTTTGCAGGTTTTCCTACTTACAAAGCATGTAGAGGTCTGTAATTTTTATCATAGGTACACTTCAACTGTGAGAGACGGAATCAAAAATCCAGAAAATCACATTGTAAGATTTTTAAATAATTCATGTGCATTTTATTGCAGGACATAAGTATTTGAACACCTACAAACCAGTAAGAATTCCGGCTCTCACAGACCTGTTAGTTTTTTTTTAAGAAGCCCTCCTGTTCTCCACTCATTATCTGTATTAACTGCACCTGTTTGAACTCGTTACCTGTATAAAAGACACCTGTCCACACACTCAATCAAACAGACTCCAACCTCTCCACAATGGCCAAGACCAGAGAGCTGTGTAAGGACATCAGGGATAAAATTGTAGACCTGCACAAGGCTGAGATGGGCTACAGGACAATAGGCAAGCAGCTTGGTGAGAAGGCAACAACTGTTGGCGCAATTATTAGAAAATGGAAGAAGTTCAAGATGACGGTCAATCTCCCTCGGTCTGGGGCACCATGCAAGATCTCACCTCGTGGGGCATCAATGATCATGAGGAAGGTGAGGGATCAGCCCAGAACTACACGGCAGGACCTGGTCAATGACCTGAAGAGAGCTGGGACCACAGTCTCAAAGAAAACCATTAGTAACACACTACGCCGTCATGGATTAAAATCCTGCAGCGCACGCAAGGTCCCCCCCCCTGCTCAAGCCAGCGCATGTCCAGGCCCGTCTGAAGTTTGCCAATGACCATCTGGATGATCCAGAGGAGGAATGGGAGAAGGTCATGTGGTCTGATGAGACAAAAATAGAGCTTTTTGGTCTAAACTCCACTCGCCGTGTTTGGAGGAAGAAGAAGGATGAGTACAAGCCCAAGAACACCATCCCAACCATGAATTATGGAGGTGGAAACATCATTCTTTGGGGATGCTTTTCTGCAAAGGGGATAGGACGACTGCACCGTATTGAGGGGAGGATGGATGGGGCCATGTATCGCGAGAATTTGGCCAACAACCTCCTTCCCTTAGTAAGAGCATTGAAGATGGGTCGTGGCTGGGTCTTCCAGCATGACAATGACCCGAAACACACAGCCAGGGCAACTAAGGAGTGGCTCCGTAAGAAGCATCTCAAGGTCCTGGAGTGGCCTAGCCAGTCTCCAGACCTGAATCCAATAGAAAATCTTTGGAGGGAGCTGAAAGTCCGTATTGCCCAGCGACAGCCCCGAAACCTGAAGGATCTGGAGAAGGTCTGTATGGAGGATTGGGCCAAAATCCCTGCTGCAGTGTGTGCAAACCTGGTCAAGAACTACAGGAAACGTATGATCACTGTAATTGCAAACAAAGGTTTCTGTACCAAATATTAAGTTCTGCTTTTCTGATGTATCAAATACTTATGTCATGCAATAAAATGCAAATTCTATACTTAAAAATCATACAATGTGATTTTCTGGATTTTTGTTTTAGATTCCTTCACTCACAGTTGAAGAGTACCTATGATAAAAATTACAGACTTCTACATGCTTTGTAAGTGGGAAAACCTGCAAAATCGTCAGTGTATCAAATACTTGTTCTCCCCACTGTATGTATTGATTCTTGACCTGGCCCATGGGTATTTAAATGTTTTTTGTACATTACGTTATGACAGCTGGCTTGTTAGATAAGATTATTCTGGTTATGCCAACGCAATTAAATTAGCCTGGCTATCTACTTTGTCAGAAGACAGTCAGAGTAAGGAAGAGGAAATCAACAGCCTTGAGACTCTTCCAATTCCTCCAAGCAGCTATTCAGCTTCATTGAAACCTGAAGGTGTGTGTGTGTGTGTGTGTGTGTGTGGAGACTAATTTAGATACTTTTCAGACATTTCCCAATCAAAAGCAAATGGTTCTGTCCAGCCTCACCTCAAGATCTTCCCTAGAAAAGTGTTTGGGGACAGGAGGAGGGCGTCACATGGTTTAACGCCACATGGTACAGAGACAATCCCTGGCTGGAGTATTCTGTCAGCAAAGACTCAGTTTATTGTTACGCTTGCCGTCACTTTCCGCTTCCTAATGTTCCTGAATCTCCCTTCTCATCAAAGTCTGGTTACTGTAATTGGAAAAAAGCCTTGTGTCATGATGGTGGTTTTAGAGATCATTACAAATCTGAACAGAATGTTAATACAATGTATGCATGGAAAGAGCACCACTTTTGTGAGCAAAACAATTAATCCATTCTCAATTCCGTCAACAAAGACAGGGCGCAAAACATTTAAGATAATCAAAACTATAGCCGATGTTCTCTTACTAACTGCTACATAGAATATCACACAGAGGCCATCGAGAACGTGGGAAATCTCACAACAGAGGGAACATTGTAGCCATTTTGGAGGAAATAGCAAAACACAATCCTCTAATACACAAACTAATGGATGGATGTAGAAATACCAAGTACACTAGTAAAATGATTCAAAATGATCTCTCTTGTCTTGAGATATTATTATGATGGGGCTATGAGATATTATGATGAGGCAGTGAGATATTATTATGATGGGGCAGTGAGATATTATGATGATGGGGCAGTGAGATATTATTATGATGGGGCAGTGAGATATTATTATGATGCGGCAGTGAGATATTATTATGATGGGGCAGTGAGATATTATTATGATGGGGCAGTGAGATATTATTATGATGGGAAGTGAGATATTATTATGATGGGGCAGTGAGATATTATTATGATGGGGCAGTCCATGAGAGCTTGTTAGATTTTCAATGAGCAGACAGCCTGGATGCTGCAGGATTAACTAGCATGATAATTAAATGTCTTGAAAGATATGGTCTAGAGTATCACAACAATCTTGTTGGACAGGGCTACGATGGTGCAGCTGTTATGAGTGGAAAGCACTCAGAATCAAAAAGTAGCAAAGCATGCATTATATGTACATTGCAATGCACATTGTTTAAATCTTGTGCTTGTGGACACAGTGGAGTCAGTTCCTGAAGCCAATTGCTTCTTCGCACTTCTACAGAAGCTTTATGTTTTTATATCTGGCTCATACGTACATCAGAGGTTGCTGGAAGTTCAGAAGAATATGTATAGGGACCAGCCTTGTGAACTCCAAAGACTAAGTGACACTAGATGGGCATGCAGATATTCAGCCTGTCGTAATCTTACAGATAGAATTCCTGCAGTAAAATTAGCTTGAGAATAGTGGTGGATAGTAAATAGTCAGTGGAAGCACGGGGCCTACTTTCACAAATTGATCTGACTTTTATTGGGCTTCTGGTGACCTTCAGAACAGTGCTGGGCCAGTCTAAATTCTTGTCTGACATGCTGCAGTCGCCTTCTTTGGACTTGGCAGCCGCTGGGGACCTTGTGGAAGCTCTACTAGACACATTTAAACAGTACAGGAATGAGGCCTTTTTTGAGGACCTGTGGAAAGAGGTGGTAGATACTGCACAGAAATGTAATGTCAGCTTGGAAACAATGAAAAAAGACGACTACAAAAGACCAACTGTAAGCGTCACGGATCTATAATCACTTCTCCAACTGGAGAACGAAGAAGTGTGCAAGGTGACTTAGAAGCATTTAGAGTAAGAATATTCTATCCAGTCCTTGACTCTATGATAAGGGAACTAGAGAAGCGCTTTTCCAACTCAACTGCACATGAGAGGTATCCAAGCGCTTCACCCAAAAAGCAGCAGGTTTTGGATTGAGGACCCCCTGTTTTCATTTGCTGAATTTTTTTTATCAAGTACTGAAGATCTGAAACACGAGTTGTATCAAACTAAGAGGCTTTTAGAGAGGAAAGCTGAAAACAGAATGCAGCGTATGACCACAGGTTGTGGTTTTTCTGAAACCATTTAAGGAGTTATTCCTTTAACTTTTCAGGCTTTGCAAAATAGCCATTGTGACACCAGTCAGTACTGCAGCATGTGAAAGAAGTTTCTCTGCACTCAAACTTATTAAGAATCACCTAAGAACAACTATGGGTGATGACCGGTTGAGCCATCTTGGAGTCTTGAGCATTGAGTCAAGGCGAGCAAAGTCATTAGACATGAATGAGTTTGTAAACCGCTTTAGCAGCAAACATAAAAAACGCAGAATTGAACTGTTTTAAAGGGTGACTTAATGTGCAGTGCCTTTGGAAAGTATTCAGACCCATTTATTTTCTCCAAATGTTCTATTATAGACTGAATTAATACACAATATCCCATAATGTCAAAGCAAAAACATTGTTTTTAGGAATATATGCACATTTACATAATTTACATTGCTTTGTTATTATGAGGTGTTATGTGTAGATTGATTTAAATATATATATATATATTTAAGCAATTATACATTCATTCTATAACACAATGTGGAGAAAGTGTAGTTCATTCAGGTGATGGGAAGGTGTACCCTTTGTTTCTAATCAGGCATTTCATGTTGTAATGTCACACTGTTCTGATTACTGATACTTTACTCTCCTGTACACTTGATGTAATGACTGATTTACTTATTTTATCATTATTTGCAAAGTTGCTTTGATTTTTCTGTATATCTTTTATTTGTCGCAGAAATACATTCTTAACAAGATGTTTTCTATAATGAATTGTTTGTTTATGAAACACTTAAATTGTAGAAGTTATGCAATTTAAAAAGCGACGATGACCCTGGTAACTTATGTCAATTAAAACAAAGGTTTAACACTATCAAGTGGTAGCAAATTGTATTTTTCTTATCTTAAAGAAATTCATATATTTTTAAAATTCCTCGTAAAAAATGCTGCTGGAGAATGCCCCCCCGACCAAACTAGCAAAACATGGTTCCTTTGTAATAATTACTGCCCCCCTATGGCCCCACCATTTTTTAAATCATAGAACCGCCCCTGTACTTCAGACACCCGACAAGGCCCAAATCCTTGTTATTGGCAGGAAAAAGAGACAGAGATTTCGGGGACGTAGGTCGGGGTGCCTTGTAAGGATCCGAAGGCGAGTGAGTAATCTGCCTTTACCGTCAGTATTACTAGGCCACGTACAATCATTGGATAATAAATTAGACGTTCTACCTAATTTCTACCAGCACTCCAGCCACCCTAGTCATAGACTGTTCTCTCTGCTACAACACGGCAAGTGGTATCAAAGCGCCAAGTCGACGTCCAAAAGGCTTCTCAACAGTTTCTACCCCCAAGCCATAAGACTCCTGAACAGCTAATCAAATGGCTACCCGGACTATTTGCATTAGCACCGACTGACACCGGACGTCCATGGACGTTGAAAAGTACTCAAGGTGTCATGTGAAGGTGTCATGTCATAACTGACACCCCATTATTTCTGCAGCCATCTTTGAATCTTAGTTCGGAGCAGATATTTAACGGAGTTTTTGGAAAATGTGGTCGCATAAAAAAAACTGAGGGAGATTTTACCGTTTTCTTTGGAAATTCTTCAAAGTAGTCCTTGTGCATAGAGTTGTATTGTTTGTTAAACTTGGAAACCAAGGGTTTTTGTTTGGCATACATTTTAAGGTGACAAATATGAGTATCAGTGTAATTCTATTATCGTGGAATTGCCCTTCAACAACATATTAAAAGAGCGACCTCATCCACCCTCTCCCTGCCTAGGTGCTCTACTGGAAGTGGCCTACATTAAAACATTTCTGGACAGTGTTTCCCTGTGCATGACCAGAGAGGGAAGGCACTGTGCTGTCCGCTGCTCTGCTGTCCCTTGCTCCCTGTCAGATCCCTGTCAGATGTCCCTGTCACAGACAGGACTGCTGCCAATGAGACGCCTGCCGCCTAGCCACAGAGTGATGGAGCTGAGGTGCTGACAGTCAGCGTGACTCACCATCCCCAACCAGGCAACGGAACCAACACACACTCCGAATACACGCCATGAATACATACTCGGAATACACATGCTGAATAAACACATGGAATACACACTCAGAATACACACTCAGGATACACACAATAAATACACACTCTGAATACAGACTTTGCATATACACTCTGAATACACACTGAATACTCAGCTCTGAATACACGGCTCAAATACAGAGCGATTTACTGGAAGTGCATTCAAATAAGGAGGCTCAAACAGCCACCTAATATGAGCATTATAAATCAAACATTCTTTAATGTGTTAGTAACAAACTGTGCTAAAATGAGAATAAGATGTATTGTAAACAAACAAAAGTGACATTTTGGCTACAGTCTGCATATAAATGTCAGTGGTCAACACGTCAACATGTGAGTGATAGGCATAGTATCCTAGGGCTGATCTACTTGGATTCAGTCTGCTCCCTCTATTTATTGCTGTGGTGTTGTTAGTCCCTGCAGGGAGCTGGGTGCTGGAGACACTACAGTCAGCTGTGATCAAACACAAGCAGTCAGGTTTGTTCTCACTCCCACACAGCATGGATCTGTATCTGAGGGGGTCTGAATTCCTGTGTGGTGTAAATTCACCCCCAAGTCTTGTCCCTTCCCCCTCTGTACTAAAGTGTGGGCTGTGCTTCGGTTTGGAAGCTCAGATATAACACACGCACTAATCAGAAGTTCTGCGGAGAGTGTTTTGGGGTCCTGACCCTTCTTTGTGATTGCAGTTTGTCTGAAGTGTTGTTAAATTATGCTGGGCCTACATGTATTCCTGTACATGATGTATTGAAGTGCTGGTAGTGCTGGTTACATTTCCTCAGTGAACACAATGTACTGAGCAAATGTCAAATTGGCTATTTACCGAATTACCGTATGACAGACCACGTATTCACCCTGCACACCCATAAGTCTTCTCATGTGTTGTTGATTTAAAAAAAAGCAATTTTTATTTATTTGTATTATTTAATATATTTATTTACCCCTTTTTCTCCCCAATTTCATGATTTCCAATTGGTAGTTACAGTCTTGTTCCATCGCTGCAACTCCCCTAAGGACTCGGGAGGGGCGAAGGTCGAGAGCCGTGCGTCCTCCGAAACACAACCCCGCCAAGCCGCACTGCTTCTTGACACAATGCCCGCTTAACCCGGAAGCCAGCAGCACCAAAGTGTCGGAGGAAACACCGTCCACCTGGCGACCATGTCATCGTGGATAAGCTGAGCCCGCCACAGGAGTCGCTGGAGCACGATGGGACAAGGACATCCCGGCCGGCCAAACCCTCCCCTAACCCGGACGACGCTGGGCCAATTGTGTGCCGCCTCATGGGGCTCCTGGTTTGCCGGCCGGCTGCGACACAGCCTGGAATCGAACCAGGATTTGTAGTGACACAGCTAGCACTGCGATGCAGAGCCATAGTCAAAAAAGCTTTTGACTCAATTTGGCATGAGGGTCTGCTATACAAATTGATGGAAAGCGGTGTTGGGGGAAAAACATAAGACATTATAAAATCCATGTACACAAACAAGAAGCGTGCAGATAAAATTGGCAGAAAACACACATTTTCCACAGAGCCGTGGGGTGAGATAGGGATGCCGCTTGAGCCCGACACTCTTCAACATATACTGTATATCAACGAGTTGGTGAGGTCACTAGAACAGTCTCCGTTACCCGGCCTCACACTACTTGAAAGTCAAATGTCTACTGTTTGCTAATGATCTGTTGATTCTGTCCCCAACCAAGGAGGGCCAACAGCAGCACCTAGATCTTCTGCACAGATTCTGTCAGACCTGGGCCCTGACTGTAAATCTCAGTAAGACAAAAATAATTATATTCTAAAAAAGGTCCAGTTGCCAGGACTACAAATACAAATTCCATCTAGACACCGTTGCCCTAGAGCACAAAAAAAACTATACCTACCTCGCCTAAACATCAGCACTACAGGTAACTTCCACAAAGCTAACGATATGAGGGATAAGGCAAGAAGGGCCTTCTACGCCATCAAAAGGAACATACAATTCGACATTCCAATTAGGATATGGCTACAAATAACTTGAATCAGTTATAGAACCCATTGCCCTTTATTGTTGTGAGGTCTGGGGTCCGCTCACCAACCAAGAATTCACAAAAACATCCTCTGTGTACAATGTAAAACACCAAATAATGTATGCAGAGCAGAATTAGACTGATGCCCGCTAATGATCAAAATCCAGAAAAGAGCTGTTCAATTCTACAACCATCTAAAAGGAAGCGATTCCCAAACCTTCCATAACAAAGGCATCACCTACAGAGAGATTAACCTAGAGAAGAGTCCCCTAAGCAAGCTGGTTCTGGGGCTATGTTCACAAACACAAACAGACCCCACAGAGCCCCAAGACCGCAACACAATTAGACCCAACCAAATCACAAGAAAACAAAAAGATAACTACTTGGCCCTAAATGGAGAGTACACAGTGGCAGAATACCTGACCACTGTGACTGACCCAAAATTAAGGAAAGCTTTGACGATGTACAGACTCAGTGAGCATAGCCTTGCTGTTAAGAGAGGCCACCATAGGCAGACCTGGTTCTCAAGAGAAGACAGGCTATGTGCACACAGCCCACAAAATGAGGTGGAAACTGAGCTGCACTTCCTAACCTTCTGATAAATGTATGATCATATTAGAGGCACATATTTCCCGCAGATTACACGGACCCACAAAGAATTTGAAAACAAATCCAATTTTGAAATACCACACTGTGCCAACACAGCAGCAAGATGCATGACCTGTTGCCACAAGAACTAACACAATTGTAAATACAACCCATATTTATGTTTAGGTAGTTTCCCTTTTGTACATCGTTATAACACTGTACATAGCCATGATAACGAAAGTAGGGTGGTTGGTTGGGGTGGGAAGACATATAACGCGAACGTGTTCTTTTAATCTCGTCATGGACAACTTTAGAATTTTAGCTAATTAGCAACTTTGCAACGACTTACTACTTTTTAGATACTTTGTAACTACTTAGCATGTTAGCTAACCCTAACCTTAACCCTTTAACCTTACTCCTAACCCTAACCCCTAGCCTAGCTAATGTTAGCCATCTAGCTAATGCTAGCGTTAGCCACCCAAATAATGTTAGCAAATTCGTAACTTATTGAATAAATTGCAATTCGTAACATATCATACCATTTGTAATCATGGATGATGGACATCCACAAATTAACCTTTTCACATGTGAGTTCCAAATATTCCTAACGGTCGCCCCAGTGTGAGTTGATATATTCACGTGATATCAGAATGCATTCACTGTTCCAAAATGGGATTGTTACGCAACAGGAGAGTTAACACGTACTGCCTGATATTTATCTATAGGCTATATAGGATACGTTTAAATTTGTCAAATTCAAATTATTTTCAAACAAGTTGTATTTTCTAACAACAGTTTAAATTGAGGTTTGTCTGCCTCCTCATTAATTCACATAGAAGTAGCCCATTTCAGTGTTGCAGACAATTTATGGTTGAGACTTTACTGAGCCAGACAAACTTCTCTCTTCGAGAAAAGCCCAAGCACTTCCCTAGTGTTTCCGCAGATCAAGTATGCAGACATTTGCACAGTCTTGCACGAACTGGCATATTTTCTGTCTGGCGCTCGCATTGACTTCATTGTTGTTTTCCTTACAAATAATAACTTTGGACATGTGTGTGTTGCTATCAAAGTAAGTGCCTCATTTTCAGTATATCGTATATCGTTTCTGTGAAAAAACAGTGTGGCCATCTCAAACGCTGTTGCGTCAGTCGAAACTGGACGTTCTAAATAAGCTTTCTAACGACACAGGTTTGAGCATACACTTCAGTGACCTCTGTAGAATGATCACACTCATTTGTTGGTACTGGTGAGAAGGTTAATACATACCATACAAAATATAACATCATACTAATTGGAATGTCTCAGATTGACATCTACTATGTTATATTTACCTCTGTGTCCAGGTTGTTACCTTGCAGAGAAGTTCTGCCAAGGATGGTCTCTAACAGTAAACTTAGAAACCAATTAAATCATAATCTTTCAGATAAAAATGTTTTACCCCAATGCTACTTACCGTATGACCAACTCGGAATTGCAAGTCTCTGGAATCTTTCTCGAGCTCCAACCTGAAGATCACTGACGTCATCATGATTCAACCTTGTTTTTTTCTGAGTTCCCAGTTGTCTTGAAAGCACCAGAGAATGCCAGACTTTAATGCCAAAGTTTGATGATAAAACTTGCCCACGAAGGACTGCTGTGCCACCTTCCTGTTCAAGTGAGCACAGCGCAACAAGTTGAGTCCAAAAATGTCTTGTATGCTGCTGCATAAATTATGTAATATGCCAGGGGAAAATGTATACTGTATCTAAGAAAGTAATACTAAGTGTATGTTGTGTAGTAATCTATTAGTGGCCCATGTGCCTCACCCTAATAATTTGGTCCAGTTTCCCCTCCTAATTTCGCCTACTGTTCTGACTTGGTGGTGCACATGTAGCCTATAGCCTGTTTTAGGGAAATGTAATCATCGAATATTGTAGGAGCTTTCATTGTCTGCTTATATGCCCCCTTTATTTATCCTACGGTTCTGACTTGGTGTACAGGGAGAATACTGTAAGAACATCATGCAAGTTTCTCAGATCATGTAGCCTAACCTAAAAGGCGCCCAATCAAATGAAACGTGCTGACGTTAACAAAGAAGAAATCCTAAAAACAGGGAACGTCAAAGTAAAATGGACAATGTGGAATGGACAATCAGGCTACTCACAAATGCTTCCCAGGAGTTTCATCCTGTTGGCTAAATTGTCATGATCAGTGGTTTCAAGTTTGTGCCCGTACATTTTGTAGGAGCTGATCATAGCGAAATAAAATACTGCATTTCCTGCAGTGCAAACACATTGCAAATAGGCTCAGGATAACTCCTGATAAAGTTGGGAAGCTGATATTCAGAGCTTAAATAGCCAAATTGATTAGTCACAGGAATCAGGACCAATAAAGCCAGTGCAACAGCCTGTTTTTGTTGTGGAAAATCTTTCCTCCTTTTCTTCAAAATAAAGCACTTTCAAAGTTTGGAAAAGTAACAGACTTTATTACGCGAGTAACATAGCCGAGTGAGCCCCTGGAGACTTCTGATCTTCCCAGACTCATCTCGCTCTTTTATAAAATGTTGTGGTTACATAGCATATATAGTTCTTCCTAGATAGAATGATTAACACCTCTTAACCTTCTTCCACTATTGTTTCAAAACCTTTAAATTCTGGTTTGTCTATGCCCTCTTCCGTCCTCCTTTGGCAATTGAACTTTAGGATATGAAAGAACAGTGGCGAAACCATAGTAATGGAGCAAAAAATTTAACAGACATGCACACAATGTTTAGTGCATGTTGAAATCATAGTAATAGCACAAACAGTAATATAGCCATGCATTCATAATTCTCAGTACCTGTCATCACCATAGTAATATGACAAACAATAATATGGCCATGCATATATCATGGCTGGTGCATGTCTAAGTGCACTACAGGGCCATATGATAATATTTTCTTGGGCTTTGCTGACTGCTTCTAACCGTTGGGCTTTACTGACTGCTCTGACCGCTATTCTGTTGCTATACTATTGGTCATTTAATAACCTTTTATCATTCTGCTTCCCTCTGTTGCTACTCTATATGTTTACTGAATAACCTGTTGTGGTTTCTAATTTAAACAGTGGAAAATCTCCAAACGTCTGTTGTAACCTTCTAATTCTGTTCTTTGGATCATAGGCCTAAAAATATTGAACAAAGGCCTAAAACTTTTCAACATTTTACAAACGGACCTAACACATGGAAGGGCATTCATAACATTTTATTGTGGCGACATGGTATAGGCTACACCCCAGTAAGCCCGACACCGATGTCTTTTTTTGGTCCTTTCAGGACCATCAGTCTTTTTTTTGTGTGTTTTACAAATGAGCTGACATGAGCTGACATTTTCCATATGCACAAAAAGCTTATTTCTCTCAAATGTTGTTTACAACCTGTTAGTGAGCATTTCTCCTTTGTCAAGATAATCCATCCACCTGACAGGTGTGGTATATCAAGAAGCTAATTAAACAGCATGACCATTAAACAGGTGCACCTTGTGCTGGGGATAATAAAAGGTTACTCTAAAATGTGCTGTTTTGACACACAACACAATGCCACAGATGTCTCAAATGTTGAGGGAGCATGTAATTGGCATGCTGACTGCAGGAATGTCCACCAGAGCAGTTGCCAGATAATTTAATGTAAATTACTCTACCATAAGTCGCCTCCAACGTCGTTTTAGAGAATATGGCAGTACGTCCAACCGGTCTCACAACCGCAGACCACGTGTATGGCGTTGTGTGGGCGAGCGGTTTGCTAATGTCAACGTTGTGAACAGAGTACCCCATGGTGGCAGTGGAGTTATGGTATGGGCAGCCATAAGCTACAGACAACGAACACAATTGCATTTTATCGATGGAGATTTGAATGCAGAGATACCGTGAAGAGATCCTGAGGCCCATTGCCCTCCGCCATCACCTCATGTTTCAGCAAAATATCTAATGCATGTCCAAATGATCTGTACACAATTCCTGGCGCAGCGGTCTAAGGCACTGCATTGCAGTGCTTGAGGCTTGACTACAGACCCGGGTTCGATCCCAGGCTGTGTCACAGCTGGCCGTGACCGGGAGACCCATGAGGCGGTGCACAATTGGCCCAGCATTGTCCGGGTTAGCGGAGGGTTTGACCATCCAGGATTTCCTTGTCCCATAGCGACTCCTTGTGCCTGCAAGCTGACTTCGGTCGCCAGCTGGATGGTGTTTCCTCTAACACATTGGTGCGGCTGGCTTCTGGGTTAAGCGAGCAGTTTGTTAAGAAGCAGTGCGGCTTGGCAGGGTCGTGTTTCAGAGGATGCATGGTTCTCGACCTTAGCCTCTCCCGAGTCCATAGGGGAGTTGCAATGATGGGACAAGACTAACTACCAATTCTATATCACAAAATTGCAGAGAAAAAGGGATAAAAGTAAAAAAATATACAGCATATAATAATAATAATAATATTAATAATTCCTGGATGCTGAAAATGTCCCAGTTCTTCCATGGCTTGCATACTCAGCAGACATGTTTGGGATGCTGTGGATCGATGTATACGACAGCATGTTCCAGTCCCCACCAATATCCAGCAACTTCGCACAGCCATTGAAGAGGAGTGGGACAACATTCCACAGGCCACAATCAACTGATCAACTCTATGTGAAGGAGATGTGTCATGCTGCATGAGGCAAATGGTGGTCACACCAGATACTGACTGGTTTTCTGATCCACGCCCCTACCTTTTTTTTTAAGGTGTCTGTGATCAACAGATTCATCTGTATTCCCAGTGATGTGAAATCCATAGATTAGGGCGTAATTTATTTATTTAAATTGACTGATTTCTTTATACGAATTGTAACTCAGTAAAATCTTTGAAATTGTTGCATGTTTCGTTTATGTTTTTGTTCAGTATAGATTTCAGGCAACACTGTAGGCCAAGGATGGGCAACCCCAGTCCTCTGGGGCCTGATTGGTGTCACACTTTTTCTCCAGCCCCAGCTAACACATCTGACACCAATAAATCAACCAATCATGATCTTCAGATTAGAATGCAATTAGTTTCATCAGCTGTGTTGACTAGTGATAGGGAAAAAGTGTGACCCTACTCCGGCCCCTGAGGACTGGAGTAGCCTTGTCACGCTCGTGGATAAAGGTAGACCAAGGCGCAGTGCAGTTGTAGTTCGACATATTTTATTAATGGCAAACTTTAACAAAAACAACAAAGAGCACGAATATAACGAAAGGTTGGTACACAGGCACAAAAACCTACAAACAATAATCCACAACGCAGGTGGAAAACGCTAAACAGCTGCCTCTAATTGGGGACCAAACACAAAACCACATAGACTAACATAGAAAACTCCTGTCACCCCTGTCAGGATCCACAAAGAAATTGTTAATTGACCACAAAATCAACATTCTGTGGTTTGAATGGAAGAGGGCTGTCCATAAGAGCAGACGAAGGATATCAAGGATTTGGAAAGATTACGTATGGAGGAATGGTCTAAGATCCCTCCCAACGTGTTCTCCAATCTCATAAAACATTTTTGAAAAAGGCTCAGTGTTGTTGTCCTTGCCAGGGGAGGGTGCTAGAGTATTGAAAACAGGGGTGCCAATACTTTTGACCCCAATCATTTTTTAATATATTTTTTAACTTGCTAAACAAAATCTATTTCTCTGAGCAATTGTATTAGTATAAAATAATATACTTTCCCAAAATCGTTTGAGCACACAATATAGCTCAAGAGTTATATTATTTATTTGATACACAATTGTTTGCTCATCTTTATCAAGGGTGCCAATAATTATAGACCTAACTGTATATACTGTATATACAGCATAATCACCATTACTATTATTTATATTTTACTGTTGTTGTTGTTGATGTCAACATGGGCCTTGAATGGTGGGATGGTGAGAGAGTAAGAGGGAGAGAGAAAAAGAGGGAACTGTGAAATAATGAGATGCAATGAGATCATCAATGGAATGTAGGTGTGTATGTTTGTGTGCGCTTGTGTGTGTGTGTGTGTGTGTGTGTGTGTGTGTGCGTGCGTGCATGTGTGTGTTAATAGGGCTGGCGGAGGAACAGGCACACAGAGCTCACAGGCAGCAGGGAGAAGTAATAGAAATCCACAGAGCCTCCTTCTGTTATAATCAACAGTGTGATGGAGGGCTCACACCTCCTCTCTGAACCTCACTAACAACTCTTTATTTTCTCCTCACGTCTCTCCTCTCCCTCGTTCCTGTTCCTCTGATTCTCTCTCTGTCTCTCTCGCTCTCTCAGAAGACATCTCCTTATATTCCCTAATTCTATCTTCCTCAAACATCTCCCTCTTTCACACTCCTCCCTCAGGAGCCACACCTGATCGGTCCCCATTCACTCAAAAATACACTTCTCCTTTCACCCTTTTCACCACCAGACCCTTTGCTTGATACTATCTCACAGATATCTAAATTATTCTTCTGTCAAACTCAATTCCCGAAGTGAATTCAAACCCTGCTCTCTGTTACTCTCATAACCTCTACGCCCATTTACTGAATCCCCCATCCCAGAAACACTGAACACCCCTCTCTCCTCTCCTCTTTTGCTCATCTTTAAATGCCTCCCCCTCTCCTACACAACCATCTAATTAACAGACAGTAATAATGTGTCTTTCCATCCTTGTTTTTTGCCCTAGCACTACACAGCTGATTACAATAATCAAAACTTAATGATGAGTTGGTTATTGGAATCCGCTGTGTAGTGCTAGGGAGGGTTGGGAAACCCTGGAGTAACTAATTTCTGAGCTGACAGCAGTCTACTGGGCTCAGTTAAGGACCCAACTCATGAATAAATGAATACAACAGGCAAATGAAAACAAGATTGCTCATTTTATTTAGCGCACTCACTGTGTGTGTGTGTGTCTGCCACCAGTATTTCTAGTGGAATACCTAATTTAGTCCATCAACCATGAGTTTGCATAGTCTACATTCATATTCGATGCATCAATATTAAATGTGTTGGTTCGTATGCACAGATGAGTAGACACTATGCATACAACTTTCTGGTTTTGGCAGTTCCTCTCCAATCGTTGTGTTGCAGATTTATATTTCTGGTTTCCATTTTATTAGTCTCTTATCAAGGTGGCTGAAATGTTGGCCCAGGGTTTCAATCTTAAAGCACGTAAAAAACTACTTCTCCTTTTGAAATAGAATAAAAGTGAAGACATCAAAAACTATTGATAGAATGCCAAGAGTGTGCAAAGCTGTCATCAAGGTTAAGTGTGGCTATTTGAAGAATCTCAAATATAACATATATTTGGATTTGTTTAACACCTTTTTGGTTACTACATGATTCCATATGTGTTATGTCTTAGTTTTGATGTCTTCACTTTTATTCTACAATGTAAAAACTAGTGCAAATAAAGAAATAATATTATAAATAAAGTAATATTCCAACCTTTTGGCCCCCAGTGTATGTAGTATACAGTATGTTAGTATGGGTATCCACAGCTCTTGTTTATTTAAGAATAAAAGAATAGCATACTCTGAGTTGTCTTTATGTTAGGTCCTGATGTGGCTATGCCAAATAGCTGTGGGCTACACTAGTTCATTGCTGCTTGACAATTGCGGCTGATGCAATGCAAAATATATATAACCCCAGCCCCCGCTTAAATAAAAATAACCAAGTGCTGTGTGTCTGACTGGCCCAGGCGAGTGGGCTGCCGGCCCACTGCCACTGTGGTTGGGTATTACATCTGTCAGTCTCTCTCTCCCAGCCAATTACTTTTGGTCCAGTTTATTCTAACTTTACCTGGGCCCCGCCCCTTTCCCATCTCTGTTAAGTGGTGACATTTTGATATATGTCTATTAGTACTATTAGTATTAGTATGTCTATTAAGTAAACTATTATTACCCTCACTCATATCATACGTATTTTTAGCTATTGAAGTATTTCTCTGCCATCGACCTGTATAGTATAGTTAACCATGCACCGTCCACCAATGTATAGTGTACATATTCAGCCATCCACCCATACTATGAAATGTATTTTTATAGCTTTTTTAGCACTCCAGACTTCTTGTATTTCTATACTTTTTCATACTGACGCTCTATGTATCATGTATCTGTCTTTTGTGTATTTTCTTTCTGGCATTTTGCACCTGCCCTATGTTTTGTTGTAGCTGCTTGACAAAGAAATTATCTATCTATCTATCTATCTATCTATCTATCTATCTATCTATCTATCTATCTATCTATCTATCTATCTATCTATCTATCTATCTATCTATCTATCTATCTATCTATCTATCTATCTATCTATCTATCTATCTATCTATCTATCTATCTATCTATCTATCTATCTATCAGGCTGCGCATGGAACAGGAGCCCCTGCCATCAGAGGAAAGGTTAGAGTCATCTCATTGTATGTGTGTGTGTGTCTGTGCATGCATGTGTGTTTGCGAGTGAGTGTGTGTCCCGGCACAAGAAGTCGGACTTGTCTGAATTGATTAAGACAGAGCCAGAGAGCTCAGCCATCCCAATGAGCGCTGCTCCTCACTCAATCAGAGGAGAAATACAGTGTATTCGGAAAGTATTCAGACCCTTTGACTTTTTCCACATTTTGTTACATTACAGACTTATTCTAAAATCGATTCAATTGTATTTTTTCCTCATCAATCTACACACAATACCCCATAATATTTGGGGAGTTTCTCCTATTCTTCTTGGCAGATCCTCGCAAGCTCTGTCAGGTTGGATGGGGAGCGTTGCTGCACAGCTATTTTCAGGTCTCTCAGGTTCAAGTCCGGGCTCTGGCTGGGCCGCTCAAGGACATTCAGAGACTTGGCTGTGAGCTTAGGGTCGTTGTCCTGTTGGAAGGTGTACCTTTGCCCCAGTCTGAGGTCCTGAGTGCTCTGGAGCAGTTATTCATCAAGGACCTCTCTGTACTTTTCTCCGTTCATCTTTCCCTCAAACCTGACCAGTCTCCCAGTCCTTGCCGCTGACAAAAACATCCCCACAGCATGATTCTGCCACCACCATGCTTCACCATGGGATGGTGCCAGGTTTCCTCCAGACGTGACGCTTGGCATTCAGAATATTGTTTCTCATGGTCTGAGTCCTTTAGGTGCCTTTTGGCAAATTCCAAGTGGGCTGTCATGTGCCTTTTAGTGAAGAGTGGATTCCGTCTGGCCACTCTACCATTAAGGCCTGATTGGTGGAGTGCTGCAGAAATGGTTGTCCTTCTGGAAGGTTCTCCCATCTCTACAGAGGAACTCTGGAGGTCTGTCAGAGTGACCATCGGGTTCTTGGTCACCTCCCTGACCAAGGCCCTTGGTCAGGGAGGTGACCAAGGCCCAGTTTGTCCGGGTGGCCAGCTCTAGGAAGAGTCTTGGTGATTCCAAACTTCTTCCATTTAAGAATGATGGAGACCACTGTGTTCTTGGGGAACTATTTCAGTTTTAAAATTTTTATACTTTTGTAAAAATGTCAAAAAAACTGTTTTCACTTTGTCATTGTGGGCTATTGTGTGTATATTGATGATACTTTTATTTATTTTTTTAATCAATTTTAGAATAAGGCTTAAAGTAACAAAATGTGAAAAAGTAATGGCGTCTGAATACTTTCTGAATGGACTTTGTAACAGACCAATCCTCAGAGCACAGATTACATAGTAAACATTTTTTTATTTTTATTAAAGTATTGTTTTGAAGATGTATCCCAATATAATTTTTGCCTGCACCAAAACTCCAGTATTTTTCCTTCATAGATTGTTCTCCATCTTCTTTTAAATAGTTAGCCAATTTGTTTTCAGCTCTTTTATTTCCATGACTGAAAACTTGTTTTCTCATGGCTCTCTCTTGTCCCTCTGCAGCAGACATTATGGCGAGCAATGTGCTTGAAATATCGAATTGCAATAAAATCGCAGTATTGAATCACATTACATATGGAATCGTGAGAATCGTTAGTATTGAAATACATATCGTATCAACGTGCAATTTGTATTATCAATTTGTAAATTAATCTGTGACGCTCCATTTAGTATAACATATTACGTTACGCTAGGTTACATTATGAATGGAATAGCAGCCGTACAATATTATAGGACTTATGGTATCTGTCACAAGAGGGTGCATGCATAGACCAAGAAGCAGCACAGGGATAGTAGTTCAACATATTTATTTACTGAATATTCAATAAAAAGTACGAACTACACGAACAAATAAAACACGATGTACAAACGTAACGTCAAAAATGAAACACGATATACAAACGTAACGTAGCACACTTACTTGTTTCACCGTGACTTGCGAAATATACAATGAAATATACATAACGATAACGACCCACATCCCCGGTGTGGAACATACAAACCTATGTAGGATCCCTAATTAGAGACGATGCACAGCAGCTGCCTCTAATTAGGGATCCAACACAAACCACCACCAGAAACAGAAAGAAAAGAACTGTCAGACTCTGACCACGGCTACATAGAGAAGCAAATAGGTTTCTCTATGGCCAGAGTCTGACAGTACCCCCCCCAAGGCGCGGACTCCCGGACACCAACAACAAAAACACAAATACATGGGGGGGGTTAATAGGGAGGGAAGACTAGTCCGTCGGGGGTGGCTCTGGCTCCGGCGAAGTGGACAATTTTCTCCCGTGCCCCCTCCTTATGACCGGGCCCGGACTGGGTACCGGTGGAGTAAACGGCTCCGGCCATGGAGCTGGGCAATTAACCGGACCCGGACTGGGCACCGGTGGGGTAAACGGCTCCGGCCATGAAGCGGGACCATTAACCGGGCCCGGACTGGGCACCGGTGGGGCAAACGGCTCCGGCCATGGAGCAAGACCCTTAACCGGGCCCGGACTGGGCACCGGTGGTCCGGGCCCGGTTGTTTTCCCCAAACACACAGACACATGCACGGTGGTGTAAAGTACTTAACTAAAAATACTTTAAACTACTACTTTAATCGTTTTTTGGGGGGTATCTGTACTTTACTTAATAAAATAATATACTTTTTATTCCATACATTTTCCCTAACACACAAAAGTAGTCGTTACATTTTGAATGCTTAGCAGGACAGAATTCTTCTTAACTTCACACACTTATCAAGATAACTCTACACACAGCTTCTTAGGTCTTATAGTCATCCCTAACCTCTGGCTATGCGTAAATGTCCTGGACAGACCAGGCCCAGGCCCGGGCCAAGAAAGTATAACCAAAGAAAGTTTCCAGTGAGAGTGCTTCCTGGCCTAGGACCAAGACCAATCCACGTCCGGGAGGCCGACCCTCTCTGTTATTGGAAGAGGAGGGTATCAGAAATCAGGCCCGTAATTGCATCCCACATCTCATTACAACGTGAATAAACGTCATTGTAATTACAGGACAGTTTTTCCAACATAAGTGTGTCAAGGTAAGTTCTGATTCACATTTCCAACACATTTTTTGATTGATGGAACATTCAGGAGCTGAATGTTAATCTCATCTGTCACTCATGAATGCACTGCTTGGATCTTGAACAAAGTGAATATGATTTGAGTGAATCATCATCTATTACCAGTCTAGTTTATACCCCCTGCAGGTATCTTTTGTCGTGACGTTACTATCATTAATGTGATTATCAAATCAGTTAACTATGTTTAATCGATTACATGATTCAATTAATCATGTAACAATTAACTCATTAGGAAGTTGGGGCACCACGGGAACAGTTGTTTAACAAGTATTATCTCCCGAATTAAACTCTTAAGATATATTCATATCTATCGATAACAGTCATTTTTTTATGTATTATTACCTCATCAGTCTCATTCTGAACGTCACATTTTCTTGATATCTGCACGAACCCTAACTTTATTGATGAATCAGCAATACATACTTGGCTTAATTATTTATTAACTAACTAAATAATGACAGAATATGTAAACACACACTAACATAATACAGTACAGTGAATATGGGAAACGTGAGATCTCTGCATAACAAAATGGACGAGCTTGAGCCTAATGTTTTTCCTGAGACTTGGCTGAACGATAACATCCCCATAGAGAACGTCACTATCGGTGGGTTCCGGACCATCAGAGCAGACAGGGATAGCGTTTCTTCCGGTAAGAGCAAGGGTGGTGGGCTGGCTTTATTAGTTAACAACAGATGGTGTAATCCAAACACTATTACTCTTAAGGAAGAGTTTTGTAGCCCGGACATTGAGTTGTTAGCCGTTAGCCTGAGACCCTACTATTTGCCGAGGGAATTCACAGCGGCCATTGCTGTTATTGTTTACATCCCGCCCTCCGCGGATGAAAACACAGCATGTGACGTCATCCACTCTGTTATCGCGAGGTTACAGACAGCGCATCCCAGTGCTTTCTTTGCCATTTCGGGGGATTTTAACCATGCATCTCTCTCTTCAACACTGCCCACGTTCAAACAGTTTGTGAAGTGCCCAACCAGGAATAATAAAACTCTGGACTTGTTATATGCTAATGTGAAGGACGCATACAACTCCACTGCACTCCCTCCCCTCGGTAGATCGGATCCACTCTACAGGCCTTTGGTCCAACAGCAGCCTGCAACCACTAGGACCATTAGGAGATGGTCCCCGGAGACGAATGAGGCCCTACAGGACTGCTTTGAAACAACTGTGCTCTGTGAGGCTCATGGGGAGGACATCGATGGACTTACTGACTGCATAACGGACTATATTATTTTTTGTGTAGACAACACTGTACCCACCAGGAAGGTACGCTGTTTTCCAAACAATAAACCCTGGGTCACCAGCGACCTGAAGGTCCTGCTGAATGAGAAGAAGAGGGCCTTCAAGGAGAGGGACAAGGACAAATTGAAATGCGTCCAGAGGGAGCTGAAGTTGCAGATTGCTGAGGGGAAGAGAGGGTATAAGGAGAAGATGGAGGACAAGCCAGGTGAGAGAGGTGTGGAAGGGTATGAGAAATATCACTGGCTTCAAAACGTCAAACAGCGGGCAGACGGAGTTTACCCAGGACAGAGCCAATGAGCTGAACCAATTTTTTAACAGGTTTGATACTGGCCCTGTCCACCTCCCTTCCAGCTCCCCAGGCCACACACCCTCACGGCTGTCCCACCCCCACTTTGCTCACAACACCTCTGCTGAGACAATCAGCGACCCCACCTCCACCCCTGCTCCCTCTGGACTGATCCTCAACACCACCCTTCCCCCCACCTCCCCACCTGGGCTGGCTTTCACCACCAACCAAGTGAAGAGAGAGCTGGAGAGACTACATCAGTGGAAAGCGGCAGGCCCTGATGGCATCAGGCCAAGGGTGCTTAGGGTCTGTGCTGACCAACTGTGTGGAATACTCCAGCATCCCTTCAACCTTAGCCTGAGCCTAAAAAGGGTCCCTGTGCTGTGGAAAACATCCTGCCTCGTCCCAGTGCCAAAGAAGGCACACCCCACTGTTCTGAATGACTTCAGACCTGTAGCGCTCAGTGGAGAGTCCGGAGAGTGCCCTCACGGGGAACATTCCGCCCGAATATGAAGATCTACGCGGGGTGTTCTCCAAAGAAAAAGCCAAATGTCTCCCTCCACACCGTGCTTGGGACTGTGCCACCGACCTGATGCCTAGTGGCGTGCCTCCCCGGAAACGTATATATCCGCTCTCTATGGTCAAAACGGATAATATGGAGACGTATATCCGAGAGGCACTGGAGCAGGGGCATATTCGCCATTCTACGTCCCCTGCTTCAGCTAGCTTTTTATTTGTGAAAAAGAGGGACGGGGGATTAAGGCCGTGCATTGACTATCGCGGACTAAATGAGGTGACAACGAAGTTCCGATATCCAATGCCCCTCGTTCCTGCGGCCATAGAGCAGCTACGGGGAGCGCGTTTCTTCACCAAGCTAGACCTCCGGAGTGCATACAACCTTATACGAATCCGTGAGGAAGATGAGTGGAAGACCACATTTAGCACGGCGTCAGGTCACTATGAATACCTAGTGATGCCATACGGACTCGCCAATGCCCCAGCGGTATTCCAGTCTTTTCTGAATGAGGTATTTCGGGATATGTCGGGGAGGTATGTAGTCGTATATATCGATGATATCCTAGTGTACTCCCCGACGTTCTCAGACCACGTGACGCACGTTCGTGCTGTCCTCCGCCATTTGTTACAGAATCAGCTGTATGTCAAGGAGGAAAAATGCGCCTTCCACCAAACGGCCGTCTCCTTCCTCGGGTACCGTATTTCTCCGGAGGGGGTGAAGATGGAGGATTTGAAGGTGGAGGCAGTCAGGTCATGGCCAGTCCCTCGGGACATTAAAGGACTCCAAAGCTTCCTTGATTTCGCCAACTTTTACCGCCGGTTTATCAAGGGCTATAGCTCCATCGCAGCGCCACTCACGTCGTTGTTGAAAGGAAACCCTCAACGCCTCGCCTGGACCCCGAGTGCCGAGAAGGCATTTCTCGACCTGAAGGGCCGATTCACCACCGCTCCTCTGCTCCGCCATCCAGACCCGCTTAAGCCCTTCACGGTCGAGCTAGACGCATCGGACGTCGGGGTAGGGGCGGTCCTCTCCCAGCAGCAGGGGAACCCTCCCCTGCTATACCCCTGTGCGTACTTTTCCAAAAAGCTGACTGCTGCGGAGAGGAACTACGACGTGGGTGACCGAGAGCTACTGGCGGTAAAGTTGGTCTTCACTGTCATGAGCCCTTCACTGTCCTGACGGATTATCGGAACCTGGAGTACGTCAGGGCGCATTAACCCCCAACAGGCCCGCTGGACTTTGTTTTTTGAGCGCTTCCAGTTCACCCTGACCTATCGCCCGGGAACAAAAAACGGCAGGGCGGACGCACTCTCCCGCATCCACGACCGGGGGGCAGAGACGAGGCAGGACGTCCCGATCCTGCCTCCATCATGTATTGTGGGACCCGTCTCCTGGGACATCGACACGGAGATCCAACGAGCAGGGAGACGGGATCCTACCCCAGCAACCTGCTCTCCGGGGAAGGTTTACGTTCCAAGGAGAGTGCGGAGAAGGCTGGTAACCTGGGCACACACAACACCTGCCACCGGGCACCCAGGTATCAGTCGGACCCTGGTGGCGCTCCTGGATATGTATTGGTGGCCGGGCATGGGGAGGACTGTGCGTCATTATGTACTGTCTTGTGTGGTGTGCGCACAGTCCAAGGCGCCGAGAACGGCTCCAACAGGAAAGCTCCATCACCTACCAGTACCTCAGCGGCCTTGGACTCACATCGCGGTAGATTTCCTCACAGATCTACCGCCAGCAGAGGGGAAAACCACCATCGCCGTGGTAGTGGACAGGTTCTCTAAGATGGTGCGCTTCATACCACTACCCGTCTCCCCTCTGCTCTCCAGTTTGCTGAGGTGCTCTTTCAACAGGTCTTCCGACAGTATGGACTTCCGGAGGACATCGTGTCTGACCGGGGTCCCCAGTTCACCTCTCGTGTGTGGAAGGCGTTCATGTCCAAACTGGGGGTCGCGGTCAGTCTCACATTCGGGTACCACCCTCAGGCGAATGGGCAAGCGGAGCGCACCAACCAAGAACTGGGGAGGTTCCTTCGGGCGTATTGCATGGAACAGCCAGGTGAGTGGACCCGTTTCCTTAACTCCCTGCGCCACGCCTCCACTGGTCTGACCCCCTTCCAGGTGGTACTGGGTTTTCAGCCCCGTTGGTGCTCCTGGGGGAGGGGTTCTGGTGAACTTCAGGCGGTGGAGGAGTGGTTTGGGAGGGCTGAGGGAGTCTGGTCCGCTGCTAGGGTCCGTCTGCAGCAGGCGGTTCAGCAGCAAAAGACACAGGCGGACAGGCGGCGGAGTGAGGCTCCAGTGTTCCTCCCAGGGGATAAAGCCTGGCTGTCCACGAGGAACCTCCAGCTCCGTTTGCCCAGTCATAAGCTAGAACCCCGGTATGTGGGACCATTCACGGTCCTTCGGAGAGTGAACGAGGTCACCTATAGGTTGAGACTTACACCACCTTATAACAACCTTTCTCCCTCTTTCCATGTCTCTCTCCTCAGACCGGTGGTTCCTGGTCCACTAGGGGATCCGGACCTGGCTAGCCAGCTAGCTAACAAGCTAGAAACAGACCAAAATATTGTTTAGAAAATACGGACCACCTGGTTCGGACCACCTGGTTCGAATCCAGCCTGTATCACAACTGGCCGTGATTGGGAGTGCCATATGGCGGTGCACAATTGGCCCAGCGTCGTCTGAGTTTGGCTGGTGTATGCCATCATTGTAAATAAGAATTTGTTCTTAACTGACTTGCCTAGTTAAATTAAGGTTACATTTAAAAAAAAGAAAACGGGCGCAGACAAAGAAAATTTCTCCAATAGGTGTACCAGAACATTCAAGGGCCATTTTCTCAAAAGTGGGGTTTCAAGTTTATCAACTTTCGAATTATAATCCCAACTCATGACGTTACTACCCTGCATGAATCTGCAGGTAGCTAACCAACCAGGTTCAATGTTAGCTAGGTGACATTAGGTAATAACTAGCCAAGCAAATGGCTCTGAAATACGAATAATAAGATCATACATGTAACATCAGCTAGCGAGCCAGCCAGTTAACATTAGCTAGCTAGCTAAACAATTAACCATAATCCCAACTCATGACGTTACTACCCTACATGAATCTGCAGGTAGCTAACCTACCAGGTTCAATGTTAGCAAGCAAATGGCTCTGAGATACGAATAACAAGATCATACACGTAATATTAGCTAGTGAGCCAGCCAGTTAACGTTAGCTAGCTAGTTAACAGTACACTTTAACATGAAATGAAACCACTTTCTGTCGAAATTAGAAACATGTAATATCTTAAAATGTAGCTAGCTAGACTACCTTACCCGTATACATCATGCATGGATGGATGCGTCTCCCTGTCACTGATTCCATGGTTGCCCTTAGTTTGAAGATGTAATCCGGAGACTAGTTCTGTAACATCTTCCTCACTGTGCATGAGGACATGATACACTTGGTTCCTCAACTAGGTAAGTTTAACATTGTTGCCCTAATTGTGTTGTGGTAAATACATTTTTTCAGTTGTATGAAAGTCAACATCCATTTGTGACTCATTTCAGGAAAGACTTTCGCAAGACTTCACAGGAGACTTTTATCAAAACATGTTTTTTGCCAGAAATGCCTTCTGGAACATTTGTGCCTTACTAACAAAAATACGAACAAAGTGTGCCTTACTATCTGTAAATACGAATAAAGTTGTTTAAATACGAGCCTAGTTGGTTTAGCCACAGAAAAAGACAGGAACCTTACCACTAGCCATGATTGGCTGAGATAATGAATGGGCTGGAAATGCCGAAAGATGAGTTTCGGATTGGTCTGCTGTGCAGTTTTTTTCGAAAGATATAACGTTAGCCATGGAGATCTGCAAATGTGTTGCTAATGCTCTCAATAACATTGCTGCCCTGAATTTATCAGGTGCTATCGACAAAGGTCAATGGGAAAACGTTGTGATGGACTTCGTACCATGCTGACTCTCTCTGACTCTGAAAATGAATCAGACGATGAGGGAATACCTGATTTAGGTAAAAACACTTTAATTGAAGAAGACATTGTAGAGTCTTCTGATGACAGTGATGGGGAAGAAACGGCAATCAACAGTGTTGTTGTCACGGAAGAAGCTGACCAAGTTTTGAAATCAGTGGAATGTCTGGTAGAAGCAGAGTATGATAAGGAGATGAATACAATTCTGCCGTTTGATTGCAAATGCAGAGGGAGTCGAAAGAGAACACAGAAGGCTGTCTCCAGATTACATCTTCAAACTAAGTGCAACCATGGCATCTGTGACAGAGAGGGAAGGGAGAAAGATCTGATTATTCTTATGGAATTGCACATGGTCAGTGTGAACCAAGCAAGCTGTACAAACAAAACAGAAACAACACAGGAGTCCTTTGCAGCTCAGATGGTATAGCATGGCACTTGCAATTTCAGGGTTGTGGGTCTGATGCCCATGGGGGACCAGTATGAAAAAGAGCATGAACATGTACGCACTAACTAACTGTAAGTCACTCTGGATAAGAGCGCCTACTAAATGATGTAAATAGATAGATAGATAGATAGATAGATAGATAGATAGATAGATAGATAGATAGATAGATAGATAGATAGATAGATAGATAGATAGATAGATAGATAGATAGATAGATAGATAGATAGATAGATAGATAGATAGATAGATAGATAGATAGATAGATAGATAGATAGATAGATAGATTGATGAAGGCAGCAGCACATTCATCAACTACATGCACCATTTCTTCAACCAACTATGGAGTGAATTGTGATATCAGCAGTGACCAAAACAAGAACAAATTTGTGCTCTGTTATTGTGCCTGGCGGAGCATGCACAAGCGCCACCACAGTCTGGACCTTCACTTCCTGATCACAGGCCACACCAAGTTTGCCCCAGACTGGTGCCTCATCAAGCAGCATTTCAGAAAGACCAGAGTGAAGACTTTGTCCGAGATTGCTGGTGTTGTGACAGGGGTCAACATCCCACAGCTGGTTGGACTGGAGGATGGTACAGTACTGGTGGAAAGCTATGGCTGGCAACAACACCTCACTCTGTACTTCAGGCCGCTGCCACAGATCATGCAGTACCAGCACTGAATATACTGTAATTTTCATTGCATTGAATGAGGTTATTCTTTTTATCTTAACTTGAATGACATTATGAAGGGCAGCTCTGAACAGTTGAAACTGGATTTTAAAGAACTGATTGACTCTGCTAGACACTAATAAAATACCCATTATATCTGTCCCTGTGCCCTCTCTGAATCGTGACATTGAACGCTTTCTCCTCACAACTGGCTACGTGATTATTGCAGCTCAATGGGTGTAACTCTTGTTGACAATTTAGATACCTTTTGGAAACAAAACACGTTTTATAAGGAGGATGGGATTCACCCAAATCATTTGGGTTCCTGCATCATTTCACAATTTAGCAGCCATATCTAGACAAACCAAAGTTCCAACGGCTGGGCCTAATATAGTGTATAAGAGGTCAGACAATACGTTTTGCGATGATTCCTATGTTGTTGATGTGAAGAATATTTGTTGGTCCATCTGTGGTTTGTAATGAGGAGCAAACAGACGCTGCACTTGACACATTTATGAAATTGCTTTTTCCAGTTACTAATAAGCACGCACCCATTAAGAAAATTATTGTAAAAACGGTTAACTCGCATGGTCTGCTCTACCTTCTTTACAGCATTATCAACAAGGCAGGTCCTACAGGCCCTAGTTTTGTGGCACCTGGACTATTGTTCAGTCGTGTGGTCAGGTGCCACAAAGAGGGACTAAGGAAACTGGCTCAGAACAGGGAGGCACGGCTGGCCCTTGGATGTACACAGAGAGCTAACATGAATAATATGCATGTCACTACTTGTATTTATGAGAGGTATTGACATGTTGAATGCATACCCCACAAGACATGCCACAGTTCGCCTTGTCTCGTCAAGCCTACCAGCGTTTTTCCTGTACTGCTGTTTTTCTCTAGTTCCTGTTTTCTAGTTTTCCGGGTTTTGACCATTCTGCCCGCTCTGACCCTGAGCCTGCCTGTTGTTCTGTACCTTGTGACACCGCCTTGGATTACTGACCTCTGCCTGCCCTGACCCTGAGCCTGCCTGCCATTCTGTACCAGTAATGGCCTGAGGGCACACAGTGTGTTGTGAAATCTGTGAATGTATTGTAATGTTGTTAAAATTGTATAACTGATGGGGATCCATAATAAATACAAATACAGATTGAGTTTCCTTCTCTATAGGTTTGTCATGATAGATAGATAGATGATAGATAGGTACTTTATTGATCCCCGAGGGGACATTTCTTATTTCTTATGATACCAGTATCTCGATACTCAGAGGTATCATGGCAAGGAAACAAAACATGAAGATGACTACACTTCCTGAGGAAAACAGTCCTAATGTTGGAAACAAATAGCCTTACGTTGTATCAAGTTTATTTTCCAACCTATAACACACCATATTTTACATACAGTATGTTTTTTAAAGGGCCAAAGAGTTTAGTCTGCTTTGTGTTTTTTCTTGTTGCTAAAGAAAATCATGTATCGTAGTATCGCGATACAGGTATCGTGACAGCCCTACTTCACTATATGCATGCTGAAAGTCAGTAAACTTGTTCTTTGAAAAATAGCATTGTATTTGGTCAAACAGTATCTCCATCCGTTTATTAAGAACATGTAGCAGACTGATTTGGCGGCTGTTATAGCCTGTAAAGGGTGCCTTAATGTTTTTAGGCAGTGGAATTAATTTAGCTTCCTTTTCGCCTGTGAACACACACTCCTTTAGGCTTTGGTTACAGTATAGCAAATAGGGGTAGCAATACAGTCTGCTACCATTCTCAATAGTTTCCTATCAAGGTTGTCTATACCTGGTGGCTTATCATTATTGATGGATAATTATCGTTTTTCCACCTCTCCCACACTAACTTGACCAAATTCAAAACAGCAATCCTTCTCTTTCATTATTAGATCTTTATACAAAAATATGACGGTTCACTGTTCAATCTTATAATTTTACTTCTGAGTTTTTCCAGTTTTTTTTACTAGTGAAATAGTCATTGAAATGATTGGCAACATCAAAAGGTGACCTTTTGCCCATGATATCATTTAAGGCACTCAAGTATTTTTCCATTTTGTTTTATGTCATTTATCTTAGTTTGGTAATATAACTTCTCATTATTTTTGTTAAGTTTAGTCAAATTATATCAGTTATAATTATACAGTTTGTCAACCAACCAATCAGCTGAACAGCCTGACTTGTTTTCCACCTCTTTTCATAATTTCTTTCAACCATACAATTTTTCAATTTAACATCAATCCAGGGGGCTCTAAAAGTTCAAGAGTACCAAGACAGTTTTCACCTATATTTTCCGTAGACGTCTATTTACCACCACAAACCGATGCTGACACTAAGACCACACTCAATGAGCTGTATAAGGCCATACGCAAACTAGAAAATGCTCATCCAGAAGCAATATTCAATATCAGTAAGCTAGACTTATATTAGCATTTCATATACTCGTGGGTATTAACATTCAATCTGGATAATAACACAAAACAAATCATAAAGCTAGAGAAATGTATCTACAAATATTACGAAAACAGGACGGCGGGTAAGCGAGGAGAATCAATCTCCAAAAGAAAATGCAACTCCTTGACGGATACAAATGATTTATGCTTTTCACCATTGGGACTGGTAAGTGTGGAAAGCGATCTGTTAAAGTCGATAAATGACAAACGGGGCATAATTAGTTAGTAAGGATATAAAAGAGTTGAAGGAGAGCCTTGAAATGAGTGACAAAAAAGCTGCGATAATGGAGAAAGAAACAAAGCCGCTAAGATAGAAACGAACATTAATGAACTCTAAAAGGAGAACATCTTTCTGAGAAAAAGCCTTACTAGACATACAGACTAGGTCTATGAGAGAAAATCTAGTACTTAAGGGTATCCAAGAAAGAGAAGGAGAAGTTCCCGAAAATCTAGTGAAGGAATTCTTTCTTACAGTAATTCAAATCCCACTCGATGCTGCGATAAAATCCAACTTGAACGTGTACACCGTTTAGGACAAAGAGGACAGAAATATGAGCGTCCAATTGTTGCCAAATTTGCTTTCTTTAAGGATAAAGTAATGGTTAAAGGCCTGGGTAAAAGACTTGCCAGCACGAAAATAGGCATGAATGATCGTTCCCGAGGGAGAGTCCTGTTCCCAATCTTCAAGGAGAACAGATTAAAAGGGAAGCGTGTAGCTCTCATAGTTGATAAACTGTATATTGACAACCAAATTGCATATCCCAGAACCAATGTGTGTCTGTGAGCAGTGGTTGTGAGAGAGCGCTTTCAATTTTGTGCAATGAGGGATATAGATTTTAAAATAAAGTATATATCTAATGTATTTTTTTTATTGTCCTATCATGATGGAACGGTCCCCAACCCTATACCCTAGACACCCACCTGAGCGACCCATACACCAAAGTTTTATGGGCCTGCTGTAAGTTGTCTATATGCAGCCAAAACAGAAAGATAAATGTCCCCCCTGATGGGAGAGCATAATATACAAGGAAATTCTCAAAGTTGCTAATGAGAACCTTGACGACCTTTTACCTAGACGGTAGGGATTGCGGTGGGGTACCCCCACCCATGTAGTGGCATTGCTGGCAACACATCATCCCGGAAACCCTAGACCCACTCCAATTCGCATACTGCCCCAACAGATCCACAGATGAAGCAATCTCAAATGCACTCCACGCTGCTCTTTCCCACCTGAACAAAAGGAACACCTACAGTGGGGAGAACAAGTATTTGATACACTGCCGATTTTGCAGGTTTTCCTACTTACAAAGCATGTAGAGGTCTGTAATTTTTATCATAGCTACCCTTCAACTGTGAGAGACGGAATCTAAAACAAAAATCCAGAAAATCACATTGTATGATTTTTAAATAATTAATTTGCATTTTATTGCATGACATAAGTATTTGATCACCTACCAACCAGTAACAATTCCGGCTCTCAAAGACCTGTTAGTTTTTCTTTAAGAAGCCCTCCTGTTCTCCACTCATTACCTGTATTAACTGCACCTGTTTGAACTCGTTACCTGTATAAAAGACACCTGTCCACACACTCAATCAAACAGACTCCAACCTCTCCACAATGGCCAAGACCAGAGAGCTGTGTAAGGACATCAGGGATAAAATTGTAGACCTGCACAAGGCTGGGATGGGCTACAGGACAATAGGCAAGCAGCTTGGTGAGAAGGCAACAACTGTTGGCGCAATTATTAGAAAATGGAAGAAGTTCAAGATGACGGTCAATCTCCCTCGGTCTGGGGCACCATGCAAGATCTCACCTCGTGGGGCATCAATGATCATGAGGAAGGTGAGGGATCAGCCCAGAACTACACGGCAGGACCTGGTCAATGACCTGAAGAGAGCTGGGACCACAGTCTCAAAGAAAACCATTAGTAACACACTACGCCGTCATGGATTGAAATCCTGCAGCGCACGCAAGGTCCCCCTGCTCAAGCCAGCGCATGTCCAGGCCTGTCTGAAGTTTGCCAATGACCATCTGGATGATCCAGAGGAGGAATGGGAGAAGGTCATGTGGTCTGATGAGACAAAAATAGAGCTTTTTGGTCTAAACTCCACTCGCCGTGTTTGGAGGAAGAAGAAGGATGAGTACAACCCCAAGAACACCATCCCAACGGTGAAGCATGGAGGTGGAAACATCATTCTTTGGGGATGCTTCTCTGCAAAGGGGACAGGACGACTGCACCGTATTGAGGGGAGGATGGATGGGGTCATGTATCGCGAGATCTTGGCCAACAACCTCCTTCCCTTAGTAAGAGCATTGAAGATGGGTCGTGGCTGGGTCTTCCAGCATGACAACGACCCGAAACACACAGCCAGGGCAACTAAGGAGTGGCTCCGTAAGAAGCATCTCAAGGTCCTGGAGTGGCCTAGCCAGTCTCCAGACCTGAACCCAATATAAAATCTTTGGAGGGAGCTGAAAGTCCGTATTGCCCAGCGACAGCCCAGAAACCTGAAGGATCTGGAGAACGTCTGTATGGAGGAGTGGGCCAAAATCCCTGCTGCAGTGTTTGCAAACCTGGTCAAGAACTATAGGAAACGTATGATCTCTGTAATTGCAAACAAAGGTTTCTGTACCAAATATTACGTTCTGCTTTTCTGATGTATCAAATACTTATGTCATGCAATAAAATGCAAATTATTTACTTAAAAATCATACATTGTGATTTTCTGGATTTTTGTTTTAGATTCCGTCACTCACAGTTGAAGTGTACCTATGATAAAAATTACAGACTTCTACATGCTTTGTAAGTGGGAAAACCTGCAAAATCGGCAGTGTATCAAATACTTGTTCTCCCCACTGTATGTGAGAATGCTGTTCATTGACTACAGCTCAGCTTTCTACACCATAGTGCTCTCAAAGCTCATCACTAAGCTGGGCCACCCCCAGGTGGTAAGGGTAGGCAACAACACATCTGCCATGCTGATCCTGAACAAGGGGGCCCCTCAGTGGTGCGTGCTCAGTCCCCTCCTGTACTCCCTGTTCAACCAGGACTGCGTGGCCAAGCACGACTTCAACACCATCATTAAGTTTGCTGTCGACACAACAGTGGTAGGCCTGATCAGTGACAATGATGAGACAGCCTATAGGGAGGAGGTCAGAGACCTGGCCATGTGGTGCCAGGACAAAAACCTCTCCCTCAACGTGAGCAAGATAAAGGAGCTGATCGTAGACTACAGGAAAAGGAGGACCGAACACATCCCCATTCACATTGACGGGGCTGTAGTGTAGCGGGTCGAGAGTTTGATGTTCCTTGGTGTCCACATCACCAAGAGCATCCTAAACCTGTTGCATCACCGCCTGGTATGGCAACTTCTTGGCTTCCGGCCGTAAGGTGCTACAGAGGGTAGTGCGTACGGCCCAGTACATCACTGGGGCCAAGCTTTCTGCCATCCAGGACCTATATACTCGGTTGTGTCAGAGGAAGGCCCAAGAAATTGTCAAAGACTCCAGTCACCCAAGTCATAGACTGTTCTCTCTGATACCGCACAGCAAGCGGTACCGGAGCGCCAAGTCTAGGACCAAAAGGCTCCTTAACAGCTTCTACCCACAAGCCATAAGACTGCTGAACAATTAATCAAAAGGCCGCCCAGACTATTTAAACTGCTTCCCATTTATCAAGAAGATTAATATCTTAAGTAGAGATGGATTCTTCAAGATAGAGCAAATTAGGCATAATGGGATAAGGGGGTGAATTGAGAACTCAACTGGCTGGACCGACTCAGACCGTATATACAGAGAGAGACATGTTTGAAACAAAGTATGTTACAATCCCTTGCCCTGAGCTCGTCAACTTTATTATCCAGAGACTGAACATTAGCAAGTACTCGTAAGCGGTGGGTGGTGTGCGCTCCTCCTATGTCGGACTAGCAGACCGCTCCGAGTACCTGTCCTCCGCCCGCGTTGTTTTGGGTAGGCCTCTGGAATCAGTTCAATTGCCCTGCGGGCTGCGAACAAAGGATCACTTCGGGAAAGTCGTATTCACGGTGGTACTGCTGGTAGTGCTGTTGAGTTACCGCCGCTCTGATATCCAATAGTTCTTCCCGGCTGTATGTAATAACACAAAAACATTTCTGGGCTAATTATGTAAGAAACAATACATAAAAAACAAAATACTGTAAAGTTTCATAAGAGCTAGAAGGAAGGCAGCTGTCTCTGTCGGCAACATTTTCTATATATGTAGGAAATGTTATGCTGAAGTACTGAAATTCACACAGAAGAACGTTGTTTCTTAACATGCTCTAAACTATTTGAGAACATTCCCAATGTCAACCAATTGGAGAATGTTCCTAGAAAATTACCAACATTTTTATTAAATGTAACAATGTTTGAACTTTTGGGAAACGTTCTGTTTTAGTAACAAACTGTTTTTTTGTCTTCTTCCTTAAATGTGTTGAAAGTGTTCCAAGCAACTATCCTGCACAATTCCCAGAAAGTTATAATTATACATTTTGTCAACCAACCAATCAGCTGAACAGCCTGACTTGTTTTCCACCTCTTTTCATAATTTCTTTCAACCATTTTTCAATTTAACATCAATCCAGGGGGCTCTAACAGTTCAAGAGTACCAAGAGAGTTTATCTATATTTTCCGTAGACGTCTATTTACCACCACAAACCGATGCTGACACAAACTTTTGGGAAACGTTCTGTTTTAGTAACAAAATGTTTTTTTGTCTTCTTCCTTAAATGTGTTGAGAGTGTTCCAAGCAACTATCCTGCACCATTCCCAGAAAGTTGTATGAAAAATATTGATAGGACAACCAAGCTCTCACCAAGCTCCAAGAAACATATGGTTCTCAGAAAATGATGTGCTAGCTGGGATCATTAACATGATCTTTCTTAATTAACATGATCTTTATCCTAGTGTCCTCCTATCGTCTTAGCATCTGTTAGTGCTAACCTGGGTTGCTCTGCTCTTCCCTACCTGGCCGCCTGTCAATGGTCAACCTGTCACACTAAATGCTAATTCCCCTCAGAGACTGCAATTAGCCTCATTAGCATTTCTGCTGCCTCAGCGATGCCGGAACAATAGGGGGAGGGATCCTGACCTTATCAGAGGCTTAGTTGTACTTGGTGCATTCTGAATATAGAGGAAGAGACCGGGGTGAATGCAAGGTGTGTGTGCGCGTGTGTGTGTGTGTGTGTGGGAGTTTGTTATTCAGTGTGTGAAGTGGTTGCAAGGGAACAGAACTAATGACTACAAGTTTCATTAGGTAATTCTCAGGTAAGACAATTCCTCCTGAGTCAGGCAAGGTCAATTTCCAGAGAGCTTTATTATATTTTTTAAATCATTCCTGCACAAACAAATAATATACAGTTGCACAGCAATTCATAATACAGGAATGAGCTTTTCATTCACACCCACCCACTTTAACCCCCACCCAACTTCCCCATGGCTGGGAGAACAGCAGACAAATCATAGCAAACAAGTCATAAACATAAATAATAATAAGACAAAAAGAGAACATAAAAAAATAAGCAAAAAGCAAACGAAAAAGGCTAAATACAATTATTCAACCATTGGCATTAAATAGGTTGATATAGTTCATTTGGTGGTATATCTTTAGTGCCACTATTATTTTTTGTATAATAATTATATAATAATTATTTGATAGTCTGTGACGGTTCCTCCCAGCCCGGCTTCCGTGACCCCCGGACAATCCACCTACCCAATCCACCCCAACACCAGCACACCAGACCCTGCATTTCAAGGGCTTGCTAATTAAGTGGATAGTTGAATGCAACTTAGCACCATAAGGGCTAAGTTGCAGAAGTTCTAATGACAGAGGTCGCCTACGTTTGTATTGCCCAAATTACATATATAAGGGGATCTTGGTAAGTGGATTCTCACACACATAGATATATCCGATATTATGGAGTCCCAATATTTAGATGCAAAATAATCCCCTTTTGTTTCAGACAGGACATTTCGCACAGGGGTAAAATATCAAATCTTAAATTGCAACATTTTATGCCTCAGATATCCCAGATATTTTCCCATTCCTCATTTATAATACTTTCCCCTAAGTCTGCTTCCCATTTATCAAGAAGGTTAATATCTTAAGTAGAGATGGATTCTTCAAGATAGAGCTATAAGGGCATAACTGAGGTCCCATTTCACTAATATATGGGCCGCATCCCATATCTATATGGAGTTCAAGATTATAGTAATAACTTTCCATTTTGGCCCCAAAGTGAACAATATGATTTAACTCAGGCATCCATCTGTGGTGTATTGAGAAATGTTTTATGTGTTAATGAGTTTAGATTTTAAATGGTTGCAAATAGCCAATCGCATTTGTATGCAGGGGTTGAGTTATTTGAATTCACAAATGACAATGGGGTTTCCGTTCTTACATTGAAGTGATTGGATTATGTGATTCAAGGGCTGTGAAAGTTGAATGTTGTATTGGGCAGTTGAGCTGGTACCATTTCCATTTCGGATGGGGTATACCCAAACCTCTTGCTTTGTATGGTAGGTATAGAAGGGTAATTTGAACACTTGGGGTACTGTTTTTCCAAATAAAATGTATCCAGTGCCTTTGGAAAGTATTCAGACCCCTTGACTTTTCCCACATTTTGTTATGTTACAGCCTTCTTCTAAAATGGATTAAATAAAACAATTTCCTCAGCAATCTACACACAATACTCAATAATGACAAAACAAAAACAGGTTTTTAGAAATTTTAGCAAATATATTAAAACCAAAAACAGAAATACCTTATTTACATAAGACCCCTTTGAGCTCAGGTATATTCTGTTCCCATTGATCATCCTTGAGATGTTTCTTTAACTTGATTGGAGTCCACCTGTGGTAAATCCAATTGATTGGACATGATTTGGAAAGGTTCACACCTGCCTATATAAGGTCCCAAAGTTGACAGTGCATGTCAGAGCAAATACCAAGCCATGAGGTCGAAGAAATAGTCCGTAGAGATCCGAGACAGGATTGTGTCGAGGAACAGATCTGGTCAAGGGTACTGATATGCTGAGTTTCTGTATAATATGATAATATAATATGAAGCTATGGAATGTGAGTTCATGTATTTTGGTCTTAGAAGCAACAGTAGGTTGAGGTGGCTCATCTGTGGTATGTGGTTGCTATGGGTGTAACTATGGAGTGACAACTATTCTAGTTTTGCCCTTTACATAGAATGTGGATACTAAGCAATTCTGCAGCATTGAAGGTCCCCAAGAACACAGTGGCCGCCATCATTCTTAAATGGAAGAAGTTTGGAACCACCAAGACTCTTCCCAGACCAAACTGAGCAATCGGGGGAGAAGGGCCTTGGCCAGAGAAGTGACCAAGAACCCAATGGTCACTCTGACAGAGCTCTAGAGTTGCTCTGTGGAGATGGGAGAAACTTGAATCTCTGCAGCACTCCACCAATCATGCCTTTATAGTAGAGTGGCCAGACAGAAGCCACTCCAAAGTAAAAGTCACATGACAGCCTGCTTGGAGTTAGCCAAAAGGCACCTAAAGACTCTCTGACCATGAGAAACAAGATGCTCTGGTCTGATTAAACCAAGATTGAACTCTTTGGCCTGTCATCATATCTGGAGAAAACCTGGCACCATCCCTATGGTGTTGCATGGTGGTGGCAGCATCATGCTGTGTGGTTGTTTTTCAGCGGCAGGGAGTAGTCAGAATCTAAGCAAATATGATCGGAGCAAAGTACAGAGAGATCCTTGATGAAAACCTGCTCCAGAGTGCTCATGACTTCAGACTGGGGTGAAGGTTCACATTCCAACAGGACAACGACCCTAAGCACACAGCCAAGACAATGCAGGAGTGGCTTCGGGACAAAGTGGCCCAGCCAAAGCCCGGACTTGAACCCAATCGAACATCTCTGGAGAGACCTGAAATTGCTGTGTAGCAACGCTCCCCATCCAACCTGACAGAGCTTGATAGGATCTGCAGAGAAGAATGGGAGAAACTCCCCAAATACAGGTGTGCCAAGCTTTTAGCATCATACCCAAGAAGACTCAAGGCTGTAATTGCTGCCAAAGGTGCTTCAACAAAGTACTGAGTAAAGTGTATGAATACTTAAGTAAATGTGATATTTCAGTTTATTTTAAATAATTTAGACGTTTTTACTTTGTGATTAAGGGGTATTGTGTGTAGATTAATGAGGGAAAACAACAATTTAAAACATTTTAAAGGCTGTAACCTAACAAAATGTGTAAACAGTCAAGGGGTCTGAATACTTTCCAAATGCACTAGTTTTTATGTATCACATAGGGGTTTCGCACGGAGGATCACTTACAAAGAGAACAATCACACAACAGCTGTCAGAGACAAACATATCGAGTGGCGAATGAGGTGCGCCACTCGCCCGTCCTCTGGTCATTCTCACCTCTCTTCCGTGTGGAAGTATCACTACTGTCCTGAAGCTCTCCTCAGAAAGACTTGAATCCCGTCTTCCTACTTAACAGTTCTCACATGACGCGCGAGGTTAACTCTGTTGAACGTAGTACCTCAGCTCCTGCCTATAGTGTTGAGTAGTGAAAGAAAGCAAAGCAGTCTTCTGTGGTAGCTAGCATCACACGGCTAGCTGTCGAGAATTGGTTAAGTCTCAAGCTAACTTGGTTAGCTCACTGGAAAGCAAGCTAACAACACTCCTACCTGCACATACGGTAGAATTGCTAGCTCCCTTCTCTTGTTTAGTTTAACCTACTTTCACTAATTTGTGTTAACTTGATCGGCTGGTTTAGCCACACGGCTCCACAGTTGTGGGAAAACACCTAACTGAAGTAGAATTCTGCCACCACGTGGTTCCCTTCAAATGGCATTGTGCTAGCTGCAGCACACCTTATCCACAAGGTTGCTGCTAGCCAGCCCACACTAGCATCCCAACCTGCACTTACGGTAACATTGCTAACTCCTTTTTTCTAACCTAGTTAACCTACCATCACTTGTTGGGTTAGCTAGACTGACCAGTTTAGACTCAAGGCATCTTGGTCAAGGGAATTTACCAATCGAAAACGTACCTTGCCTCCACGCTGTCCCCTTCGGCTAGCTACAGCAAACCTTAGCCACAAGGTAGCTGTAGCTAGCTAACACCTCACTAGCCTCATGGCTATAGTGTTTTTATTGTGCTCATCCTAGGTAGCTACAGTATTAGCTTTTACCTAGCTAGATCACGCCTATTCAGAGCCTCACCAACTATCACATTGCTTTTTACAACAGCCATCTTTTTATTAGCAAGTTTTGTTCTTTACAATGGCCACTGCTACCCCATCCCAGGGCGAACCATGCCCAGCACTCTAACCACCACGTTCTTGTGCTTGAGGCTCCATGATTTTGAGGATGGATTTTCACCATAGACCACATGCATCATGGAAGGTGAAAATCCACCCCCCCCCCACCCAAACGGCCGAGGCTGAGATTCAGCTCCCCACAACCGAGCCAACTGTCAGTGGAAGGCAAACTAGAGGATGATGACGGGATTAATCTTGTGAGTGTCCTCAAACTTACGACTGAAATGGAGGGTGAAAACCCTGTTCTCCCACCCTCTTAAGTCCCTACGTCACCCTGCCCCCAGAGCTGCTCTCCCCCACTTGGAGTTTGGGTTCTTAGACTTTTGCAAGCGAGCCGCAGCCAGACTCGACATCGAATGGCCGGCTCCCTTGGGGGGTCAGGATCCCGTAAGGGACCTTCATGATGGGTCTGGCTGCAGCTATAATGATTGTATAATAATGACTGTATAATACTGACTGGTTTATGTGAGCCATTCCTCCCCTTCTGCACCTATTTTAGAAAATAAAGACGCTTCCCTGTGCAGTAGCTAATTTTCATGATCTGGCTTACATTGGAAATATGGAGGAGCTGCACTTTACCCCCAAGTGCAATCCTCGCTTAGGCTCTCTCCTCTAGACCTTTTTTGACAAACGGATCAATAAAACAGATTACCATTTGCCATCTATCATGGCCGTCTTCCCTTGCACTTTGCCTTAATATGTCTATTGAGCGCAAGCGAACACAATATAACAGACGAGTGCACCCCCTAGGTTCTCCACCAGGAAGAAAGGGAATCGTAAATTATGATGAGTGAGAAAATTACAAAGGGTTGAGGTTATCATGTCTTATCATGTCATGTCTTGTCTTATCATGTCATGGGGCATAAGAGAAGACATGACATGATAAGACATGATAACCTCAACTCATTACCAATAACATGGGATGTTAACATGTTTAGGGGGCATGATCCTCTAACTTTCTCACTCGTTTTATTCACAATTCATTCAGGATTATCCGGAATCATGGCAGCATGCACATTAATGTACTCCAATGATACAATAAATTATTTACCATTCATTTCTATTGGGTACAAAACAATCTAAAGCACAACCAAAACAAACTGCAAACTTATCCAACAAGTTTGTAGTCACAAGCTTGTAGTCATTGTGTGCTAGGAATATGGGACCAAATACTAAACCTTTGACTACTTTATGTATAAGACTCTTTAGGGGTGTCAATAATTTTGACTCCTACCTTTTTTTAGATAAAAAAAATATTACTCATTGAACAAAATTTCTTTCTCTGAGCAATTGTATAAATATAAAATAATACAATATCCAACTTTTTGGGAGCATACGATATAGCTCATTATTTGTATTATTTATTTTTTACAGTCATTATTGCTCATCTTTATCAAGGGTTTCAATAATTTCGGACCCCACTGTAGCAGTATGTTTCCTTCTGCCTCTTAGCTGACGGCTTACGTCACTCCATCGGCTGCTCTTTGGCAGATAGCCACACTCTGCTAAACGGTATGGCCATACCTGTCACCACTAACTAAAGGCTCAGTCCAAGAGGTTCGGGCATGCTCATTCGCCTTGGACATATTACGAGGTACGCCAGTTGCTGGGACGCACTCTCTGCAGCATTTTTTTTTAACCTTTGGGTGCAGACTACTGGCTATCCCTCGGGCTATCCTGTGCACTGGCTATCCCTCCAGGCTATCGTTACGCTGGATCTCTTGACCCAAGTGAAGTAGGAGATCTTCCACACTCACCACAGAAACCATAGGGACTTCCTTTGTTACTTCCTTTCATAAAAAGAGTGTGTCGCTTCCCAGCTAGGACACAATGTTCTGAGAACCATATGCTTGGTTAGAGCGTGGTTGTCCTATGGTAATTTTGCATACAACATTCCCACAACTTGCTGTCAAAGGTGCTGTATAGTTACTTGGCTTTGGATCATTTGGATCATTCTCAGCACGTTATTTTGTTGGTATTTCATTCCTTTAGTTCAAACATGCTTACATTTATTTTTGTTGATGTTCTAGAAACGTGCTCAAACTGGTTTGACATTGGGAATGTTCTCATATAGTTCAGAGAACGTTAAGTTGGTGGGTGGGACTGCAGAAAGGCGACCAACTCTTCTCTGTTTGGGCACTTCCCTGCAAAAGGAGGCCCCTGTCTCGTTAATGGCTATCACTTTGGATAGTGGGGGCTATCATATTATTATAATGAGGGCTCATTCCACCAGAGGTATGGCTATCTCTTGGGCACTGTAAACTAAACTATACATTTACATAAGTATTCAGACCCTTTACTCAGTACTTTGTTAAAGCACCTTTGGCAGCGATTACGGCCTTGAGTCTTTTTCGGTATGACGCTACAAGCTTAGCACACATGTATTTGGGGAGTTTCTCCCATTCTTCTCTTCAGATCCTCTTAAGCTCTGTCAGGTTGGATGGGGAGCGTCGCTGCACAGCTATTTTCAAGTCTCCCCATCGAACGGGTTCAAGTCCGGGCTTTGGCTGGGCCTCTCAAGGACATTCAGAGACTTGTCCCGAAGCCACTCCTGTGTTGTCTTGGCTGTATGCTTAAGGTTGTTGTTAAAGTTCCTGAGCAGGTTTTCATCAAGGATCTCTCTGTACTTTGCTCTGTTCATCTTTCCCTTGATCCTGACTAGTCTCCCAGTCCCTGTCCTGCTGAAAAACATCCCCACAGCATGATGCTGCCACCACCATTCTTTGCTGTAAGGATGGTGCCAGGTTTCCTCCAGATGTGACGCTTGGCATTCAGGCCAAAGAGTTCAATCTTGGTTTCATCAGACCAGAGAATCTTGTTTCTCATGGTCTGAGAGTCCTTTAGGTGCCTTTTGGCAAACTCCAAGCGGGCTGTCATGTGCCTTTTAGTGAGGAGTGGCTTCCGTCTTGCCACTCTACCATAAAGGCCTTATTTGTGGAGTGCTGCAGAGATTGTTGTCCTTCTGGAAGGTTCTCCCATCTCCACAGAGGAACTCTGGAGCTCTATTAGAGTGACTAGGTGTGGCCAGCTCTAGGAAGAGTCTTGGTAGTTCCAAACTTCTTCCATTTAAGAATGATGGAGGCCACTCCATCATTCAATGCTGCATATTCTTTTTGGTACCCTTCCCCAGATCTGTGCCTCGACACAATCCTGTCTCGGAGCTGTACGGACAATTCCTTTGACCTCATGGCTTGGTTTTTGCTCTGACATGCACTGTCAACTATGGGACCTTACACAGGTGTGTGCCTTTCCAAATCATGTCCAATCAATTTACCACAGGTGGACTCCAATGAAGTTGTAGAAACATCTCAAGGATGATCAATGGAAACAGGATGCACCTGAGCTCAATTTTTGCATCTCATAGCAAAGGGCTTGAATACCTATGTAAATAAGGTATTACAGTTTAAAAAAAAATGTTTATATACATTTGCAAACATTTCTAAAAACCTGTTTTTTCTTTGTCATTATGCGAAATTGATTGATTTTAAAATAAGGCTGTAACGTTACAAAATGTGGAAAAGTTAAGGGTTCTGAATACTTTCCGAATGCACTCTATCTCACTAGGTCAGGATATTTAAGCCTCCATATATACAATAGTTCCAATATATCCATAATATTTGTGATTTCCTTTAGTGCATGACAACAGGACTACAGTGGCTTGTATGGCCTCAGAGATGCGGGGCAAGAACCGATAAGGCAAGAACCGAACCACTAGAAGATATCATAAAACTCCTGTCATATACTGTTTATAATCATTATGTTTGATGTACAGTTACAAATGACTTGGCATCCTACCCTGGGATGTTCTGAACAGAATGAGACTGTGTTTGTCTATTGTGAACAAAATTTGCAGTGGAACACCTGAATGCACTCATGACTCCTTTCTATGCTTACCAAAACTCCGATATGTTTTTCTGAATTGCCTTGTGAAAGCCTCACACTATAAGTTTGTATTTTATAACTAGTCATGTTGGCAATAGAACAAGCTTTCAAATGATGCCCACCTGACCCAGATTGAGATTCATAATGGACTGTTTTTGGAATGCGTAAACAACAACAGTAATTGTGTGATGCTGGGGACGCAGAGTTGTGTTCCAAACAAAACAACTACACATGTGCTTGCTCTAGTTCCTCAATGACCCAGTTAGGAGAGTTCCAAAAAGCACTTTATAGTTTAACTCTTCTTCGAGTCATAAAAGTGTATTGAATTTACTTAGGAACTGTGCACAATTTGGAGAGGTGTGTGTGGCCACTTGGAGACCACAGTTAGTACTCTCAGTCAAACCCTTGTACTTCTGTTATCTTATGTTGTACCTCCCACATATTTACTGAAAGTATCCAGAGTATTTGCAGATTTCGTTCTCAATAAATGTGGTGAAAAGTACAGTAAATGTAAAATCCACATAATATCAACAGTGTAATGTTTGGATTCAGTCTTGTATCAGGTGATTGTGTCCTCAATAAACTGTTGTGTCCTCAACTTTGGTCTAATTATTTTCCCATAATCTCGAAACGGTTCCCTTTCTATTGCTACCATGCTTATAGATATGATTTTAATATTTATTCTGTAGAAACATTTAAATGTAGCCCTATCCATATAGGCCAATTTCCAAGAGTGTAAAGGAAGTCTAATTGAAGTAGTTATCTGGACTTTTATTTGTGCTATGCTGTTTTTCTTGATTTTTGAATTCTATTCCAGGGACTCAGGGAGTCCAGCTTATTGCTAGCTTCCTTTCTTTTAGCTGTGGAAAATTATATGATTTGTTGTCTAAGGAATGCTTCCAGTGTATCCCAGATAATAAGTTGGCACACATTCTTATTGACGTTAGTTAATATAAACATTTCCAGCTGTTGGTTAATAAATGTATCTCCCAAAAGTAGTGTCAAAGCGACATCTTTTAGTGGGGTGTCAAGCGCTGTTACAGTTAATCTCGAAATACAAGGGAGAATGGTCTGACATTCTTGGGAGGTATTTACATTCTGAGTGCAAAAGGTTGGATGGGATAAAGAAGAAGCCAATTCTAGAACAGGAATCATGGATCTGGGAGTAGTATGAGTATTCTCTGACTGTGGGGTGGAGTTATCTCCACAATTCACAAAGACCCAGATCTAAAGAGAGGGCCTCCGCTTGTAGATGAGAGCCACTTCAAGTATACAGTAACTTTAACCCCAGTCAGCATTGAATTTTAGAAAGGTGCTATACGAGGCTGGTGGTTCACTGGAACAAGTATATATTCCTGTGACAGGATGTGTTTTTCCTTTGTTTAGGTTGGATGAGGTTGGATGAGCAGTTATCAGGATTGAACTTGATAACCTTAGACCCACACTGACCTATTCTTTTACTCTCTCAGTAATGATCCTGCTCACATACTTTCATTGACCAGTGATTTACATAATCAGAGAGCACAGCGGGGGCATCACACACACAAGTTAGGTTTCCTTTTTTTCCACTACATAATAGTATTTTATGGAAATGTTTGCCTCATACAGTGGTGAGCACAATATGAATATGAATCCCTACTGTGTACATACATGATTTGGACTATGATTGCAAAATGATGGCCAAATAGCAGCCAATTAAAAATCACCTTTCCCAGGTTGATTACTTCCAAATATTGGCTCTAGAGCACTCTGTTGTGTTTGGACTTGTTACAGGGACAGGTCTGACATTTTCGCACTTGCGTTCTCCTCCGAGTCTGTACTTTGTGTTGGCTATGGCACCAACACACAACAGGAAGTGAAAATAATGAAGTTGAGAGGTCAAGAAGGTAGGACATTGACAAGAATGGTGAAACTTTCCCCAGAGGGTCAGCTTTGGGCTCTCCAGCTGTGCCCTCACAAGGCTGGGGGATCGATTCCTGCTTGCCTCCCTCCCCCACCATGCTCCAGGCTCTTTATTATGAGGGGCTCCTGTAATTGGCGGGAGCCGTGGGGAGATGGCATTCACGTCTGGCGTGCTCAGGGAGAGAGGGTCGCTTGGCAGCAGCCGTTCACACTAATGTTTCCCATTATCCACCTCTCCCTGATGTTGTGAGAGGAAGAAAAACAGACCACTGGAGAGTGTGTGTGCATGTGTGTGTGTGTGTTTCTCAGAATGAAGGATATACATAGAGGTTAGGGGTAGGGATGACGTCAAAGCATTCAATCCTTGTCAGCTAGGTGTTTTCGGGGCTAAGCAGTTGCTAGAAAACCCTGCCTGTTTTTGTGTTATGTTGTTATTTGTCTGTATGTCAGGTGGAGTGTTTCTGTTACTCAGCAGCTTGGCAAAGTACTTTCTGTTGTATCATGAACAATGGACACCACTGGAGGAGAATGAAGCACTCATCGAGACCTTTTACTGCTGGTGTTTCATTTACTAACTAGCCTAATGAGTGTCTGATACATGCATGGCCAATGTCAAGGGTTATGGAACCATGCACTAAATGTACTAATTAGATAAATGTTAACATTAGATAAACTTCCAGTTGAAGTCTGAAGTTTACATACACCTTAGCCAAATACATTTAAACTCAGGTTTTCACAATTCCTGACATTTAATCCTAGTAAAAATTCCCTGTCTTAGGTCAGTTAGGATCACCACTTTATTTTAAGAATATGAAATTATTTATTTACGTTTTTTTTCTTTCATCACATTCCCAGTGGGTCATGTGACCCAGTTTACATACACTCAATTAGTATTTGGTAGCATTGCCTTTAAATTGTTTAACTTGGGTCAAACGCTTCAGGTAGCCTTTCACAAGCTTCCCACAATAAGTTGGGTGACTTTTGGCTCATTCCTCCATACAGAACTGGTGTAACAGAGTCAGGTTTGTAGGCCTCCTTGCTCACACACACTTTTTCAGTTCTACCCACAAATGTTCTATAGGATTGAGGTCAGGGCTTTGTGATGGCCACTCCAATACCTTGACTTTGTTGTCCTTAAGCTAATTTGCCACAACTTCGGAAGTATGCTTGGGGTCATTGTCCATCTGGAAGACCCATTTGCGACTAAGCTTTAACTTCCTGACTGATGTCTTGAGATGTTGCTTCAATAAATCCACATAATTTTTCTTCCTCATGATGCCATATATTTTGTGAAGTGCACCAGTCCCTCCTGCAGCAAAGCACCCCCACAGCATGATGCTGCCACCCCCGTGCTTCACGGTTGGGATGGTGTTCTTCGGCTTGCAAGCGTCCCCCTTTTTCCTCCAAACAGAACGATGGTCATTATGGCCAAACAGTTCTATTTTTGTTTCATCAGACCAGAGGAAATGTCTTCAAAAAGTATGATCTTTGTCCCCATGTGCAGTTGCAAACTGTAGTCTGGCTTTTATATGGCGGATTTGGAGCAGTGGCTTCTTCCTTGCCAAGCAGCCTTTCAGGTTATGTCGATATAGGACTCGTTTTACTATGGATATAGATACTTTTGTGCCTGTTTCCTCCAGCATCTTCACAAGGTCCTTTGCTGTTGTTCTGGAATTTATTTGCACTCCTTCCTAAGCGGTATGACGGCTGCATGGTCCCATGGTGTTTGTACTTGCGTACTATTGTTTGTACAGATGAATGTGGTACCTTCAGGCGTTTGGAAATTGCTCCCAAGGATGAACCAGACTTGTGGAGGTCTACACCATTTTGTTTTCTGAGGTCTTGGCTGATTTCTTTTGATTTTCCCATGATGTCGAGCAAAGAGGCACTGAGTTTGAAGGTAGGCCTTAAAATACATCCACAATTACACCTCCAATTGACTCAAATTATGTCAATTAGCCTATCAGAAGCTTCTAAAGCTTCTTCCAACAATTGTTGGAAGAATTACTTGTATCATGCACAAAGACTTGCGAAAAATATAGTTTGTTAACATGAAATCTGTGGAGTGGTTGAAAAATTAGTTTTAATGACTTCAACCTAAGTGTATGTAAACTTCCGATATCAACTGTATTTTAGGCAGCTTTATAGGCGCAAACCACCTGCCATGATGCTAAATGTTTTCAGCTACTGAGAACATAATATGTAGTCACCTTCCAGGAGGGTCAATCATTGACTAAGAGACAAAGTCATTCATGTTTCCTCATATCAAAATCAATTTCCTACCCTTAATAGTTTTAATTGATCATTTTAATTACAAAATTAAAGTAATTTAGAGGGTGGCAATTGAAATTTGCATTCTCAATCACTATATTGACAGGGTTATGAGAAAAGGATTTAGCACAACATGTCTATTTTTGCTTTGCTACTACCCTCACATTCAAACAGGTTAACATAGCGTGAAGCCCATTCACACAGAGACAAGGTTATTTCCATGTAAAAGGAACCATGAGCACCAACATATGAAGTACATAGGATAATGTCAAATCTGGTGTCAATTGAAAGATAAGAGTATAATTTTAAATGTTTTCTTAAGGCATACAGTGCCTTTGGAAAGTATTCAGACCCCTTTTTTCCACATTTTGTTACGTTACAGCCTAATTCTAAAATTGATTAAATTTAAAAAATCCTCAGCAATCTACACACAATACACTATAATGACAATGTGAAAACAGTTTTTTTGAATTTTTTGCAAATGTATTAAAAATAAAAAAACAGAAATAACTTAAATTGTAGAATAATATTGAAGACATCAAAACTATGAAATAACATACGGAATCACCTAGTAACCAAAAAAGTCTTAAACAAATCAAATTATATTTTATATTTGAGATTCTTCAAAGTAGCCACCCTTTGCCTTGATGACAGCTTTGCACACTCTTGGCATTCTCTAAACCAACTTCATGAGGTAGTCACCTGGAATGCATTTTAATTAACAGGTGTGCCTTGTTAAAAGTAAATTTGTGGAATTTCATTCCGTCTTAATGTGTTTGAGCCAATCAGTTGTGTTGTCACAAGGTAGGGGTGGTAAAATAAATTCCTTATTATGGCAAAAACAGCTCAAATAAACAAAGAGAAACAACAGTCCATCATTACTTTAAGACATGAAGGTCAGTCAATCCGGAAAACTTCAAGAACTTTAAAATTTTCTTCAAGTGCAGTCGCAAAAACCATCAAGCGCTACGATGAAACTGGCTCTCATGAGGACCACCACAGGAAAGTAAGACCCAGAAATACCTCTGCTGCAGAGGATAAGTTCATTAAAATGACCAGAATCAGGAATTGCAGCCCAAATAAATGCTTCACAGAGTTCAAGTAACAGACACATATCAACATCAATTGTTCAGAGGAGACTGTGTGAATCAGGCATTCATGGTCGAATTTCTGCAAAGAAAACACTATTAAAGGACACCAATAAGAAGAAGAGATTTGCTTGGGCACAACATGAGAAACATGAGATTTCCGGTGGAAATGTGTCCTTTGGTCTGATGAGATTTTTGGTTCAAACCGCTGTGTCTTTGTGAGACGCAGAGTAGGTGAACGGATGATCTCCACATGTGTAGTTCCCACCGTGAAGCATGGAGGAGGAGGTGTGATATTGTGGGGGTGCTTTGTTGGTGAATTTAAGGCACACTTAAGCAGCATGGCTTTTTCAACAGGACAATGACCCAACACACCTCCAGGCTGTGTAAGGGCTATTTTACCAAGAAGGAAAGTGATGGAGTGCTGCATCAGATGACCTGCCTTCCACAATCCCCCAACCTCAACCCAATTGAGATGGTTTGGGATGAGTCGGACCGCAGAGTGAAGGAAAAGTGCTCAGCTTTTCCCTTTATTTGTTTAACACTTTTTGGTTACTACATGATTCTGTATGTGTAATTTCAGAGTTTTGATGTCTTCACTATTATTCTACAATGTAGAAAATAGTAAAAATAAAGAAAAACCCTTGAATGAGTAGGTGAGTCCAAACTTTTGACTGGTACTGTAAGTATTCAGACCCTTTGCTTTGAGATTCGAAATTGAGCTCAAGTGCATCCTGTTTCCATTGATCATCCTTGAGATGTTTCTACAACTTGATTTACCACCTGTGGTAAATTCAATTGATTGGACATGATTTGGAAAGGCACACACCTGTCTATTTAAGGTCCTAAAGTTGACAGTGCATGTCAGAGCAAAAACCAAGCCATGAGGTCGTAGGAATTGTCCGTACAGCTCCGAGACAGCATTGTGTTGAGGCACAGATCTGGGGAAGCGTACCAAAACATTTCTGCAGCATTGAAGGTCCCCAAGAACACAGTGGCCTCCATCATTCTTAAATGGATGAAGTTTGGAACCACCAAGACTCTTCTTAGAGCTGCCCACCCGGCCAAACTGAGCAATCGTGGGAGAAGGGCATTGGTCAGGAAGGTGACCAAGAACTCGATGTCACTCTAACAGAGCTCCAGAGTTCCTCTGTGGATGTGGTATAACCTTCCAGAAGGACAACCATCTCTGCAGCACTCCACCAATAAGGCTTTTATGGTAGAGTGGCCAGACATAAGCCATTCCTCAGTAAAAGGCACATCACCTTGAAGAGAATGACATTCATATCCATAATTATGCGTTTCTATGTAGTACAGATCAGGGACCCCGGGTGTAAATCCATTTCACTTAATGTAGTTCAATAACCCAAAAATATTTTTTCAAATTCAATATGTCATGTTATAGCGGACACCCCATTTTTCTGCTGACATAGCAGATATTTAAAAGCGTTTTTGGAAATTATAAATAAAATGGAGGGATACTTTAGAGAGATTATTTGACCAAAGGTTGCATCTGCCCGGTTCTTCCAGTAAAATGTTGTAAAATGTTCAGGGTAAATTGTTAAATGTAGTCCTTGTACTTTGAAATCAATGTTTTTTGTTTGGCATGTTTAGGTAAAACATCTGAGTATCAGCCCAATTCTGTTATAATGGAATTGCCCAAAACAGCAAAGTGGAAACAAAGTGGAAACTAACTGCCATGATTTTGGACTCCCTGTCCTACAGCCCGATGATGCCCATTGTTCCTTAGATGTGTTTGCTAGCGATAGTGTATTTTTGCCACTGCTCAGTCTGTCTTTGATATGATAGAATGTGTGTGTGCTTAATAAACAGGTAGCCTAACATGAGTATTTAATGAGAAATATCACTGGCTTCAAGAAGTCAAACAGTGGGCAGACAGAGGGGACCCAGGACAGAGCCAATGAGCTGAACCAATTTTTTAACAGGTTCGATACTGGACCTGTCCACCTCCCTTTCAGCTCCCCAGGCCACACAGCCTCACGGCTGTCCCTCCCCCACTTTGCTCACAACACCTCTGTTGAGACAATCAGCGACCCCACCTCCACCCCTGCTCCCTCTGGACTGATCCTCAACACCCACCTTCCCCCCACCTTCCCCCCACCTCCCCACCTGGGCTGGCTTTCACCACCAACCAAGTGAAGAGAGAGCTGGAGAGACTACATCAGTGGAAAGCGGCGGGCCCTGATGGCATCAGCCCAAGGGTGCTTAGGGTCTGTGCTGACCAACTGTGTGGAATACTCCAGCATCGCTTCAACCTTAGCCTGAGCCTAAAAAGGGTCCCTGTGCTGTGGAAAACATCCTGCCTCGTCCCAGTGCCAAAGAAGGCACACCCCACTGTTCTGAATGACTTCAGACCTGTAGCGCTAACATCCCACATCATGAAGACCCTGGAAAGGTTAGTCCTCGCTTACCTCAGACCCCTGGTGTGTACATCACTGGACCCCCTGCAGTTCGAATACCAGCGCAACATCGGGGTGGATGATGCTATCATCTACCTTCTGCAGAGGGCCTACTCTCACCTGGACAACGCAGGTTGCACTGTGAGGGTTATGTTTTTTTACTTCTCCAGTGCCTTTAATACCATTCAGCCCCTGCTACTGGGTGAGAAGATGAAGAGGATGAAAGTGGAAGCACCCTTAGTCTCCTGAGTCACGGACTACCTGACCGGTAGGCCACAATTTGTGCGACTACAGAGCTGTGTGTCAGAACGGGCAGTGAGCAACACAGGGGCCCCCCAGGGAACGGTCCTGTCCCCCTTCCTGTTCACCCTCTACACCTCGGACTTCAGATATAACTCTAAAACATGCCACCTACAGAAGTTCTCGGATGACTCCTCAATTGTAGGGTGCATCAGGGGTGGGCAGGAGGAGGAGTACAGGAGCACAATCAGTGACTTTGTGTTGTGGTGTGAGCAGAACCACCTTCAGCTCAACATCAGCAAAACAAAGGAGATGGTGGTGGACTTCAGAAGAACCAAAGCACAACTGACTGCAGTCCCTATACAGGGGATGGATGTGGAAATGGTTGGGTCATACAAGTTCCTGGGAGTCCATATGGACAACAGGCTGGAATGGGCTGGTAACACCGGGGCCCTGTACAAAAAGGGCCAGAGCTGACTCTACTTTCTGAGGAGGCTCAGGTCCTTCAACGTGTGCAGTAAACTACTGCATACCTTCTACCAGTCTGTGGCAGCCAGTGCCATCTTTTTTGCAGTGGTGTGCTGGGGAGCAAACATCAAAGCCGGTGATGCTTCTCAGGTAAATAAACTGATCAGGAAGGCTAGCTCTGTCCTGGGGATGAGCCTTGACACTCTAGAGGAGGTGGCGGAGAGACGGATCCTGGCCAAACTGCTGGCCATCATGGACAACGTCACCCACCCTCTGCATGCCATGGTTATGACGCAGAGGAGCACCTTCAGTCACAGACTGATCCCACCACGGTATGCCAGAGAGCGCTACAGGAGGTCCTTCCTGCCGGCGGCTATTAGACTATTTAATGCCTCACCGAAGTGCCGTGCCGTCGGCAACACAGACCTGGAACTGTTGGGGAGTTAGGACCTAGTTTAACAATTGTGCATCCATCCGTGAGTAACTCTGGTCCGTAATCACTCTTTCACTCAGGACTTATTTATTCATTCAGGTCTGTATATACATACTCATGTACAGTTGTTATATCATATCACGTGCAATATTGCAAGTAATTCTTGGACTTAACTTACATAGTCATTCACTCAGGAATGCATATTAGTATCCTGTCAGTTGTATCTTTTTTCATTGCTTTTAGTATATCGAATGTGCAATACGTGCATTTATCTGTAATTAAACCCTGCGGACTAAGGACTGTATTTTAAGGGAATTACTATTATTACCCCAAATGATATCATACACACATTTAGCTATTTAAGTATCTCTTCCTGTCATTTACCTGTACAGTTAATGTAACCATGCAAAATATTCACTTACCTGTTCATTTAACCAGTATGTCTATTAAGTAAACTACTATTACCCTCACTTATATCATATGCATTTTTAGCTATTTAAGTATTTCTCTGCCATCGACCTGTATAGTATAGTTAACCATCCACCAATGTATAGTGTACATATTCAGCCAACCACCCATACAATGTCTTTTTATAGCTTTTTTGCACTCCAGACTTTTTTCATACTGCTGCTCTATGTATCATGTTTCGTGTATCTGTCTTTTGTGTATTTTCGTTCTGGCATTTTGCACCTGCCCTATGTTTTGTTGTAGCTGCTTGACAAAGAAATTTCCCCTCGGGGATCAATAAAGTACCTATCCTATTTTGATATTGAACACATTTTCCAAAAGCATCAGAATTGTGTATATGTATTCAAAAGAATGGTAGGCCTAATATTGTAGCAACACACAAGTTAATATATATTTGACACTGTTGCCCTCTGTTGGGCATAGTTGATAATACATGTACATGTACAGTGGGGAGAACAAGTATTTGATACACTGCCGATTTTGCAGGTTTTCCCACTTACAAAGCATGTAGAAGTCTGTAATTTTTATCATAGGTACTCTTCAACTGTGAGTGACGGAATCTAAAACAAAAATCCAGTAAATCACATTGTATGATTTTTAAGTAATTCATTTGCATTTTATTGCATGACATAAGTATTTGATACATCAGAAAAGCAGAACTTAATATTTGGTACAGAAACCTTTGTTTGCAATTACAGAGATCATACGTTTCCTGTAGTTCCAGGTTTGCACACACTGCAGCAGGGATTTTGGCCCACTCCTCCATACAGATCCTTCAGGTTTCGGGGCTGTCGCTGGGCAATACGGACTTTCAGCTCCCTCCAAAGATTTTCTATTGGGTTCAGGTCTGGAGACTGGCTAGGCCACTCCAGGACCTTGAGATGCTTCTTACGGAGCCACTCCTTAGTTGCCCTGGCTGTGTGTTTCGGGTCATTGTCATGCTGGAAGACCCAGCCACGACCCATCTTCAATGCTCTTACTGAGGGAAGGAGGTTGTTGGCCAAGATCTCGCGATACATGGCCCCATCCATCCTCCCCTCAATACGGTGCAGTCGTCCTGTCCCCTTTGCAGAAAAGCATCCCCAAAGAATGATGTTTCCACCTCCATGCTTCACGGTTGGGATGGTGTTCTTGGGGTTGTACTCATCCTTCTTCTTCCTCCAAACACGGCGAGTGGAGTTTAGACCAAAAAGCTCTATTTTTGTCTCATCAGACCACATGACCTCCCATTCCTCCTCTGGATCATCCAGATGGTCATTGGCAAACTTCAGACGGGCCTGGACATGCGCTGGCTTGAGCAGGGGGCCTTGCGTGCGCTGCAGGATTTTAATCCATGACGGCGTAGTGTGTTACTAATGGTTTTCTTTGAGACTGTGGTCTCAGCTCTCTTCAGGTCATTGACCAGGTCCTGCCGTGTAGTTCTGGGCTGATCCCTGACCTTCCTCATGATCATTGATGCCACACGAGGTGGGATCTTGCATGGTGCCCCAGACCGAGGGAGATTGACCGTCATCTTGAACTTTTTCCATTTTCTAATAATTGCGCCAACAGTTGTTGCCTTCTCACCAAGCTGCTTGCCTATTGTCCTGTAGCCCATCCCAGCCTTGTACAGGTCTACAATTTTATCCCTGATGTCATTACACAGCTCTCTGGTCTTGGTCATTGTGGAGAGGTTGGAGTCTGTTTGATTGAGTGTGTGGACAGGTGTCTTTTATACAGGTAACGAGTTCAAACAGGTGCAGTTAATACAGGTAATGAGTGGAGAACAGGAGGGCTTCTTAAAGAAAAACTAACAGGTCTGTGAGAGCCGGAATTCTTACTGGTTGGTAGGTGATCAAATACTTATGTCATGCAATAAAATGCAAATTAATTATTTAAAAATCATACAACGTGATTTTCTGGATTTTTGTTTAAGATTCTGTCTCTCACAGTTGAAGTGTACCTATGATAAAAATTACAGACCTCTACATGCTTTGTAAGTAGGAAAAACTGCAAAATCGGCAGTGTATCAAATACTTGTTCTCCCCACTGTATTTAAGTGAGATTTGAGTCATATACAAACTAATTTGTTTGTATACACCATCATATTAAGTCTCTCATGCTGTCTGTGTCATACTGTACATTGTAATATGTGACAAAGGATGAAGGACAGAAACATAGGAAGGAAAACCCTGCGTTCATTGCTGTGTTGTTGAGGTACAGATACAGTGCCTTCAGAAAGTATTCAGACCCCTTGACTTTTTCCACATTTTGTTGCGTTACAAAGTGGGATTAAAATGGATTTAATTGTCATGGTTTTTGGCAACAATTTAAACAAAATACTCTGTAATGTCAAATTGACAGAAAAATTATTGCATTTGTAAAAAAAAATCCATGAATAAACCCCAGAATATATAAAAAATAGATGGGTTAGCTGACAACGTCACTTAAAACGAGGTGTGCGCATAATGGAGCAGAAGTCAGTGTGTTGTAATTCTGGATGGCAAGACTGACAATTGGGTAATCGTAAATCAGCACTTGTTCTTGATGCCATGTCTTGTTTTGATGGATTTCATGTTAATCCTAATATGTCTCAAATTCACTAGCTAACTGTTACTGTAAATAACAACTGTAACTGTGTATTTGAGAGACAACAAGTGCTCATTGTGCAAATTAATTTATGTTTTCAATAAAGCCAACCCTGTCTGTTTTGCCCCATAGTTGTGCAGTCGTCAGTTTTTATACAACAACCCCTGTATAAGTATTCAACCCCCTGAGTCAATACATGTTAGAATCAGCATTGTACAGCGATTACACCCTCGGGACGGTTGAGCTAACGTGCGCTAATGTGACTAGCATGACGTTGTAAGTAGCAAGAACATTTCCCAGGACATTGACATATCTTTTATGGGCAGAAATCTTACATTCTTGTTAATCTGACTGCACTGTCCAATTTACAGTAGCTATTACAGTGAAATAATACCATGCTATTGTTTGAGGAGAGTGCGCAGTTATGTACTTGAAAATGTGTCAATAAACCAATTAGGCACATTTGGGCAGACTTGATACATTTTGAACAGCAATGCAATTGTTTATTGGATCAGTCTAAACCTTTGCAAATACACTGCTGCCATCTAGTGGCCAAAATCTAAATTGCGCCAGGACTCCTGATTCACATTTCCACAAACTTCAAAGTGTTTCCTTACAAATGGTATCAAGAATATGCATATCCTTGCTTCAGGTCCTGAGCTACCGGCAGTTAGATTTGAGTATGTCATTTGAGGCGAAAATTGAATAAAAGGGTCCGATCCTTATTTAAACAATATTTGCAAATTATTAATTAAAATTTATTTCAAGATCTGTCAAGTTGGTTGTGAAGTTATCCAATTATTCAAATTATTGATTGTTTATCTTCATCTTTTTAACCACGTGCATAATTGAGTGTAATATTGTCCTTTTAAGAATATATATATATTTTTATTATTTACCTAGGCAAGTCAGTTAAGAACAAATTCTTATTTACAATGACGGCCTACATCGGACGACGCTAGGCCAATTGTGCGCCGCCCTACGGGTTGTGATACAGGTTGTGATACAGCCTGGATTTGAACCAGGATGTCTGTAGTGACGCCTCTTGCACTGAGATGCAGTGTCTTTGACCGGTTTTGCCATTTGGGAGCTCTTACTGTACAATAGTACTGTAGTCCACATGTGTATAGGCAAACGAGTCGTCACTGGAGAGAGCATTCTATTCTTGTCAATCTACATTTCTGCTTAGGTCTTCACATCTCAGTAAATTGCCCAGAAAATATAGTATAAATCGTGATGTCAGCTGCATGTGCTCAACACACAGCAAGTAGGTGCCAACTGCTGCGTCATAGCCAGCCAGTGAAGGAAAGCTACAGCCAGTGAAGGAAATCCAGTGGGGATGTCCAGGGCTGCTTGGGCAGTGGTGTATGCTCAGATATGACAAAGACCTACTGTATATCCAGGCATCATCCTTAACACAGATGAAACGCTCCAAGTGGATTGCTTTGGATCAAATAGATTATTCTGGCCTGCTCGTGATGACATCCACTGGTACCTGTTTGATGTCCTTGAAATCAAAGAGGTGTGGGACAGACTTTCAGGATATACACCATGAAGCAAGAGGCACAAACACACACCAAAAATATCTACCTACCTGTAAGACCTGCTCCATGGTGTTCCTGAGTGTCTCCATGTACACACACACACACACACACACACACACACACACACACACACACACACACACACACACACACACACACACACACACACACACACACACACACACACACACACATACATACATACATACATACATACAGACATACACACACCCTGGTGCCAGGAAAACAAACTCTCACTCAATGTCAACAAAACAAAGGAGATGATCGTGGAAAAAGCAGAAGGTGCACCCCTCTATCCACATCGACAGGACCACAGTGGAGAAGGTGGAAAGCTTCAAGTTCCTTGGCATACACATCACTGACAAACTGAAATGGACCACCAACACAGACAGTGTGGTGAAGAAGGCGCAACAGAGCCTCGGGAGGCTAAAGATATTTTGCTTGGCACCTAAAACCCTCACAAACTTTTACAGATGCACAATTGAAAGCATCCTGTTGGACTGTATCACCGCCTGCTACGGCAACTGCACCGCCCGCAACCGCAAGGGTCTCCAGAGGGTGGTGCGGTCTTCCCAACGCATTCTCTGGGGCAAACTACCCGCCCTCCTGGACACTTACAGCACCCAATGCACAGGAAGGCCAAAAAGATCATGAAGGACATCAACCAGACGAGCCACTACCTGTTCACCCCGCTATCATCCATAAAGCGAGGTCAGTACAGGTCAATCAAAGCTGGGACCGAGAGACTGAAAAACAGCTTCTATCTCAAGGCCATCAGACAGTTAAACAGCCATCACTAGCACATTAAAGGCTGCTGCCTATAGGCATAGACTAGAAATCACTGGCCACTTTAAGAAATGGAACACTAGTCATTTTAATAATGTTTACATATCTGGCTTTACTCATCTCATATGTACAGCGGGTGAAATAAGTATTGAACACGTCACCATTTTTCTCAGTAAATATATTTACAAAGGTGCTATTGACATGAAATTTTCACCAGATGTTGGTAAGTAATCCATACATACAAAGAAACCAAAACAAATAAGTTCAGAAAGTTATGTGTAATAATGTGAAATGACACAGGGAAAAAGTATTGAACACACTTACTATTTATTTAATACTTTCTACAAAAGCCTTTGTTGGTAATGACAGCTTCAAGACGCCTCCTGTATGGAGAAACTAGTCGCATGCATTGCTCTGGTGTGATTTTGGCCCATTCTTCCACACAAACAGTCTTCCATCTTGAAGGTTCCGTGGGCCTCTTCTATGAATCTTGATCTTCAGTTCTTTCCATAGATTTTCAATGGGATTTAAGTCAGTAATTGTTAGATATTACTTGTTAGATATTACTGCACTGTCGGAGCTAGAAGCACAAGCATTTTGCTTCACCCGCATTAACATCTGCTAAACACGTGTATGTGACCAATAAAATGTGATTTGACACACCAAAAGTACTGTACTTACCTATCTGAGGGGCACCATGGATCAGGTCTCAGAGTTTATCCATGTCCACACACAGACACACACACACACACCAATACTATCTACCTGTGAGACCTTCTTCATGGTGCCGCTGAGTGTCTCCATGTCCATACACACACACACAAACACACATACACATATACCTCAAAACCTCAGCCTTCCAATAGGAATTGTATCAAGTGGAAACCCAGCCTGTGGTGTTTCAACAGGCAGGCCCAGGTCTCAACAGGCAGGCCCAGGTGTCAATAGGCAGGCCCAGGTCTCTTCAATGTTATTCATGTCTGCAATGTTTTAAAAATGTATGGATCGTTATCGGGCAGAAAGACAGGGAGTCCAAAATCACGGCAGTTAGTTTCCACTTTGTTTTCCGTTTTGGTAGATTTCATTATAACGGAAATGGGCCCCACCAGTTTTTTTGTGTGCCTGTTTTCCATATTATTTTCCATATCAGTTTGCAAACAATGTAAAAAAAAATCATTGAGTTAATAAAGCCGCGTACAAACATGGGCTCTTTTATGCTTTCTTGAGTAAGGCAGCTCCAAAACGCAGGCGTTTCAACCTAGCTCAGTGCTTTCTGTGGTGGTGGGACAGCCAGAGGAAAATACGGAGCATAGGGGTTGGTAATGTTCTCTAGTTGCGCCGTGATTGTTCCTTCACTCATGGGGGCACTACGTCACCACAAAATCTACGGGTAGAACTCAGAAATTCAAGCCCCTTGAGCTCTGTCATAGACTTACACTGGGTGCCAAAAGGTTGGAATATTACTCATTCAAGGGTTTTTCTTTAATTGCACTTTTTTTTATTTAACCAGGCTAGTCAGTTAAGAACAAATTCTTATTTACAATGACGGCCTAGGAACAGTGGGTTAACTGCCTTGTTCAGGGGCAGAACGACAGATTTTTACCTAGTCAGCTCAGGGATTCGATCCTGCAACCTTTCAGTTACACGCCCAACACTCTAACCACTAGGATACCTGTCGCCCATTCTACATTGTAGAATAAAAGTGAAGACATCAAAACTATGACATAACACATATGGAATCATGTAGTAACCAAAAAAGTGTTATACAAATCAAAATATATTTTATATTTGAGATTCTTCAAAGTAGCCACCCTTTGCCTTGATGACAGCTTTGCACAGTCAAGGCAAAGGGTGGCTATTTGAAGAATCTCAAATATATAATATATTTTGATTTGTATAACACTTTTTTGGTTGCTACATGATTCCATATGTGTTATGTCATAGTTTTGATGTCTTCACTTTTATTCTACAATAAAAAAAAAATTGCAAATAAAGAAAAACCCTTGAATGAGTAATATTCCAAACTTTTGGCCCCTAGTGTACTTTAGAAGTGACCATCCAAGAAGGCTCAAGGTCATTGGCCACAGATAAAATGACATCAAATCTTGTTATATCTAAAGTAGCTTTGATTGTCAACATCATACTAGCTAGCAGTCATCATCATGAATCAATTTGACAATCTACTGGCAAATCATTTTTAATACTTGTCATATGAAGAGAAATAATGAAGAGAAATTATAGATAAAACGTATCGGTGCTCATCGGCCATTGGACATAAACATTACACAACAAGTTGGAAATCGCAAAATCAACAATGAGTGGATGAAATCAAATCAAATCAAATTGAATTTGTCCCATGCGCCGAATACAACGGGTGTAGACCTTACAGTGAAATGCTTATTCACAAACGCTTAACCAACAAAGCAGTTTTAAGAAAAATAAGTGTTAAGTAAAAAATGGATCAGTAAAAAATAAAATAGAAAATAACAAATAATTAAAGAGCAGCAGTAAAATAACAGTAGCGAGGCTTTATACAGGGGGCACCGGTACAGAGTCAATGTGCAGGTTAGTCGAGGTAATTGAGGTAATATTTACATGTAGGTAGAGGTAAAGTGACTATGCATACATAATAAACAGAGAATAAAAGAGGAGGTGGTTAATGCAGTCTGAGTGACTGTGTAGCGTGGTGCTCAAGTGCTGCATCTCCTTTCTGTAGTGTTTCTCCACCGCTTTGTGACTTCTTCTCATCCACTCCAGCGATGCGTCTTATATCTCCTCCAGGGTTTCTGAGGTGGCCCCCGTTGTGGTGAAGAGGGTCCGCTCTTTGCCTTTCTCTGGTAGCCGGGGGGTAGAGGGTCGCCGGAGAGGTGTTTGTTGATCTCCTCCAGGTGGTGCCGTACCCTGATGATCTTGGAGAGTAGCTTCGCCGTCGTCCTGACGCTGGGGTCGAGGTAGAAGGGGGAAGTCTCTCCTGTTGTTGTCCGGGCTGACTTGGGATCGAGGGTGGGAGGTCCGCTCCTTGTTGTGCTCTCCTGGCTGTTGGTTGCTGTTGGAGCAGGGACAGGAGCTGGTGAAAGTTGCTTGTAGAGGACCTAGACTTGGCACTCCGGTACAGCTTACTGTGCGGTAGCAGAGAGATCAGTCTATGACTAGGGTGGCTGGAGTCTTTGACAATTTTTAGGGCCTTCTTCTGACACCGCCTGGTATAGAGGTCCAGGATGGCAGGAAGCTTGGCCCCAGTGATATACTGGGCCTTACGCACTACCCTCAGGAGTGCCTTGCGGTCGGAGGCCGAGCAGTTGCCATACCTGGCGGTGATGCAACCAGTCAGGATTCTCTTGATGGTGCAGCTGTAGAACTTTTTGAGGATCTGGGGACCCATGCCAAATATTTTCAGTCTCCTGAGGGGGAATAAGCTTTGTTGTGCCCTCTTCACGACTCTCTTGGTGTGTTTGGACCATAATAGTTTGTTGGTGATGTGGACACCAAGGAAATTGAAGCTCTCAACCTGCTCCACTACAGCCCTGTCGATGAGAATGGGGGCGTGCTCGGTCTTCCTTTTCCTGTAGTCCACAATCATCTCCTTTGTCCTGATCACGTTGAGGGAGAGGTTGTTATCCTGGCACCACACGGCCAGGTCTCTGACCTCCTCACTATAGACTGTCTCATTGTTGTCGGGGATCAGGCCTAACACTGTTGTGTCTTCTGCAAAGTTAATGATGGTGTTGGAGTCGTGCCTGGCCATGCAGTCATGGGTGAACAGGAAGTACAGGAGGGGACTGACCTGACGGTCCCCCATGTTGAGGATAAGCGTGGCAGATGTGTTGTTACCTACCCTTACCACCTGGGGGCAGCAGGAAGTCCAGCATCCAGTTGCAGAGGGAGGTGTTTAGTCTCAGGGTCCTTATCTTAGTGATGATCTTTGAGGGCACTATGGTGTTGAACGCTGAGATGTAGTCAATGAATAGCATTCTCACGTAGGTGTTCCTTTTGTCCAGGTGGGAAAGGGCAGTGTGGAGTGCAATAGACCGCCGCACCACCTTCCTGTTCAAGTGAGCACAGCACAACAATGTGTGTCCAAAAATGTATTGTTTTCTGCTGCATAAATTATGTAATATGCCAGGGAGATATGTATACTGTAGCTAAGAAAGTAATACTAAGTGTATGTTGTGTAGTAAGCTGTTAGTAGCCAATGTGCCTCACCCTAATAATTTGGTCTGTTTACCCCTCTTAATTTCAACCTACTGTTCTGACTTGGGTTGTGTAGTGGCTTTGCTGGTATCCATCACACTTTAATTTTTTTTTGCCCCACCTAGATTTACATGCTAAAATAGCCACTGGAGGGTTTTGCCGGCCAGGATGTCCTTGTCTCATCTTGCTCTAGCGACTCCTTATGGCGGGCCGGGCAACTGCAAGCTGACTTTGGTCGACAGTGTTTCCTCCGACACATTAGTGCGGTTGTCTTCCTGGTTAAGCGAGCAGTGTGTCAAGAAGCAATGCGGCTTAGGGGAGTTGCAGCTATGAGACAAGATCGTAACTACCAATTGGATATCAAGAAAATGGGGGTAACGCCATGGGCCAGAAAAGTTTGAATACATTGACAATGCTGTCAATCCAGCATGACTTCTGCCACGTAAAAAAACACTGGAAACTCGGAACTGGGAAATCTCAGACTTCAGTGAGTTCAAGACAACTGGGAACTCGGATAAAACTAACTCCAACTGGGAAAATACTCAAAATAAATTTCAATGGTCATCCAACTCGGAATTCCAAGTTGGGATTTCTGGTCTCTTTCTACAGCACACAAGAAGGGCTGAATGAACTGTTTCACTGCCAGACAAGGCTCCTCTGTTAGCCAGGTTAGCAGTGGTAAGGATTCACTACATGGTGCTGAAAAGAAAGCTCTGCTGGTGGGGCAGCTTTATGTAGGCCCTAACAGTTTGTGGGCACCATTTGTCACGGTTATAGTCAAATCAAATCAAATTGTATTTGTCATATGCGCCGAATACAACATAGTAGTATAGTGCAATTAATGTATTGTTTAGTGTTCTGTAGTGGCTTTTCTGGCATGCATCGAAAAACAATTGTGGGACTTTGCCCCACCAAGATTTACATCCTAAAACCGCCACTGGTTCTTGCCGATGACAAGCATACCTATAATATGATGCAACCTCCACCATGCTTGAAAATATGGTCAGTGATGTGTTATGTTGGATTTGCCCATTTTAATTCAGGACATAAAGTTTATTTCTTTGCCACATTTCTTGCAGCTTTTCTTTAGTGCCTTTATTGCAAACATGTTTTGGAATATTTGTATTCTTTACAGGCGTTCTTATTTTTACTGTCAATTAGGTACATTTCTTATTTCTCTTATCACAGCCATTAAACTCTGTAAATGTTTTAACCATAGGCCTCATGGTGAAATCCCTGAGTGGTTTCCTTCCTCTCCGGCAACTGAGTTAGGAAGGACGCTGTATCTTTGTAGTGACTGGGTGTATTGATACACCATCCAAAGTGCAATTAATAACTTCACCATACTCAAAAGGATATTCAATTTCTGCTTTTTTAAATGTATTTCCCATCCACCAATAGATGCCCTTCTTTGTGAGGCATTAGAAAACCTCCCTGGTCTTTGTGGTTGAATCTGTGTTTGAAACTCACTGTGGTTGACTACTTATTGACTCAAGACATTTCAGCTTTTTATTTTTTTATTAATTTGTAAAAATGTAGAAAAACATAATTCCACTTTGGCAATATGGGGTATTATGTGACAAAAAATCTCAATTTGATCAATTTGAAATTCAGGCTGTAAAACAACAAATGTGGAAAAAGTAAAAGGGTGTGAATACTTTCTGAAGGCACTGCATGTAGTTTTGAAGATGTCTGTGTCTAGCTTGACCTGCAACTCATGTTCATGCCCATACTGCACCCTGATGTTAAGATATAAATAATATTACAGTCTCACATTACAGTAACAAACTGTCTGAAATGGATTTTGCAATAATTATGAAAAAATTTGAGAGTTTATTATCAAGTTATTACTTTCAATGATTATCTGTGTGCATTGTTTCCCCTATGATTGTTTTTAGAAGCAGTGGGAAGATAGCGGAGGTGGTGTGAGAATGTCACTTCTGGTGACTTTTTAAAAAGCCATTCTGCTCCAAAATGAATAAAAATGTAATTATGTTGACACCATCTGAAATATCATTTGCACCACTGCTCACCCTGTTTGCTACAAATACAGTGCATTCAGAAAGCATTCAGACCACTTCCCTTTTTCCACCTTTTGCTACATTACAGCCTTATTCTAAAATGGATTAAATAAAAAAAAATGTATAATCCCTCTACATACAATACCCAATAATGACAAAGCAAAAACATTTTTTTTGAATTTTTGCAAATGTATTCAAACTAAAAAAATGAAATACCTTATTTACATAAGTATTCAGACCCTTTGCTATGAGACTCGAAATTGACATCAGGTGCATCTTGTTTCCATTGATCATCCTTGAGATGTTTCTACAACTTGATTGGAGTCCACCTGTGGTAAATACAATTAATTGGGCATGATTTGTAAAGGCACACACCTGTCTATATAAGGTCCCACAGTTGATAGGGCATGTCAGAGCAAAAACCAAGCCATGAGGTCGGAGGAATTGTCGAAGAATTGGGGAAGGGTACCAGACAATTTCTGCAGCATTGAAGGTCCCCAAGAACACAGTGTCCTCCATCATTCTTAAATGGAAGACGTTTGGAACCACCAAGACTTTTCTTAGAGCTGGCCACCTAGCCAAACTGGTCAGGGAGGTGACGAAGTATCCGATGTTCACTCTGACAGAGCCCCAGAGTTCATCTGTGGAAATAGGAGGACCTTCCAGAAGGACAACCATCTCTGCAGCACTCCACCAATCACATGACAGCCCTCTAAGAGTTTACCAAAAGGCACCTAAAGGACTCTCAGACCATGAGAAACAAGATTCTCTAGTCTGATGCTACCAAGATTGAACTCTTTGGCCTGAATGCCAAGCGTCACCTCTGGAGGAAACCTGGCACCATCATTGTTTTTTCTGAATGTCCTTGAGTGGCCCAGCCAGAGCCCGGACTTGAACCCGACGCTCCCCATCCAACCTGACAGAGCTTGAGAGGATCTGCAGAGAAGAATGGGAGAAACTCCCCAAATACAGCGTGCCAAGCTTGTAGCGTCATACCCAAGAAGAACTGAGGCTGTAATCGCTGCCAAAGGTGCTTCAACAAAGTACTGAGTAAAGGGTCTGAATATTTATGTAAATGTCATATTTCAGTTTTTTATTTTCATAAATGTGCAAACATTTCTAAAAAACAGTTTTGCTTTGTCATTATGGGATATTGTTTGTAGATTTATGAGGGAAAAAAACTATTTAATCAATTTTAGAATAAGGCAGCTAATCTTAAAGGGATAGTATGACATTTTGTCAATTCATACTTTTTCTACTTAATCAATCAATCAATCAATCAAATGTATTTATAAAGCCCTTTTTACATCATAATCAGATGAACTCATGTATACAATTTTTGTGTTTCTGTGTGCAGTTTGAAGGAAGTTGCAAATAGTTTGCGAACTAGTTTTAGTCCAATGACTGCATGTTAGCTGTTTCCATAGACTTCATTGCGCTATCGCTAGTTAGTAACTTCCTTCCAACTGCATACAGAGACATAAAAATTGTACCCATGTTCTTATGACTCTGGGAAAGTAGAAAAATTGATTAATTGCCCAAATCTCACACTATCCCATTAAAAGTGTCTCGGCACGAAATAGAAAACAATATAAAAATGAAACGTTTTTTTTATCATGTATTTTTGGAGTGTTGACAATGATTTAGCAGTGGTGGCCCGCCGCTGTTAATGAATACAGGGGAAACACTGGTGTGTGTGTGTGTAGGTGGGTAGATAGCCTACATACCTGTGTACTGTAATTATAACTGGTAACAATATTTAATTTGAAACAAATGATCTGTGGTCTATTGGTTCACCTCCCCTGCCCACTCACACTGCAGTAAAATCCAACTCCAGACATAAACTAATGAAGGGAGGAGAAACTCAAGGGAAATTTGGAAGAGATCTCATGTTCCCGTAGATACTAAGATGGAAGTGACGGAGCATAGTTTTCTACGTATTTCTAGTACTTTTGGGCTCCCAAGTGGTTGTCACTACAGACAACCTGGTTCAAATCCAGCCGTGATTGGGAGTCCCATAGGGTGGTGCACAATTGACCCAGCGTCATCCGAGTTTGGGCAGTGTAGACCTCATTGTAAATAAGAATTTGATCTTAACTGACTTGCCTAGAATACTTTCAAAACCAGCACGATATTCTTAAACAATATATTTGTTACAATTACGAATATAGCTTGAGTATTCTATGCTATTGAAGCATGCTTAGACTGTATAACGAATTGAGCATATTTTGCAGCCAACTCCCCTAATCGAAACAGATGGTTTGGTCCGGCCATACCCGTGCCCTCCGCTGCAGTAGCCTACGTCTTGCGTGAAACGCGCAGTCCGACATCAGTATGAGAGGGCAGCTGATTGTCACTGTCAGTGGAGGGTGGACGTGTGTCGGCTGTAACAGTTTTCTCATTGTCCATGTAAGTGCCAATTTACTGCTAAAGGTATCATCTCTAAATATAATGTAAATGCTTATAGTGTGACAGTTATTGAATCTGTTATACTGTGATTTAAAGGTTATTTTAGACATAACTGTTGTTTCTTTCGCAAAACAATGTTTCATAAGTCTGGGTTTATAATGACACAATCTAAGATGACTTCACGCGCTGTCAAACTGCGTCTTTCAGTGATACAGATTGTCCCTCATATTGGAAGATGATCCGCTATACGGACACGCCTGGTGCCCAAATTGATGACCTATGTCGCGCAGCGAGAGTCGAGTGGAGACGAACGGATTCGGTTCAGTCAGTCCACCTGGTGAGCCCTTCCCAGCTAGCTAGTTTATGCTTGTGGCTAGAAACTTCAGCTAGAATTTGAAACTTGTCTGCCGAAGTTGGGACTTGAGAGAGTGTAGAATCATTCAGTTTAAATCTGCAATAAATGTTCTTTAGCTCTCACGCGGGCCTGATATTGGCTACACCATTCTACTTCCCTCTCCTTACTGCGGCAACCGGGAGCCAAGGCCACTCACGCGAAAACTCTCCCCATTGAGCAGTAGACCATAATGGTGACATCTAGATGGTTGCGCTCACAGTCTCAAGAATTAGACTTTCATCCATTGTTTCTCAAGCATCAAATTTCGAAGTTGTACCAAACTTGAAATTTCGAAGTGTTTACGGTTACGTTCAGGCATTAATACACAATTCTTAAGCTTAGGCATTAACTCCAAATCGTTAAGGTAAGGGTTAAGGTTTGGGATAGGCTTAAAACTAAAATATCAAAAACAACTTACTATAGCTGGATTTGACTTGCAACTTTTGGAATCAGACGCAGATGGGTTCACTGTTGCCCTTAGTGGCCGACATTGAATACTGACTTGTATCACAGGTCACTTTAGCTTCTGCCGGTGACATGTGATAGCCTACAGTTGCCGGGTGGGAAGCAACTGCTGTCTGGCGGGAAGCAACTGCTGGCTGGTGGGAAGCAACTGCTGGCTGGTGGGAAGCAACTGCTGCCCGGTGGGAACTGAAGCATCTCACATTGGCAAGCACCTTGATACAACACTGCTGCACTGGTCATTCACACCGGCCTGTTGTTGTGTTGGCTAATTGGCACATAACGGTGACATCCAGATGGTGACCAATACTCCCTCACCCATCCAAATAAACATCACTTTCTTTTACAAGTTTTAACTAGCCCTCTTGTTGCCAGCTAGCCAGCAAGAACTAGGTCCATGCATAGCTTCGGGAAGTAGGGGTGCCCTGAAAAATCTGAATTAATAAAAAAAAAATATTTTCACAAAAGTAGTGCACTGAGCCTTTACTAGTATTTTGCGGACCGATATAGATGTCTGTAGCGCTGGCAAAAATAGTTTTCACCATCTCTGTTTTGGCAAAACAGAGATAATATAATAATATGTATTATTAAGGACAGTATCTTGCAGGATTCAATATTTGGAATTGTAAGAGTTGTTTATGGAGCCAGATAGCTGCCAAAAGGTTGAACGTACTCATCATTAGGATCTTAAGAAAAGCCATGCGTGAAACATGAAACGTAAACGTGAAATTTAATCTGTGAACATACAGTACAAACACCATGTTACGATTACAGACAAACATTCTGACGTACAATAATACCTTTAAAAGTTTTGGCAGTTTCATCTCACCAACCAAAAAAACGTACACCAACTGGCCTATGAGGCGTGCGAATAAGCCTAACGTATAAAAAAAACGAAAGTCAGGGAAAACGGAAAAGGGTATCCTGCACGTTTTCAAGTTAAAAGTCTCCATTCTCTATTACTCCTCAGTTGAGTTTACTTCACATTTAAGTAACTAATGTAATGGATTTGTTTGCCAGCGCAAGTCAAGATAGCACTAGCTGTATTATGCCTACAACAGTGAAGTTTCAGTCCGCTAGGTGTATCTCTGCAGCATGGGCATATCTCTGGGTGAAGTGGACATCGCCATGCATGAATCTTATCAAAATATAACTCATTAAATATTGCACCATCCCATTCTCTGGGCTCTGTCTGCAATCATAACCAGTAGTATATACCAGGAATAATGAAACATAATAAACATAGTAGATGTTTGGTGAATCTATAAATTATTTATGACCACTGTAGTCTTTGCCACTCAAAATATTTTTGTTTTGAATATTTAGAGATGTATTTAATTTCTCAAAATCTTGCCAATGCATGTAGGAAGGGGTTAATATGAATTTAAAATAATTTGACATGATTTGTATGAGTCAGGTAATGAACATATGGACTTTGAAATGAACAAGGGAGAGGTTAAATGCAGGCTAAATCTGGCATAAACTCATTCCCACGCAGTGATCTTAGGGAGTCTCCGTATATTCCCTCTAACTCGACACGGCTGCCCAGTTGAAGAGCTTGTGATCTCCATGCAGCACCATGCGCCTTCGGAAAAGCACCCCTCAGCCTCAGAAAATGCCCCTCTGGAGGCATGCAGCCATAGAGTCATTATACCCTAATGTAGGCTTATTTGCCTACTAGCCAAATAAAGTGCAGAGCATGATGCGTGCAATTCACCGTTCCAACCTATTTGAACATTTAATTCATCCTTCATTCAGTTCAGCCAGTCAGTATGTCATCCATTCAATCATTTGTTTGAGTTGCAATAAGAACTAAATCAAAGAGAGTAGAATAGTCTTATTCATTTGTTTATTGAAATCGATGTGTGTATTCAAAATGATCTAAATTCTCCAAAGTTCTTCAGCTTTTTAATAATTCAATGTTTAATTTAGGCCTATCCGAATAACTTCAACTTGTAGGCATTGCAATTTAGGCTATCGTTTTGGGTACTGGTGTCTTGCGGAAATATTTTAGAACTCTATTTGTGTTTTATTTTATTATTATTTATTTCTTTTATTACTGTTTTTATTATAGGCCTCCCCTTACAAAGAGGGGAACGGAAGCTGCAAAGCAACTCGTAACGTCTCGGCAAGAGTTGCTTGATTGACTAGCTAACTTTGACTAGCTACGTTCGGTTCATGTCCTTCCCAGATGCCATATTTCTGACAAAGGTTTTTGTACATATAAAAAAAACTGTAACCGAGTAAAGGGAGATGTAAAGTAAGAATTGAACGTGTAAATGTTCATTCATAGTTGTAACATAGGGTTTGTACGTTTACACATCTAATTTAACGGTTATGTTTCATGTTTCATGCATGGCTCTTCTTACGATCCTAACAATTTACGTATGGATTTTCTTACGATCCTAACGATATGTACGTTCAACCTTTTTGCAGCTATCTGGCTCGATAGTTGTTGCCCTATACCTTTCTCTGCAATTGTCATTTTAATGGAATCCAGAAAGAACAAAACCCTGTCCCCAAACATTTATTTTTATTTTTATTTCACCTTTATTTAACCAGGTAGGTCAGTTGAGAACAAGTTCTCATTTGCAACTGCGACCTGGCCAAGACAAAGCAAAGCAGTGCGACAAAAACAACACAGAGTTACACAGTAAACAAACATAGTCAAAAACACAATAGAAAATCTATATACAGAGTGCAAAAATGTAGTGCAAAATGTAGTAAGGTTAGGAGGTAGGACAATAAATAGACCATAGTGGTGAAATAAATTACAGATTATCATCATTAACACAGGAATGAAGGATGTGCAAATTATGATGTGCAAATAGATATACTGGAGTGCAAGATTTGTGAAAATAACAAAAATAAATAGAATATGGGGATGAGGTAGTAGTGTGGGATATTTACAGAAGGGCTATATACAGGTGCAGTGATCGATAAGCAGCTTTGACAACTGATGCTTAAAGTTATTGAGGGAGATAGGAACCTCTAGCTTCAATGATTTTTGCAATTCGTTCCAGTCATTGGCAGCAGCGAACTGGAAGGAATGGCGGCCAAAGGAGGTGTTGGCTTTGGGGGTGACCAGTGAGATATACCTGCTGGAGTGCATGCTACGGGTGGGAGTTGCTATCGTGACCAGTGAGCTGAGATAGGGCGGGGATTTACCTAATAAAGACTTATAGATGACCTGGAGCCAGTGGGTTTGGCGACGAATATATAATGAAGGCCAGCCAACGAGAGCATACAGGTCGCAGTGGTGGGTAGTGTATGGGGCTTTGGTGACAAAACGGATGGCACTGTGATAGACTACATCCAATTTGCTAAGTAGAGTGTTGGAGGCTAGTTTGTAAATGACATCGCCGAAATCAAGGATCGGTAGGATAGTCAGTTTTACAAGGGCATGTTTGGCAGCATGAGTGAAGGAGGCTTTGTTGCGAAATAGGAAGCCAATTCTGGATTTAATTTTGGATTGGAGATGGTTGATGTGAGTCTGGAAGTTGAGTTTACAGTCTAACCAGATGCCTAGGTATTTGTAGGTGTCCACGTATTCTAATTCGGACCCGTCGAGAGTAGTGATGATAGTCCGGTGGGCGGGTGCTGGCAGCGTTCGATAGAAAAGCATGCACTTAGTTTTACTAGCGTTTAAGAGCAGTTGGAGGCCACGGAAGGAGTGTTGTATGGCATTGAAGCTTGTTTGAAGGTTAGTAAACACAGTGTCCAAAGAGGGGCCAGATGTATACAGAATGGTGTCATCTGCGTAGAGATGGATCAGAGAGTCACCAGCAGCGAGAGCGACATCGTTGATGTATATAGAGAAAAGGGTTGGCCCAAGAATTGAACCCTGTGGCACCCCCATAGAGACTGCCAGAGGACCGGACAATAGGCCCTCCGATTTGACACACTGAACTCTGTCTGCAAAGTAGTTAGAGAACCAGGCAAGGCAGTCACTTGAGAAACCAAGGCTGTTGAGTCTGCCAATAAGAATGCGGTGATTGACAGAGTCGAAAGCCTTGGCCAGGTCGATGAAGACGGCTGCACAGTACTGTCTTTTATCGATGGCGGTTATGATATCGTTCAGTACCTTGAGCGTAGCTGAGGTGCACCCATGACCAGCTCGGAAACCAGATTGCATAGCAGAGAAGGTACGGTGGGATTCGAAGTGGTCAGTTATCTGTTTGTTAACTTGGCTTTCGAAAAACTTTAGAAAGGCAGGGCAGGATGGATATTGGTCTATAACAGTTTGGGTCTAGAGTGTCTCCTCCTTTGAAGAGGGGGATGACCGCGGCAGCTTTCCAATCTCTAGGGATCTCAGACGATACGAAAGAGAGGTTGAACAGGCTAGTGATAGGTGTTGCAACAATTTTGGCTGATAATTTCAGAAAGAGAGGGTCCAGATTATCTAGCCCAGCAGATTTGTAGGGGTCCAGACTTAGCAGCTCTTTCAGAACATCAGCCATCTGGATTTGGGTGAAGGAGAAGCGGGGGGGGCTTGGGCAAGTAGCTGCCGAGGGTACAGAGCTGTTGGCCGGGGTAGGGGTAGCCAGGTGGAAAGCATGGCCAGCCGTAGCAAAATGCTTATTGAAATTTTCGATAATCGTGGATTTATCGGTGGTAACAGTGTTTCCGAGCCTCAATGCAGTGGGCAACTGGGAGGAGGATTTACATCAAAAGGTGCAAAGTTATGGTCAAAGACACAAAACATCAATATCATATTCAATATTTTTCTTGATCAAATAACTTAGTGCTTTTTGTGCAGTATTAATTTAACATCCTTATAAACCACTTAATGTAAATGTACATTACTGTATTGTACGTAGGCTGGTCATCTAAGTTTGTACCTGTAGACTTGCCATCACCATGAAGAAAAACAATGCACTATACAGTCATTGAGTACATTCAGAAATTAAGTGGTTTGTGATTGTGTGATGTAATTATGTAGCTCAGTTGGTAGAGCATGGTGCTTGCAGTGATGCAGTTGTGGGTTCAAGTCCCATTGGGGACGAGTACAAAAAGAAAATAATGTATGCACTTACTAAAATGTAGAAGGAATAAAGTTTTAATATAGATATAAGTTGCATTTGCAAAGTATTTCAAGAAACTGGAAAACATATATCAAGCAAGTATTTTTATATTTTTAAGTTTTATCAGATTAACTGTTTTGTACAGATAATTATCAGACTCAAGTTACAAATGCTGGTACACAAAAAACATACATTTAGTTTAGTTAAAATGGTTATTCCATCAAATTTAAAGTGATTAGAATAGTACACAAAGCAGAACAGAACATCCAGGTTAAGGGTCAGTGGCCTAAGCCTGCGAACAGGAATGTTCCAAGTTCAAACAGAAGGGGGGTCAGATCACTATGATCGCTAGGAACTTTACTTTTGGTTTCTATTTTCATTTGTTGCGCTACTAGTACTGCCTGTTTATGTTAAAGAGGCAGCTACAGTAGCTGGATGATATTAACATCTTTGGTTTTTATTTCATTGAATATATTTTATTTCATCTGGGTGCTTACGTCACCTACTAACACCCTGGTACTACCCATAGCTCCCGTTCTCCTCAGTCCGTGAAAACACTGAGAGAGAAAGAACAACTTGTCAGAAGGTGCATTGGAGACTGATGTATTCCTGTCCTGTCTTTTCATAGTATTATTGCAGATCTTCATAAAAGCTCAAAAAGACAGCCGTGGTGTTGCTTGGTTCTTCTGTGGTACATATAAAGACGGCTACAAAAGTAGTGCACTGGGCCTTTACTAGTCCTGTATTAGTGGTCGCCAAACTGCTTCCCACGGCTATGGGCCCATTAGGGCTCATCAGGAAGACTGACTGAACCGAATCCATTCGTCTCCACACACGACTCTGCGCGACATACTGTATGTTATGAATTTATGCACCAGGCGTGCCTGGATAGCCTAATTGAAAGGACGTGGAAACAACGTTGATTCTAACTATTGTGTGCCCAGTGAGCTGCAACCCATGACAACTACCAATTGCTGTCCAGTGTAGAGTGTATTTTTGTTAAATGGCTAATGTAATTTCATAATTTCATTTTGGTTAGACACAACCTTAATGTGGTTGTGTGGGTGACATCAATACCCTGCTTCTCGGGTTGTAAGAGAAAGAGAGAGAGAGAGAGAGAGGAGAGAGAGACAGAGATAGGAGAGAGACAGGCATCTTGCCCCTCCAATGTGGATTATTTAGAGGATTAGCAGTTGAATTTTTCTAATACAAAAATAGTTTTTGGGATACAAAAAGACTATAAAATCACCAGGTATTTTGCTAAAATTATTATAAAAAAATAAAAATAGATTATACTTTCTAAGTATACCCACATATAAAAAAGAGATATGATCATGTCTCAATTGAATCAAGGTATGAAACTGTTATTATTTTCTTTTGGGCTTACTTGTGGTGAATTTGAGTGTACAAATTATAGATTTAAAAAATAAAGTCGCACACTCCATAACCTGTATAACCTCCCAGTAATTCATTGGGTAAAACAACACCAACATTTCAGCATCACTGTGCCTTCTTCAGGGTTATAAAAATTATATTTTGGCCCTCCTGACCATTCGCTCATACAAAAATCGTCCTACTGCTGAATCTAGTTGCCTACTACCCCTGCTTTAAATGTTGACATGCTGACCACTCCCCCTACAGGTTAATCGCGGTTCACAGAATCAGATCCATATTACAGTGTCATGCTGTGATCTTTCCCCCCCAGATCCTGCCCTGAACTTTAGTCACTGTCACTGCTACCACCCGGTTACTCAACCCTGCACCTTAGAGGGCTGCTGTCTATGTACATAGACATGGAACATGGGTCACTTTAATATTGGAATACTGGTCACTTTAATAATGTTCACATACTGTTTACCCACATCATATCTACAGTATATACTGTATTCTAGTCAAGGCCTATCCTATTTAACTATTGCTGTCCATATACTATTCTATCCTACGTATTCTTCAGATGTACTACATATCCCATTCTATTCATATACTGTCGATAATGTCTATACATCCCTACAAATTAGTGGATTCGGCTATTTCAGCCACACCCGTTGCTGACAGACAACAGTTCGGGGAAGGCCCTTTCCTGTTTCAGCAAGACAATGCCACTGTGCACAAAGCGAGGTCCATAAAGAAATGGTTTGGCGGGATCGGTGTGGAAGAACTTGACTGGCCTGTATAGAGCCCTGACCTCAACCCAACCGAACACCTTTGGGATGAAGTGGAAAGCCGACTGCGAGCCAGGGCTAATCGCCCAACATCAGTGGCCGACCTCACTAATGCTCTTGTGGCTGAATGGAAGCAAGTCCCCACAGCAATGTTCCAACATCTTGTGGAAAGCCTAGTGGAAAGCCTTCCCAGAAGAGCGTAAGGCTGTTATAGCAGCAAAGGGGGGGCCGTCTCCATATTCGACGAGCAGGTGTCCACATACGTTTGTTCATGTGGTGTATATATATTGTTTGTTTACTGTGTAACTCTGTGTTGTTTTTTTGTCGCACTGCTTTGCTTTGTCTTGGCCAGGTCGCAGTTGCAAATGAGAACTTGTTCTCAACTGACTTACCTGGTTAAATAAAGGTGAAATAAAAAAATAAAAATGTATACTCCGGACTCCGACATTGCAATTTTTGCCCATTTTAATGGAAATCTATTACAGTAAGGTACTCAGTTGTTACCCCGAAATGATTTGATATTGATATAAAAAACGGCTGCATCGGGCCATCGGGTTGAGAGTTAGACTCACCTGCTGGGTCTTCACATAGAGTAGATGCCCTGGCTATTCAGCCTGGAAGCCCACTCTATGGGGACACAGTGTGCTTTAACCCTGACAATCTCTCACTTCGAACAGTGTTTCTTTGAAACACCGTCATGCTCCAAACAATGCTATCGGAACCATGTTCCACATTTTATTAATTGGGAAAGATTAGGGTAATTGTGCTACGATACCACTCTAATATACAGTATGTTGCTGCCCTATACTCTCAAGGTTTCCTCCAGATCAAGCACTAAACATGGTTTATAACAGGGTGCAGTGCCCATTTTTTCACACCCTATTGAATAATGTATGTTCACTGCAGCATTTACCACTGACGCCTAGGTGTTCCTTAAACAACGCTCAACCAGGCTGATTTGCACCAGAGAGCGGTGTGTGCTTGTGTGTGTGTGTGTGTGTGTGTGTTTGTGCATTGTGCTTTACGTCAAAGCTGAGTCCTGAGTGTCACAGGAAATGTTTATTGTCTCCTGTCCAACTGTTTTCCACATTCATCTAAGAGGATACACACTTGTCAACATTCAAAGGATGTTGTTGAACTCATGTCACTGTTTAGCTAACAGCTCTATGACATGTTTGGCATGCACTCTGCTAGAACAAAAACAAGCCAACCGTGGATCCTCAAACAGTAGCACACTCCTCTACAGGTAATGAATAACTGTGTTTCTACCTGTACCTCAGTGTCTCTGTTCCTCAGGGAGATCACATAGCTGTGTATCAGCCCCGGGGTAAAACAGAAACACTGCCGTTTCTCCACCCACTGCACATGTTTTCTCATAAGTGTGTGTGGGTGTGGGTGTGTGTGTGGGTGCAGTGAGTGTCTATTCCGTTCGTCTGGAGACTTGACAGTGAAGGCTCCCTGTAGGTTTCATATATTAGGAGAGGGCTTTGCGCCTGGTGTTATCAGGAGGATACCTGCCCAATCACCCCACCAAGCCCCACCATTCACTATTCAGCTCTAAGCTCTCAGGTTGAGTCCAGCGCAGTCAAGTGAAGCCACACACAGACAACATAAACAGATACAATAACGATTGTTCAGGTTTCCTGTGCTGTCATGGGGCTGCAGAATGAGAGGTTCCCCATTATTGGTCAGAGAGTACTCTCTCTCTCTCTCTCTCTGTATCTCTCGCTGTATTTATCTCTGTATCTCTCTATGTATCTCTCCCTCACTCTCTCTCTCAACGACAGGGCTACCAGAACTCTCTGGTCTAATTCCTCTCTTGTTGATGTGTCAGTGATAGAGACAGAGCACAAAGACCAGAGATATTGCTGTGTGTGGCTCTGAGCAGAACAAAGAACAGCCTGTTACACGTCAACTCCCTGGCTCCTCTGGAACTGAATGGGCCTGTTTCAGCACACAGTGATATATTTGGAGAGTGAGCCTGTAAGTTCAACAATATGTATGTCAATGCCACAACTGAGGGTCCAGATTGACCAACCAAAAGAAAACGTATCTATCTAGCCTAACTGGGTTAGAATGGACATAGTTTTGAAATTTGAATTCTGTTAATTAACGGAACTGGGGCTGTCACGGATACAGCATATTCTACCTGCTTAACAGCCTAACTGAGAAACTGTTGCTCATAAGTCAAACTTACATAACCAGCAGTGCATTTATTTATTATATTTGAATCAGGCTCCAGGCTGTCAGTGAGATGGTGTATCTGCCTGTCTGCCTGCCTGGTAATCAAGGCTGAGCTGCCTCCATCTGTATGATTCAGCTGGTCATGCAGAGACAATGCTATCAACAACCGCAACAGGAAAACTGGCCAATGAATGGACTGACATAGAGATAGGGCCCAGGTCACGTTTATGTGTGTGTGTGTGTGTGTGTGTGTGTGCCAGGGGCTTCCAAAAGGGCCATTGTCCTTGTGGTCATTGAGGGTTTACCTTTGACTGGGATGCAGCCACAGTGATTCTAAGAAATGTGCTGACTCATCATGGCCGCCCTGCTCACACAGGCTCTGACACCTGTTGTCTGTTGAATCATCACTGTGGGCTTGTGTGTGCCTGTGTCTGTGTGAGTGTTTGTCTAAGTCCTTATAGGCCTATATGAGGGATCTGTGCTGTAGTGGATGGTCATGTGTTGACTATAGCCTCAGTAGTGTACCAAGACCCTCTCTGTGATTCCAGCAGCACCTGCTTTGAGGGTCAGGGTCAGAACAGGATAGAACAGAACAGCACTGTCATGTCACTCAACAGCCCATCTGGCAACTGACGCGCACATTTCATTAGATTTTGTTATAGCTTCGTGACCTCACCAAGGTGGAAAGCCAAGCCTTGCCTAATGAAATGATGCATTAGGACAGCATACTGTACACACACACACACACACAATGGGGCTTTGTCCTCTAAAGGCTCCTGAAAGAGGATTTAGCATGTATATGAAACATTAGACAATAAAGATAAGACCCGATCATCTGGGCTGAGATCAGCCTGAGGATGAGACAGAGGACTTAGAGAGAGAGGGCTAGCAGCCAGAGGTAGCTTCAGGACCAGATTCAAACAGGGCAACAATTTCCCCTAGATCTTAATATTTTGTTTTGCTTTCTTTGAATATAGGGGAAACACTGTTTGCAAACGTATGCGTGCATGCTTGTGATGTGTTGTTATGTTATGTGGAGAATACATAACTTTCTGAGTATTCGGGTGGTGAAGGAGAAAGGGTTCAAGGTGTGTCAGTCAGAGCTTTTCTTTTCAGATCACAGGGGCATTTTGTAATGCATTGAATGTGTCACTCAGAGATCTTGTAATAAAGAGAGTGCCAGGCTGGCAGCAGGGGACTGACTGAGTGACTGACTGGCAGTGAGCATGAACCTGTCCTGTCCCCCATCTGTTCTCTGTCTGTCTCTATGTCATATTCAACCTTTCATCACTGCGTTCCACTCTAACACTACTACCAGGTGGCCAACTGTGGACCTGGAGTGCCACAAACAGACTTTGTAAAGTCTTGTTCCAGCCCGGTGCTACATCACCTGATTTGATAATCACTAATCGTGGTTATCAACTAATCGTAGTTTAGACCATAATTATTTAAATCAGTTGTGTCACTGCTGTAACAAAACCCTGCACTCACTAAGAAACTCCACTTGGCCATGTGTCTCTGTGAGTTGTGTGTACACTATTAGAGTGTTCCTCAATGGCATGTTATTTCTGTAGAGGCTAATGACTGGCAAACTCGCCTGATCTAAACAACTTAAGTTAGGCTTATCAAAACCCTGCACTCACTGAGTCTCCAGTTGGCCATGTGTTTCTCTACAGTATTGCTCAGAAAGCCCTGTTTGTTCTGTACACGTAGAAAAAAGAGCTCCAAAAGGGTTCTGCGGCTGTCCCCATAGGAGAACCATTTATGGTTCCATGTAGAACCCTTTTTGGTTCCAGGTTGAATTATTTTGGGTTCCATGTAGAACCCTCTGTAGAAAGGGTTATACAGTTGAAGTCAGAAGTTTACATACACCTTAGCCAAATACATTTAAACTCAATTCCTGGCATTTAATCCTAGTAAACATTCCCTGTCTTAGGTCAGTTAGGATCACCACTTTATTTTAAGAATGTGAAATGTCAGAATAATAGTAGAGAGAATTAATTATTTCAGCTTTTATTTCTTTCATCACATTCCCAGTGGGTCAGAAGTTTACATACACTCAATTAGGTCACATGGCATTGCCTTTAAATTGTTTAACTTGGGTCAAACGTTTCGGGTAGCCTTCCACAAGCTTCCAACAATAAGTTGGATGAATTTTGGCCCATTCCTCCTGACAGAACTGGTGTATCTGAATCAGGTTTGTAGGCCTCCTTGCTCGCATACGCTTTTTCAGTTCTGCCCACAAATGTTCTATAGGATTGAGGGCTTAGGTCAGGGCTTTGTGATGGCTACTCCAATACCTTGACTTTGTTGTCCTTAAGCCATTTTGCCACAAGTTTGGAAGTATGCTTGGGGTCATTGTCCATTTGGAAGACCCATTTGCGACCATGCTTTAACTTCCTGACTGATGTCTTGAGATGTTGCTTCAATATATGATGCCATCTATTTTGTGAAGTGCACCAGTTCCTCCTGCAGCAAAGCACCCCCACAACATGATGCTGCCACCCCCATGCTTTACGGTTTGGATGGTGTTCTTCGGCTTGCAAGCCTCCCCCTTTTTCCTCCAAACATAACGATGGTCATTATGGCCAAACAGTTCTATTTTTGTTTCATCAGAACAGAGGACATTTCTCCAAAAAGTACAATCTTTGTCCCCATGTGCAGTTGCAAACCGTAGTCAGGCTTTTTATGGCTGTTTTGGAGCAGTGGCTTCTTCCTTGCTGAGCGGCCTTTCAGGTTATGTCGATATAGGACTCGTTTTACTATGGATATAGATACTTTTGTACCTGTTTCCTCCAGCATCTTCACAAGGTCTGAAGGATTGATTTGCACTTTTCACACCAAAGTACATTCATCTCTAGGACACAGAATGCGTCTCCTTCCTGAGCGGTATGATGGCTGCGTGGTCCCATGGTGTTTATACTTGCGTACTATTGTTTGTATAGATGAACGTGGTACCTTCAGGTGTTTGGAAATTGCTCCCAAGGATGAACCAGACTTGTGGAGGTCTACAAAAAATTTCTTTGAGGTTTTGGCTGATTTCTTTTGATTTTCCTATGATGTCGGGCAAATAGGCACTGAGTTTGAAGGTAGGCCTTGAAATACATCCACAGGTACACCTCCAATTGACAAAAATGATGTCAATTAGCCAATCAGAAGCTTCTAAAGCCATGACATCATTTTCTGGAATTTTCCAATCTGTTTAAAGGCACAGTCAACTTAGTGTATGTAAACTTCCGACTTCAACTGTACATGGAACTAAAAAGGATTCTACCTAGAACCAAAATGTTTCTATCTAGAACAAAAGGGGTTTGTCAAAGGGTTCTCCTATGGGGACGGCCAAAGAACCCTTTTTGGTTCTAGATAGCACCTTTTTTTCTAAGAGTGTAGTCTATTGAAGGCTAGTGGCTGGTCAATGGTCAGTAGGCTGCTGTGTGAATGTGTCAGTGTTGCTGTGTGCTGCTGGTCACAGTGTGGCCACTGTGCCATGTGCTGCTCTCTCTTTCCTCTCTCTGGGCCCATTGTGAAACTGAACAGCTGATTGTGCTAACTAGCTGTGACATGGGCCCAGCGTATCACAGCTGCATTTGTGTAGATTACATTGTGTGTGTGTGTGTGTGTGTGTGTGTGTGTGTGTGTGTGTGTGTGTGTGTGTGTGTGTGTGTGTGTGTGTGTGTGTGTGTGCATTCATGTGTGTGTGTGTAGGTGTGATGCAGTAGACTCTTATGACTGTGTAGCTGAGGGAATATAGTGAGCATGTATAGCAGTCACTCCCAGAGCTCAGAATGTTATTGACTTGGACTTGTTTTCCTCCCCTCACTGCCAGTAGTCAATGTGTCTGTCTGACAGGCTGCCTTCTCTTCACACTAGGAATATGTGTCTAAGGCCGTTACCTTCGCTCCTCAGCCTCAAAGGAAAGCATATTGCTTAGCGTAGATTGGCTTAGGTTTTTTTGGGTTGCTGCAGGTTAGGTGAGTTTGTATTGTGAGCCTGTGTTGCTGTGTGTTGTAGTTTTTTGAGTAAGCCCTTCTCTCCAGACACCACTGTAGCGGTAAGCAGAAGGATTTACTGATGTTTAGTATTTAGTGATGCCAAATGAGCTCCCAGAGGATCCGCCAGCAGACACAATACTTGGGTGTAATGTTTGACTGTTCATAGATTGCGCAAGTAGATTTGGATTAGTTGATTGAGACTGATTGCTCTCTCCCTCTCTTTCTCTCTCTCGCTCTCTCTCTCTCTCTACAGGTGATCTTGGACACTGAGTGAGAATAGGCAGCATTGGTCTGATGGTAGGTGGGTCTTTTCACTTATTTCTCTCTTGTTTGCTCCATCTCTGTGTGTCTGCATCTTTCTATTATCCTCTTCCTCCGTTTGTGTTTGCAGTGCCTGTGGTGTTAGTAGAAGTTGCCCCCAACATCTGGCCCAGAGTCAAGGGGCAACTTCAAGCACTATCTGTTTTAGAGCATGTTCTTCCTGTATGCTTCCTCTTGTCCGTCCCTTGTTTCCACCCCCTCATAACCCATGTCCTCTCTTTCTGTGGTAGACTACTAAGACAAGCATAATCTTTGAGCTGATTGGATGCATGCCCCGTTGTGGACTCCCATTGGTCACCGCTGAACATTGACCTCCCCTGTCTCACCCCATCCGTGAACCGAGAAACACACTCCCTACTCTACTCCCCTATCCTACCCCCATTCCCCTGTCTATGAGTCTGTTGCACCCTCGTATGCAGCGAGGGGGGAGTGAGAGGCACCCAGAGGGGTCGGGTGGTAGAGGGGCGCACGGCTCAGGCCTCAAGAGGTGTTCCTCTCACTCAGACCATCACGCCCCCTCCAAAATTACCCAGAATGCCCGGGAGAGCAGGGGCGTCCTGGGCCAGGGTCTGAAGCAGCTGTTCCAGCAGCAACGCAGACGCCTGTCTCTCTCTCGCTCTACCCTAGCCTCCTCTTCCTCCTCTGCATCCTCCTCTTCCTCATCATCAGTGGTCTCAGTGGGTGGCCCCTCTCGCTACCCCCCGAGGACTACCTCACCCCCCCCCCTAACCCCCTTGGCCTGTTCTGACTCTGACCCCCCCTCTGGTGGTCTCCTTGCCCCCTCAGCTGGTCAGGGTGCCAGCACTGTGGGCACGATGAGGCGTGGGACCATCCTGAAGAGCCGGCGTCGTGGGGGGAACGGGATAGGGGGAGGGGGAGGAGACCGGGACCCCCCTCTGAGAGACAGCCCCCAGACCCCCCAACGTCACCCTAGCTATGATGCACAGAAGTATTCCGGCCACCTGCGCTCCTCCCCCACCACGGACAACACCACTCCAAGTAGCCCCTCCCCTGGGTACCACCCTGGATACGCAACATCAGGCGATGTGGTGCTGTCGTCAGGATACCAGTCCACAGAGGAGACAGACAAGGTGAGCAATGTCAGCTGTCAATCATATTAGGGTCTTCTTTGGTTTGTGGTCATGTATTGTCTGGTAATGGATGTAATACAATCCTGTCCTACGCAGGTGTTCTACATCATCCAACAGGCCTGCTCTTAAATATTGAGGAGGCTTAAAGGGATACTTCTGGATTTCCTAGAGTCAGATTTTTATTTATTTAACTAGGCAAGTCAGTTAAGAACAAATTGTTTTTTACAATAACGGTCTACCCCAGACGATCACGGCCGGTTGTGATACAGCCCGGGATCAAACCCGGGTCTGTAGTGATGCCTCTAGCCCTGCGATGCAGTGTCTTAGACCGCTGCGCCACTCCGGATCCCTAACAAACTATTGGATACCATTTCTGTGTCCAGTATGAAGGAAGTTAGAGGTAGTTTCGCGAGCCAATGCTAATGAATGGAAGTTTATGGGTATCTGCCATGTGTGTGTAATAATGTTTCTGTCCTGTAATGCTAAATGCTCCTGAGCAGAGGCAGTGCTAATCCAGGCTCAGGTCAGAGGTACACACACACACACACACACATACTCAGATCAGTCAGAAACTGGTATTCCTGAGCCCTGGCTGCCCAAAGACTGTCCTAAATACGTCTGGAGCAACCCATCTGTCTGATATGCATTATCCTAGCAAGAAAGCCAAACACCCCTCTCAGGATGTTTTAGAATGGTATGTTCCACTTTAATTGCTGACTGTCATGTAGTCAACAGATGCTGTCTCTTAGATCAGACCACTCTGCTGCTCAGGGCTTCTCAGATTCTCTGTTATTTTTAATATGATAGACGTGTGAAGATTAATTATCCACTGGAGGAAGAACTAGTGCTGAATGTTCTAAATGCGTGACATTTCTGTCATATCAAGAAGATAAATTAGATTGTAACAGTAAATTAGAAACGCTTTGTATTAAAATAATGTATCAAGAAGAGCTCCTTGTGTTGTAGGAGCACTGAGAGATTTTATGAGAATTTATGTCATTTTCTGGAAATTGGAAATGCTTGACAAGATGTGGAGGTTATTTTTATGAATCCATGTCTATGTGTGTTCTGTGTTCAGAATGTACATTATGTGTGTATGACCTCTCAAGGAGGGGATGCTTGTCCATCTGCGGTAAGATAGGTCAGAGGACCTCTCAGGTTTTTCATTGAGAGGTCAATGTGTTGGACGTCTGTACCAGACACTGCTATAACCTCACATACCCGCACAAACACAACACACACACACACACACACACACACACACACACACACACACACACACACACACACACACACACACACACACACACACACACACACACACACACACACACACACACACACACACACATAACACACACACACACACACACAGAGCCCAGAGACACAGCCTGGTGGACAGTGTGTAAGAATAGGCCACTTGTGTCTGAAAGGACGGAGCTCTGTAACAAAGGAAAGCTGTCAAAGGGGAGGTGCTTGCAGTATTCTCTAGCTCATCTAGCGTGCTATGTTCTTTTTATACCCTCTGGTAAAGTAGCTCTCACTACAGTAGGTGTGAACAGTATAGCTATGTCATACCAGTATATAAATGGCTGCTCTTTGTCTTCACTGCCACTAGATGGTGGTGTCATATCAGATAATGGCTGTAGTCTGATCTGTATGTGTGTGTGTGTACACTGTATATAGCCATTTTAATCAAGAGAGAATAACATTTGGACCTCCTCAAATACTATTATTTCCCTGCAAATTAGCAATTATATTGCACTGTAAAAACAAATTATATTTGCTTCAACTAATTATTATTAAGTAACTGGTTCCACAGCCTTTTTTAGTTTACCCAACTTTTCAAAGTGTTACCTGAATTAAAACTTAGTTACTTGATAAAACTTAGGCAAGAATTCGGTCAACTTAAAATGATTTGTTTGTCAACTTGTCTCATATGTTAATTCAAATATAAATTATTATTTGTCATAGTGATTAAGGAGTAATATTAAAACTGAGTAATGTGCCCCACCAACATTAGACAACTATACAGAAAACCCATAAAATTGCTGAAATAAGTAAATCATATCAATGATGAAAGAATAGTCAGATTAACTGATAATTGACCAGTGTTGGAGAAGCTACTCTGAAAATATAGTTTACCAAGCTACCACACTGGAAGACAGTAAGCTACACAAAAGCTACCCCCTTAAGAAACATATAGTTTACTTAACTAAAATTACTTAGAAAAATTAGCAAATCTAAATCTGAAATGTCATAGAATACAAATTGCAAGAACAGATCACTCTGGAGTCGGATGTTAACCGAATGTGTAATTTAGCCTAAACACAAAAAGTGAGAATTAGGCACACAAAAACTGTTTGGAATCAGAATTAAGGCAGCTCTGATGCTTAAAATGAAAGGAAATTATTGCCTTCTTCACCCATATTAAATTTGTGCAAAAACAGTAGTGTGTAGTTCCAGAAGTTAAATGGCAAAAAAGTTATAAACTACTGAAAAGATATAATGAATTTATACCACCAAGCTTCTGCAAAATGTAATTAGATTACTTGTTGAATTGCATGTATTTCACTACTCCCCAAAACTGTAATTGACACAGACATGGTGGCATAGCAGGAAGATCGGAACACCATGACCCAAAGGTTATGAGTTCAAATCCCAGATGAGAACACGTTGAATAATAATTACTGTATAAATGAACTGTCACGGTGAGGTTGAAGGGAATAAGGCGCAGAGCGAGAGTACTGAGCAAACATGTTTTATTAACACCTAAAACACGAACAAAACAAGAAATGTACGAAACACCGTGGCGTTGGCTTACACACTCGAAACACAAACAATGATCCACACGCAGGTGGATGTGTGGTGCACATAAATAGAATTCCCAAATTAGAGACAACTCTAGACAGCTGTCTCTAATTGGGGATCACTAACAACCCACTCTGTTGTTGGTGGGGGCTCCGGATCCGGCGCTGGACGTGATGCTGGCAGTGAGGGCAGCTCCCTCTCTCTCTCCCAGAGGCACGCCCGGTCCTGTCCGGACCCCGGTGTGATGGATCCCTCCCCAGTACTCCCCTGACAGTCCGGACCCTGGTGTGGGGACCTCTTCCTCTGAAGAGGGGCAGTCCACCGGTCCCGGACTGGGCCCCGGTGGAGCGGACTGCTCTGGCACTGGAGCGAAGCAGGTGACCGGAGCCGGACTTAGCGCCGGTGGAGCGGACTGCTCCGGCACTGGAGCGGAGCAGATAACCGGACCCGGACTGGGCCTCGGTGGAGCGGACTGCTCCGGCACTGGAGCGGAGCAGATGACCGGACCCGGACTAGGCACCGGTGGAGCGGACTGCTCTGGCATTTGGCGTGGAGCAGACGACCGGACCCGGACTAGGCACTGGTGGAGCGGACTGCTCTGGCACTGGAGCGAAGCTGATGACCGGACCCGGATTGGGCACCGGTGGAGCGGACTGCTCCGGCACTGGATTGGAGCAGATGATCGGTACCGTGTGCCACCTCTTCCTCTGAGCAGGGCTGGCTGCCGGCCCCAGACTGGGCACCGGCGCCCTAAGGAGCTCCTGCTCCAAAGCGGGGCTGCAGGTCATGCCCAGCCTGGGCAACGACGCAGAGGTGGGTTCCAGCCGTGTCACTCGGCTGGTTGCCGGCTCCAGACTGGGCACCGGCACGCTAAGGAGCTCCTGCTCCAAAGCGGGGCTGCACGCCATGCCCAGCCTGGGCATCGACGCAGAGGTGAGTTCCAGCCATGTAGTTGGGCTGGCTGCCGGAGGCTCCGCGCAGTAAGCCGTCGCTGGAGGCTCCGGACAGTGGGCCGTAGCTAGAGGCTCCGAGCTATGGAGGCGCACCAGTGGTCTGGTACGTGGAGCCGGCACTGGAGATGTCAGGCTAATCACACGTACTGGAGATCTGGTGCGAGGAGCAGGCACGGGCTGTACCTGACTGTGGAGTTGAACCGGTGTTCTGGGGTGAGGAGCAGGCACGGGAGATGTAGGGCTGGACCCTCGACCGGGAGACGAAGAGAGTTCGATGCCCGATCGGCTGCCTTACCCAGCCCGGGCAGTAGTGCTGACAAACGCACCAGATGTTCTATTGACCATACTACTGGTCCCGGACTGGACACCGGCCTGGCGAGGAGCTCCGGCCCCTCCTCCCTCTTCTCCTCGGGATCTCCGATCTGGCCTCGAAACTCCCCGCCTCCTCAATCTCCCGAACGTGAGGGTTGGGCTCGGTCTCATTGCTCAAATATTCCTCCTCTTCCTCTCGATGCGGGTTCCCATGGTGGTGGATCATTCTGTCATGGTGAGGTTGAAGGGAACGAGGCACAGAGCGAGAGTACTGAGCAAACATGTTTTATTAACCTAAAACACAAACAAAACAAGAAACGTACGAAACACTGTGGCGTTGGCATACACACTCGAAACACAAACAATGATCCACACGCTCTAATTGGGTCCACAGCTGTCTCTAATTGGGGATCACTAACAACCCACTCTTGTGATGTGAGGACCTGACTGTGGACATCCCACTCCCTCTAGTGGGAGTCAGAGGCCTGGCCTCAGTCAGGCCCTCACATGAACATCCACAGTGTAATCATGTAAGTTGAAAAAATTGTATGTCAAAAGCACCATGTGTGTAACTAGTTTCACAGGCTTTTTAAGTAATGCTGCCCAAATAATAATTTCTAGTTAAATAAACATATGAGACAAGTTGAGCAAACACATATTTTTAAGGTTAATACATTTTTGTCTAAGTTTTCTCAAGTTGGAGCTAAGTTTGGGCAAAAAATGTATTAAGTTCAGGTAACACTTTGACCGAAAAGTTGTGGAACCAGTTTCTTAATAATATTTTTTTTTTTACATTGTGTGTGTGTGTCAGAGATACTGTATTGCCCTCTGTAATAGAGAGGCCAGTACTGATTTAATAGGTCTATATTTCTAGCAAATATCCAACCAACCTGTGTGTTACAATAGAGCAGGCTGAATAGACTCCTGTTTGCCTGGTTGTACGTCCTTACTGTGTCATTACTGCTGGAATAGAGAGATCATTAGTCTATTTCTCCTCACTGCATATTATGTATGTGTGACACACTCTGCTGGTAACTCACATGCACACACAAACACACACACACACACAGAGCCGTGTCTTAGCCAATGGAGCAATGTCATTCAGGTCATCTGAGTGGTCTTCGTGACAACCCTCAGGCTCACAGGGAGCTGTCTGAAGAGACGCCCTACTGTAGTTTCCATGGCAACAGTGAGGATGACCTTGGCGGAGTCTGCCCCCCTTGTGGTTGGAATAGGTCAGAGGGCATGCCCCCATGTGGTGGTTGCCCAGACAGGTTTATCCCTGTTGAAGATATTTGAAGAGGCTTGATCAGTGAAATGTGTGTGTGCTTGAGATTGCGCTTTCTCTCTCTCTCTCTCTCTCTCTCTCTCTCTCTCTCTCTCTCTCTCTCTCTCTCTCTCTCTCTCTCTCTCTCTCTCTCTCTCTCTCTCTCTATCTCTCTCTATCTCTCTATCTCTCTCTCTCTCTCTCAATTCAAAGGGATGTATTGGCATGGGAAAAATATGTTTACATTGCCAAAGCAAGTAAAATAGATAATAAACAAAAGTCAATATTACAACAAAAGTTTTAGCGGGATAGAGACATTTCAAATGTCATATTATGGCTATATACAGTGTTATAATGATGTGCAAATAAGTACAAAAGGGAAAATAAATAAACATAAATATAGGTTGTATTTACAATGGTGTTTGTTCTTCACTGGTCGCCCATTTCTTGAGGCAACAGGTCACACATATTGCTGCTGTGATGGCACACTGTGGTATTTCACACAACAGATATGGGAGTTTATCAAAATTGGATTTGTTTTAAAAATTATTTGTGGGTCTGTGTAATCTGAGGGAAATATGTGACTCTAATATGGTCATACATTTGGCAGGAGGTTAGGAAGTGCAGCTCCGTTTCCATTTGTGGCAGGTGTGCACATAGGCAGACCTGGCTCTCAAGAGAAGACAGGCTAAGGCGGCCTCTCTCAATAGCAAGGCTATGCTCACTGAGTCTGTACATAGTCAAAGCTTTCCTTAATTTTGGGTCAGTCACAGTGGTCAAGTATTCTGTCTCTGTGTACTCTCTGTTTAGGGCCAAATAGCATTCCAGTTTTTTTGGTAAATTCTTTTCAATGTGTCAAGTAGTTATCTTTTTGTTTCCTTGTGATTTGGTTGGGTCTAATTGTGTTGCTTTTGCTGTCTTGGGGCTCTGTGGGGTCTGTTTGTGTTTGTGAACAGAGCCCAAGGACCAGCTTGCTTAGGGGACTCTTGACTTCAGATTCTATTAGGGTGAGGCCGGGTGATGCAGATTGTTCTATTGCCAATTCGCCAATTCCACGGCCCTGTGGAACGAAATGTGTGTGTTTTTTGCCCATTTTAATGGCACACTTGTTGTTTGTGTACTCTCTCTTATCCTCCATCTCTCTCCCTCGGTTCCCCCCCCCCACCCACTGTCGTAGTCCCAGGAGAGGCCTTGTACAGACAATCAGACAGCCCCTCACCCTCCCCTTGTACTGCCCCCTCCACTGACTGACAGGAAGCATGGCACAACCTTGCTTTTTCCTGCTGTAAATGTGACAAAGCTGAAGACAGAGAGTGTGTGTCTGTGTCTTTGTGTGTGTGAGAGAGAGAGAGAGAGAGAGAGAGAGAGAGAGAGGAAGAGAGAGAAAGAGAGAGAGAGAGAGAGAGAGAGAGAGCTGGAAACCATGCTGTGTGAGTAGAGGGCAGCACAGCTGAGCACTTTTTTATCTCTCTGTTCTCCCTCCCTTTTTGTCCCTCCTTCTCACCTCCCTCTCGCTTTCTTTTCTCTCTCTTCACATGTGTTTTCTCACTAGATGAACCAGCATGGTCTAGAGCAGTTTGGAACAGAGAGAAGCTTGTTTGCGTGTGTGTGCTTTTCTGTGAGTATGCACATGCATATTTCCTTTTGCGTGAAGTAGATTGTAGCCTGTGTGTCTATGTGCTATGTGTGTGTGTGTACTGGCTCTGGATGTGTGTGTTCCTACTGAGAAGAGCTCCGTGTGTGTGGAGTGGAGTAGAGCACATCGTCAGTCGCTCCGTCAGTCAGGATGGTTCAGAGGTTCAGTCTACGCAGACAGTACTCCAAGGTAAGTCTGCTAACAGACCCCCACTCAGCTGTAAAGTGGCCCACTGAGCTAAACACAATACATTAAATTGATTGCGGGGACCTGTGACATTATATGTTTAGTACCTGCTATCTGTGAGGTCAGTTGTGTTTCTCGCTCTTTCTGAGTCTATATGTTATTTAATCTGTCATGTAAAAGCAAGTGTTCTTCTCTATGATACTTCAAATTAAATCAAGTGGCTATTTCAAGTGTATACTTTCAAATGGCATGTACATCTGTAGTAGCTGAATGTTTCTCTCTTCTTCCCTCCTAGCTCCATCTGTGTAGATTTTGTGTCTCTCTCTCTCACTCTCTCTCTCTCTCTCTCAAATTCACTATGCTTTAATGGCATGAATGACAACGTCAATTTTGACAAAGCGAAGTGATACAAATAAAATGATGAAAGCAACAATGACAGCAATAAGAATAGTAGCTATAATACGAAATAAACAAATATACACTGAGTATACAACACATTAAGAACTTGTACACTCAGTGTATATATACAGTATATAACAAATAAATATCCAATACAGAAATGTAATAATGGCCAATGTTCAGAATTAAAAAAAAAGGTTTTACTTTGTTTGGGGTCTTTTACACAGGTTATGTATTCCGCTAAAGTGAAGTCTCTTTCCGATGTTTGGTAGAATTCCATTTTTCTCTGACCTTCGACCTCAATGCGCCAATAGTTGATACTGTATGCGTTCTTATTATTCAACAGAAAACATTGTCTATAAGGATGGCCTGCAGCTGAGGATTCCACATTGATTGAGTGGAGGGTCTGGTCTGGTCTCTCACTTGAGCTGCTTGGGGAGAGAGGGATAGATCAGGGTAGAGAGATGGAGGGAAGGAGGGAAGGAGGGAGGGTTGGGGCAGAGCATTTCTGGAAGGTTTGTAAGGAAAAATGGGTCGCTTTGGGAGGGGGCAGGGAGGGGGTCTCTGTATTATTGAGTAGAGATGAAAAGGCAGTCATACCTTGAGGGTAGAACCTCCCTCTGACAGTAGTAGTCCTTTGTGTGTGTGTGTGTGTGTGTGGGGGGGGGGGGGGGGTAAAGCCTCCTTAGGGCCTTTCTGAAGATGTCTGCTCATCCCCCTCAGAGAGCAGGATTACAGGATTATCCTCCCTTCCCTCCTCCTGCTCCTCTTAGGCCACTTCTCCACCTACTACACCACCTGCTACTCTCTCCTCAACCACACGTTTTATTCTACTCTGTTATAGATAGATAGATAGATAGATAGATAGATAGATAGATAGATAGATAGATAGATAGATAGATAGATAGATAGATAGATAGATAGATAGATAGATAGATAGATAGATAGATAGATAGATAGATAGATAGATAGATAGATAGATAGATAGATAGATAGATAGATAGATAGATAGATAGATAGATAGATAGATAGATAGATAGATAGATAGATAGATAGATAGATAGATAGATAGATAGATAGATAGATACTTTATTGCTCCCCCGGGGGGGAAATTTCATTGTCAAGCAGCTACAACAAAAACACAGGGCAGGTGCAAAATGCCACAACGAAAGTACACAAAACACAGATACACGGTACATGATACATAGAGCGGCAGTATGAAAAAGTATAGAAATACAAGATATCTGGAGTGCAAAAAAAAGCTATAAAAGGACATTGCATAGTATGAGTGGTTGGCTGAATATGTACACTATACATTGGTGGATGTTGGATGGTTAACTATACTATACAGGTCGATGGCAGAGAAATACTTCAGTAGCTAAAAATGCGTACGATATGAGCGAGGGTAATAATAGTTTACTTAATAGACAGACTGGGTAAATTAACAGGTAAGTGAAAATTTTGCATGGTTAAATTAGCTGTACAGTTAAGTATACAGTTATATTTACAGATAAGTGAATACTTGCATGTTTACACAAACTGTACAGGTAAATGACAGGAAGAGATACTTTAATAGCTAAAAGTGTGTATGATATCATTTGGGGTAATAATAGTAATTCCCTTAAAATACAGTCCTTAGTGCGCAGGGTTTAATTACAGACAACTGCACTTATTGCACATTCGATATACTAAAAGCAATGAGAAAAGGTGCAACTGGCAGGATACTAATATGCATTCCTGAGTGAATGCCTACGTCCAATAATTACTTACAATATTGCATGTGATATAATATAACAACTGTACATGAGTATGTATATACAGACCTGTATGAATAAATAGGTCCTGAGTGGATGAGTGCTGACGGACCAGAGTTACTCACGGATGGATGCATAATTGTTAAACTAGGTCCTAGCACCCCAACAGTTCCAGATCTATGTTGCCGACGGCACGGCACCCCGGTGAGGCATTATATAGTCTCATAGCCGCCGGCAGGAAGGACCTCCTGTAGCGCTCTCTGGCACACCGTGGTGGGATCAGTCTGTGACTGAAAGTGCTCCTCTGCGTCATAACCATAGCGTGCAGAGGGTGGGTGACGTTGTCCATGATGGCCAGCAGTTTGGCCAGGATCCGTCTCTCCGCCACCTCCTCTAGAGTGTCAAGGCTCATCCCCAGGACAGAGCTAGCCTTCCTGATCAGCTTATTTACCCGAGAAGCATCACCGGCTTTGATGTTTGCTCCCCAGCACACCACTGCAAAAAAGATGGCACTGGCCACCACAGACTGGTAGAAGGTATGCAGTAGTTTACTGCACACGTTGAAGGACCTGAGCCTCCTCAGAAAGTAGAGTCGGCTCTGGCCCTTTTTGTACAGGGCCCCGGTGTTACCAGCCCATTCCAGTCTGTTGTCCATATGGACACCCAGGAACTTGTATGACTCAACCATTTCCACATCCGTCCCCTTTATAGGGACTGCAGTCAGTTGTGCCTTGGTTCTCCTGAAGTCCACCACCATCCTCAATGTCTCTGTAAGAACATACAGTGCGATAGACATACATAAATATCTGCAGTTGTGGTAGCATGCAATCATATCCAGGGGTAATAAGCACTTAATATTCAGGAGTAATCAGGTCCAGCTATTATCTAATTCAGCTGCACACACACACACACACACACACACACACACACACACACACACACACACACACACACACACACACACATTGACACCTGCCCTCTTTCTAAAAGCCTGTAGATGGTGGTTACATAAACTCTGTTTACCTACAATATTATTAGAAAGACAGAACACGATGTCCATAACTACAGGTCTGGTGCTTTGTATTGTTTTGGATGGATGCATGGTTTTTGCCATGCTGGTAGAAAGGGTTGATTGGAACTGGTCATTGAGGGCCAGGCCACAGTGTGCACAAGGTTGTGTTCTTGCCCAGCTACAACACACCTGATTCAGCTAAGCAGTGTACTATATTGCCACATGCTTGATTAGCTAGAGCAGGTGTGTTAGTGCAAGGCTGGAACAAAAGCCTGCACACGCCCCGCCCTGTTCTGCAGCTTTGGAGGACAAGTATCACTCGCGTTGTTTACCTTAATTTGTGTTTATGACAGGCAAACACACACACACGCACACACTCATCAAACAGAAGGGTTTCGATTGAGTTTCAGCAGACATACACAAGGATGAGGTGTGTGTTTTGCAGTCCGTGTGACCTGTGACCAGGACATGATGTAAGCCATTGTTGTGTCAATGAAACTGCAGTGTTTGTGTGTTATTGCTGTTTCTGCAGATCCTGGTTAAATAAAGGTTAGGTGAAGGTGGAATAGATAAACACAAGTGTGCTTGTGCTGTGCATGTGTGTGATGTGGCCACTGTCATCGCCCCACTCTGCGTTAGTGGTTGAAAGCTGTTGTTAGTTGATGGTACACCTACCTCTCCCACCCACCGTGTTTACAGTTAAAGGGATATGTTTAGTATGCAGGGCTGGCTTTTGTGGTTTGTTGCTTTTGCTGAGCATAGATTCTTCTCATCAAAGAAAGAGTAAGATACATTTTATCCTGATCTGGGTTCATGACTGCTCTCCTACCGGCCCCTTCCCTTTAAACCGTAATGCTCTCCCCTTTTTCTCAGGCATTTTCTTTACTTGTCCTCTCTTCTCTCTCCCCTCTTCTGTCCTCTCATCACCTTCCCTGTTTCTCTCTTTCATTCTCAAACAAACAGACGTCTCTCTTTCTCTCACACAGAGTGCTGTACAAATATTCAGCAAAAAGTGTATTTCCTTGCCATGGGCTGCTGGTCCACTGAGTTGGCAGAGAGTATGTGTGTATATTCTGCCTGAGCTTAGACTGACCATTGTGGGTGTGAGAGTGTGTGTTTGATTTTGATAGCGTTGTACATTGTGTCTATGTTAGTCTTATGATAGCTCTTTGTTCTGTTTGTGTGAATGTATTGATTTAGGTGTTATTGACTAGAAAAGCAAACAGTGGTATTGATGTTAGATTAAGAATGTTAACCCTTTACAATCGTGAGAATTGGCCTATATGAATAGGGCTTAATTGAAATGTTTTTTACAGAAGAAATATAAATTGCAGAAGCATGGTAGCGTTTGAAAGGGAACAGTTTGGAGATTATGGGAAAATGATTAGACCAAAGTTGAGGACACAACAGTTCACCTGACACAAGACTGAATCCAAGCATTACACTGTTGATTTTATGTAGATTTTACATTTACTGTACTTTTCACCACATTTATTGAGAACGAAATCTGCAAATACTCTGGATACTTTCAGTAACTTGATAATACTATTCCTGGAAAATGTGGGGTAGGTGCAACACAAGATAACAAAAAAACTCCAAGTGGCCACACACACCTCTCCAAATTGTGCACAGTTCCTAAGTAATTTCAATGCACTTTTATGACTCGAAGAAGAGTTAAACTATAAAATGCTTTTTGGAACTCTCCTAACTGGGTCATCGAGGAACTAGAGCAAGCACATGTGTAGTTGTTTTGATTGGAACACAACTCTGCATCCCCAGCATCACACAATTACTGTTGTTGTTTACGCATTCCAAAAACGGCCCATTGTTAATTGCCATCTGGGTCAAGTGGGCATCATTTGAAAGCTTGTTCAACTGCCAACATGACTAGCTAAGATATAAAATATGATCTTACAGTGTTAGGCTTTCATGGCAATTCAGAGGAATAGATCATAATTTTTGTGCGCATAGAAATGAGTTATTAGTGAATGCAGGTGCGTGTTCCGCTGCAAATTTTCATTGGCTGATTCTGTTCAGAACAACCCAGGGTTTGATGTTTGCCAGCAATATATCTTATAACTATTAGGTTAACTAGCTAAGGTTTTGCTAACTTGCTAATGTTAGCTAAGTGGCTAACGTTATCTCGGTAACAGCAATCCTCTCGTGAATTAAGATCCCTGCTGTCTAATATTTGTTTTGTGCATGCTGAAAACGGCATTTTGAAATACTTGCATAACTTTATGAGCTGGGTTGGCTGTCATTTTGTTAGCATTCTGGTAACTGATGTTTTGGGGGCTTTTTGTTTAGCTTGAAAAAACAAATTGCGCCCCTCGTGTGTGCTGCCAGTAATACTGTATATCCCGGGTTGGCACAGGCACTGTATGAAGGTATGGAAATCTGGATACCACCCAACCCTAATGTGTGCGTGTGTGTGTGCCATCCCCTCTCTGATCTTTCAGTGTGAGAATGACACTCAGCTGTTTCCTCTTTCCTGTGGTGGAGGTGTACATGTGCTGGTTCCACAGTCAGTGTTACAGTCCTATCATATCTCCACAGAGCACAACACTGAGCAGTGTATGTGTCACAGTTGTGTGTGTGGAGAGACCAAGGCGCAGTGCAGGGATAGTAGTTCGACATTGTATTTATTTTCTATACTATGTATAAAAAACAATCAAACAGTGCGAAATAACAAACAAAACAAAAACACGATCTACAAACGTCTTGCTTACAACCAACAAACACGAATGCATAGACGTTGAACTTGAACACACGTACTTTCACCGTGACTGGAGAATTATATCGACATATAGCGAACAACGACCCACACAAGAGTGAAAGACAGACAAACATATATATGATCCCTAATTAGAGACAATGCTGTGCAGCTGCCTCTAATTAGGGATCCAACCCAAACCCACACAGAATTAGAAAAGAAAGACACTGTCAGACTCTGACCATAACTACATAGAGAAGCAAAATAGGCTTCTCTATGGCCAGAGCCTGACAGAATGAAGCAGCAGAGGAATCGTTGTAGTACTGGGTTTCCCAACCACCGGGCCCCGGACTGGCACGCTTTTTCCCTAGCCCAACGCACACACATGCACACATAAACCGGTACTACACGGGGCGGAAGGTAGCCTGGCGGGTAGGAGCATTGGGTCAGTAACCGAAAGGTTGCTGGATCAAATCTCAGAGCTGACAAGGTAAAAATCTGTTGTTCTTCCCCTGAGCAAGGCAGTTAACCCACTGTTTCCCAGGTTCTGATGATGTGGATGTTGATTAAGGCAGCCCCTCGCACCTCTCTGATTCAGAGGGGTTGGGTTAATTGTGGAAGACACATTTCAGTTGAACGCATTCAGTTGTACAACTGACTAGGTATCCCCCTTTCCCAAGCTACATCCATTCACTCATAGTCCAATCAGGCCACAGTATTTAGTGTGTAGAATAGGAGATGGGGTGTGTATGAGAGAGCCAGATAGGTGAGAGGTGGAGGGTTGTCAATAAGGCTCATTATACAGAAAACCACTGAGGAAGATAAATGAAAGCTACAGATGTAGTCTTAATTTGATCACTCTTTTGTTGATGAGAAGTTTTCTGCAAACCAGAAAGTGTATTTGAGTGTGTTTGAGTTTTAAAAAGGCTTCTAAAGTTTGTAATTTCCACCTTAAAATGTCAGAGTTGATTTGCCCTAACGACAAATGTATCAACCCCTACAAAAATGTCTGTTAATTATAATCCACATAATTAATATTTCCTGTTGCTGCCGGATTACCTTCCTGCTATAGCAAACTGGCTCAAATTAAGATCCTACATCGGTATAAGACAACAGATAAATCAATGGAACTGGTCATCAATGGTGCTGCCTCATTTCACTTCAAAGACCTGCATGATCAGTCCGTGTCTTGTCTTCTAATGAATGCGCTTTTGTAACGCTACGTTGATGTATGAACTTCAAATGCCCTTGTGTGTGTTGAACTCTATATTAATCGGCGTGTGTGTGTGTTTGCGAGCGTGCATGTGTGTGTATGCACATGCGTGATTGTGTGTCTGTGTGTGTGTGTATGTGTGTGCGTCTTTGTGTGTATGTGGGCGTGCCTACATATGTGCGTGTGTGTGGAATCTCAGGGAGTCACTGTGGGTCATCCTTTGTGTGTTTTTTTAGGGGTCCACAGCTGTACTTCCTCTTTGGTCATTGAGCATTGCCACATCTCGACTCTCTGGGGAGGATGTGAGGATATGCTGGCCAACCTTCACCCACATGTTTGCTCACTGGCAAATAACAATGACAGCACTCAGCTGTTATTGGTCCACTCTGTCTCTGTGCCAAATACAACTGACTGTCATTGGTCTATCCTTTCTCTGTGTCAAAGAGAACCTGAATGTCATTGGTTCATCTGGTCTTTGTGTTCAAGAGAACTTGACTGTCATTGTTCCACTTCTCTCTGTCTCTGTGTCAAGGTTGACTAGACAATGGAAACTTCTTACCTTACTCCATGCTAAAGTTAATTTGACCATGGTTACTTAAATCATACTGTATGTTTGTGAGCATTTTACTGTGATTGGTCCTCCTTCCCTCATAGAGTCTACAGCAGACTATGAGTACATTCTTAGATGGAGATAAAGTGTTCTTTCTCTCTGCCTTTCCCTGTTTTTAAGTGAGTGAGTGTGTATGTGTGTGTGTATGTGTGTGTCTGTTTAATTAATAATAGATTACAATATATATTGCTGAGCTCAGCTCTGTGGCTTTGCTCCACTAACCCAGTTATTACACAGGAGAGCACACACACACACACACACACACACACACACACACACACACACACACACACACACACACACACACACACACACACACACACACACACACACACACACACACACACATCTCCAGTAACCATCGTCTGACCTGTCATGCCCATGCCTTGTTCGCAAGTGGATCCACCAATCTAAATGCAGCCCACCATGTTCTCACACTGTCTCCTCATATCAGAGAGCTTCATTTACTCTCTAAGGCCCCTAGCTCCTTATCCTAGCCCCCTTACCCTTCGGTGTGTGCAGATACTGTATGAATGGATGGAATAGGTGCAAGTAATAATAATGGGTTTCTACCATATTGGTGATACATTTATTCTTTCTTGCAAATACAGTATATGCACTTAGGCCTATCCAGCATGATAGCCCTGGCTCTCAATCATCCATCCCTATCTTGCCGTTTGTGTCCTTTCCTATCTTCAGTCTTTCCCTCTACCCTCTCCCAGTGAGCATCCACCTCACCAACTCTCTCACCTGTTTTTATGTAATGTCCATACGCAGAGTCTCCGTAAAGTTATGTTAAGTTATGCTTTAACGTTTAGATATGTGTTACATCGGTCACAGGTGGAACAAGGAAGAGGAATGTTGACAGGAAATAGCATAGAAAATGGCTACGGGTCAGGGACATAGACCTGGTGGTGTGTGGGTGTGTAAGGAGAGATAGAACTGAAACCAGTCTTTCTCAGAGATGGTACGCGTTGCTGTTGGGATAGTACCTAGTGGTCACCAATGCCAATGAATCGCTCAACTCGCTCTCTCTCTCGCTCTCTCGCACTCTCTCAATTGGGAAACTCTCTCTCTCTGTATATCACTCTTCTGTCTCTTCTACCCCCCACACCTTCCCCCCCCCCCCTCTCTCTCTCACACACACACACACACACACACACACACACACACACACATGACCTATGAAATAAATCAAACTTATTCTATCTGCTAGGACCCCATTTTATGCACTGACCCAAAATGAACCAGCTGCTACTGTACACACCAGTGGGTCCTCCTCACATACCTTTTGGGAAACACTATGCTAGATTTCTACACTCACATTACCTCTCCCAGTGGTAGGCTGCAGTACTGTACATTAGGACCTAGAGAGCGCTCTTGACTCATTCCGCAACCTATCTCAAATGTTGTGGTTTAAACGGTGGTACAGTACAGTTCACACTGTAACTGGTTGAACTGGTCAAGGCCAGTACTGATTGTCTTAGTCTCTGTGTCTTCCTGCCCATGAATAGGCTGGCAGGGTGTTGTGGCCAACACACTTCCCCTGGTACACACTGTATTGTACAGGGCCAGCAAGGCATTGTGGGGTAGCGGCCTCAGTCTCTGTGTTGCATAATCAGGATGAGACAGGCATAAACAGGACTGGGTCTAGTAAATACTGACCAGAACCAGCAGACAAACACACACATACAGAGACACACACACATATGTATGAGCATGCAAGTTCACACACTCAAAAGGGCACCTTACCCTCACAGAGCAGTTATGTTAATTGCAGTTTCATGACTGTATATCTGTTTTCGTTCAGACATGGACTATATGTACAGGACCACTGACACACCCCCATACATGGGAAACACACAAGATGTACCCCTTGCGACCGTCACTGTCATCTGTGACAGGATTTGTCTCTAGCACACCGTGGCTAAACCTGCATGTAACTCCATATTGGTGAGACCAGTCAGGGTCACTGTGTTCTAATCTAATCTACAACACCCAACTACACAGATGCACAGTGGCTAGGGCCAAAAGCATTGTTAGGCACACTGTACTCTGCCATGTGTACATGCTCAGACCAACTGTTCAGAGCCTTCTTTATGGATTCAGCTTTCCTTAATGGGCATTGAAAACTTCATTGTTCACTTTCCTAGGTTGCACCTATTCAATTCTATATCAACCACCAGAGAATGTGACTGAGCAGTAATCCTGTGTTTTGTTGTATTTTTTTACTCTGGTCCTGTTGTTTGGGTTGGTCATTAGGACCATGGCCGCCCCTTGTCCTTCAATCATAAAGCCTCTGTTAATAATCTGCTCAGTGGTTTTATGCAACCGCTAATCAGCCCATTGATGGTAGATGAGAAGATGGGGGGTGCAGGGCTGGGACAAAGGGGCTGAAATGAGCCTGTTCTCAATTGGGACAGTTTTGTTTATGGGGCCTTGAGATTGACTCCCCTCTCCTAGGGGCTTGAGGACCAAACAAAGCCAACATGCACACACACACCCCTACCCCGACAACTCATAACCTAGATGCACATGGTGGGCAGTGTTAGGATCTCAGTGTAGCCCTCTCTCTCTTTTCTGATTGTTCTCCCTTTCCCTTTCTTAATTGTCCTCTATCCATTCCCTCCCTTTCTCTATTTATTTGTTCCTCTTCTTCAGCGTTTTTTTCCCCTTATGTTCTTTCTGCCCTTCTTTCTTTCCCTCTCCTTTCTTTCCCCCTCTTCTCTCTTGTTCCTTCACCAGTCCTATATCTGTCCTGTCTGTGTTTTGTTCCTGGGTTCCTCTAGAACTTTCTGGCATTTTCCATCTTGGCAGATGCTCAGGACCTGCTTCTGTCTTTGGAATCAGAATGAGTAAGATGATCATTCTAGTTCTATGGTTGTGTCCCCAGGCTGAGGGCAATCCTCTGAAATTCACGCGCCGCAGGGCCTTCCATTCTGGAATCCAAAGCCTGCTCTGGAATCCAGATCCTTCTATTTAGCCTCTGCTAAATAGTCATGACAGTATGGTGATCTTATGTGACCAAGATATGTGGCATTTTATTCCAAATGAATTAAGTCCAAATGGATATCCAACCTCAATCAGTCAGATGATTTAATGTTTTGGTCTTTGGTCTATTAAAATATTACTCTTGCTCAGCTTGTCTTAACCCATGCATTCTTAGTCACTGAGTGTGTGTGTGTGTGTGTGTGTGTGTGTGTGTGTGTGTGTGTGTGTGTGTGTGTGTGTGTGTGTGTGTGTGTGTGTGTGTGTGTGTGTGTGTGTGTGTGTGTGTGTGTGTGTGTGTGTGTGTGTGTGTCCAAATGCGTAAGTGTTATGGTTGCTGTATATGTCTCCCACAAGCCCATTAAATGAGACAGGGCGAAGGCTTATGGGAACCAGAGGAGGCTGGTGGGGTGAGTTAAAGAAGGATGGGCTCATTGTAAAGGCTGAAATTGAATAAATGGAACGGTATCAAACACATCAAGCATATGGAAACCACATGTTTGACTCCATTCCATTTTTTCCATTCCAGACATTAAAATGAGCCCATCCTCCTATAGCTCCTCCCACCAGCCTCCACTGATGGGAACAATGGCCAGCTAGAGAATTGGGTTTTGTTTCAACCTGAACTGATAAACACACACAGTAAAATCTGTCAACAAACAGTCCAGTAAACACAGCCATGTGTTTAGGCCAGTTCCCTATTTGTCAGCAGTATATGATTACTCACTAAAACAGGACACAAAAAAAACATGATTTGGGGGAGTTTGACTAGATTTAATCCATAGAATGGTCTTTTGGAGGAAGGATTGTAGAAATATAATTGACATTTCTATCTAAAAGCATAACTGAAAAATAATGAATCAAAGTTGGCATATTTCTGACATTTTGGCCTTACCTAGGCCTCCTTTAAGACTCCATAATGTTTCATCAGAGGTGCTACAAAGCAAAAATAGGTGAAGCTTAACCGCTTGCCCTGTAGTTTTTTGATTTCAATAACAATTTTCTTACATTAACTTATGAATATTGAAAAATATAAACATTAATATTGAAAAAACAAAAAAACAAAAGCCATGGATTACAGGCAACATCCGCACTGATCTAAAGGCTAGAGCAGCCGCTTTTAAGGAGTGGGACACTAACCCTGACAATATAAGAAATCCCTCTATGCCCTCTGACGAACCATCAAACAGGCAAAGCGTCAATACAGGACACCAATTGAATCCTACTATACCGTCACTGACTCTCGTCAGATGTGGCAGGGCTCCTTTGTAATCACAGATGTAAACCCAGCTGCGAGCTGTCCAGTGACGCAAGCCTACCAGAGGAGATAAATGGCTTCTACGCTCACTTCGAGTTAAGCATCAATGAATCATGCGTGAGAGTACCAGCTGTTCCAGGCGACTGTGTGATCACCCTCTTCATAGCCAATGAGTAAGACCTTTAAACAGGTCTTACTCAAACAGGAGAAATGTCCTCTGGTCTAACTGTTTGGCCATAATGACCATCGTTATGTTTGGAGGAAAAAGTGGGAGGCTTGCAAGCCAAAGAACACCATCCCAACCGTGAAGCACAGGGGTGGCAGCATCATGTTGTGGGGGTGCTTTGCTGCAAGAGGGACTGGTGCACTTCACAAAATAGATGGCATCATGAGGAAGGAAAATTATGTGGATACCGGTGGGGTAAACGGCTCCGGCCATGGAGCGGGGAAGACAACCGGACCCGGAATGGGCACCGGTGGAGCGGACTGCTCCGTGCGTACATATGTGCGTGTGTGTGGAATCTCAGGGAGTCACTGTGGGTCATCCTTTGTGTGTTTTTTTAGGGGTCCACAGCTGTACTTCCTCTTTGGTCATTGAGCATTGCCACATCTCGACATCTCGACTCTGGTCAACCAGCATATCCGTCTGCTCCACACTGGAGCGGAGCAGACGGCTGGACCCGGATTGGGCACCGGTAGAGCGGACTGTCAGGCACTGGAGCGGAGCAGACGGCTGGACCCGGACTGGGCACCGGGAGAGCGGACTGCTCTGGCTCAGGAGCGGAGCAGACGGCTGGACCCGGAATGGGCACCGGTGGAGCGGACTGCTCAGGCACTGGAGCGGAGCAGACGGCTGGACCCGGATTGGGCACCGGTGGAGCGGACTGCTCAGGCACTGAAAGCGGAGCAGACGGCTGGACCCGGACTGGGCAGCGGTGGAGCGGACTGCTCTGGCTCAGGAGTGGAGCAGGCGGCTGGACCCGGAATGGGCACCGGTAGAGCGGACTGCTCTGTCTCAGGAGCGGAGCAGACGGCTGGACCGGACTGCTCTGGCTCAGGAGTGGAGCAGGCGGCTGGACCCGGAATGGGCACCGGTGGAGCGGACTGCTCTGGCACTGGAGCGGAGCGGTGCAGACGGCCGGACCCGGACTGGGCACCGGTGGAGCGGACTGCCGGACCCTGACTGGGGAGGCACACCGGAAGTCGGGTGAGTGGAGCCGGCATGGGACGTACCGGACTGGGGAGGCGCACCGGAAGTCGGGTGCGTGGAGCCGGTACGGGACTGGAGCGGATGCCCGGACCCAGACTGGGCCCCGGTGGAGCGGACTGCTCTGACATGGGAGTGAAGCCTACGACCGGACCCACACTGGGCACCGGTGGAGCGGACTGCTCTGACATGGGAGTGGAGCTTACGACCGAACCCACACTGGGCACCGGTGGAGAGGACTGCTCTGGCATGGGAGTAGAGCCGACGACCGGACCCGGATTGGGGATGCTCACTTTGGGCCCCCCTAATTCCAGCTCCCTCCTCTGACTCCTACACACCTCCCAACCTCGCCTCAGTTTCTCCCTTAACTCGCTCCATTCTCCTCCATTGCATTCCCCCACGCTCACCTCCTCACGGCACTTTGCTCCCCCCTTATCCTCCGTCCTCTGCGCCTCGCTCATGGAGAGTGGTGCTGACGCTTCCTCCTCGCCACCAGACGAGGGGTTGCCTTCGGGCTCCTCTCTGTCCCGAACCCAGTTGCGCTGCTTGGTCTCAAAGTGGTGGGTCATTCTGTCACGTGTAGTAATGGTGAGAGACCAAGGCGCACCGCAGTAGTTGTTCGACATCTTTTTATTACCACTAATAGATAAGTTCACAACACTGATGAACTCTACAAAACAAACACGATGTACAACAAAACTGAAACACACTTACTGTGACCGTGACTGGAGAATATACACAATGACCCACAACCCCGGTGTGGAACATACAAACATATGTAGGATCCCTAATTAGAGACAATGCACTGCAGCTGACTCTAATTAGGGATCCACCACAAACCACCACCAGATACAGAAGTAATAGATCTGTCAGACTCTGACCATGGCTATATAGAGAAGCAAAAGGCTTCTCTATGGCCAGAGCCTGACAATAGTATTTATGGGGGTGTGCACAGTGGTGTGGGCTGATTGGTGCTGGTGCTGGTGCTTCCTATCACTCAGAAGTTATGTAGCAAGCTAAGGTGACAACAATGCCTGCCATGGAAGTTTCCTAGTTGCTTTGAATGTTCAAAATCATAGTGTAAGAACACTTCTAAATCCTCAAAGGATAAAATTATCCAACTTTCAAAACAAGTTTTTTTTTCGCTAGCCATAGCAGTCAACTAGCTAGCTAGGTAGCTGTTTAGCTATCTAGCACATTTGCTAATTGTTTGTAAACAATTAAAAGCTAGTTGGCTATCACATGTTCTTGTCAAACTGTCAACAGAATAGCTAGAAAGCAACAATATATGCCAATTAGTCTAAAAACCAGGGCAAATAAATAAGATTTGACTGTTGCATGTATCTACAAAGGTGGTTTGAAATGTGTCTTGAAAGCCTGAAAACAGCCATTTGCCCCCTTTCATTCATTACAGGAATTTGAGTTGAGTCGAGTGGACACACACACACACACACACACACACACTCCCAGAAACCTCAGAATGACTGAGGCCTACTCTTATGTAAGCCACTGTTCCCCTAAACTCTAGCCTCTCTGGGTCTGGGTCCCTCATTCCCTCTATCCCTCCCTCCCACAGTCCTCATTAAAGCCTGTATTCATCCCTTCTCCTTCTCTCGCCCTCCTCCATCCTCCTCTCCCTCCTTCCTCTCAGTTCATTTATGTACAGACATTTTTTGGCAGCCCTCATCCTGCTTTACCCCGCTTCGCTTCTCTCCCTAATTGGTTGTGAGCAGTTGGTATACGAAAACACACACACATTGCATTGTGGTCTTGTTGGTCATACAGTATAATCTGAAAAAGGGTTTATGGTGGAGTTTTTTGTTTTCATAGCTAAAACTGATTCTGATAGCTCAGATAGAAAACCTAGTCATCTTTAAGGACATGACAACACTGGTTTTGTTTAGGACTGTGACATCATGTGTCCTATAGTATCTGGATTGTGGATGTGTGGAGAGTGACATCAGGCCCAGTGGCAGTAGCCAGTACAGTAAACACAGAAATTAGATCATAGGATACTGATGCAGGGCTGGTGATCAGGCAGGTGATTGGCTTAGAGATGTATCAAAATGAAGGCAGGACATTCTGTCTGTGAGAGCTGATTGACTGAGAGTTGTGTTGACTCGAAGCTCATTGGTCAGGGTATGTAGGCTATGTTAATTTATGGTTGGTTTCAGTGTGTTGGCCGTCAGTGCTGATTGGCTGTGACATTCAAGCTGTGAAAGATAGTTGGCTCAGGCATGACATTTTTTCATTTCACATGTTTCCTGCATCAACTAGCCAACTGTGGAGTTTAACTGGCCCAGAAACTGTGACGGATTAAAATGCTTTCCCCCTTGCCCCCCTTCCCTGTGCACTCGCTCCCCCTCTCACCTCCCTGTCTCCCTCCTTCTTGTTCTCTCACCCACACACACACTGACAGCTCCTGGCGGGCTGTTTTCTCCTCCCTGCTCCCTTGTTCCTCTCACATTCGTCCTCAGGGTCTCTCTTTCTCTCTTTCTCTTTCTCCCTCAGTGGATTTTACGCCCTATGGAGTTAAAAACTTAACACTGCGTTCAAACAGCAGTCAACTTCAGTCAGTTAATTGTCACTTCTTGTCATGCTGAGGCTGCATCATGACGACCCAACGCTGCGAGGGCTCCTTGTTCTTCCAGGAGCGCTGTGCCTGAGGGAGTTGTGCTCGGAGTTGTGCTCGCTGAAGCGTGTGTGTGTGTGTGTGTGTGTGTGTGTGTGTGTGTGTGTGTGTGTGTGTGCTTCATAGGCTTGACGTTGGCTGGACTCTCTCTCCAGTCTGTAGAGTGTGTGATCAGTGAAGCCTGGACCCAGCTGAGCTGCTGCTCTATCAGTCTCTCAGGCTGCTAGCACGACAGGCTGGTAGCAGGGTCTCCTAGGGCTGTGGACTCTGTGTTGACTCAGTTGACTGGACTAAGTAGCGGTTTAAGTAGGTCTGCTCTTGGATTAATGTAGCAGGTGTAAAACAAAAGCCTGAAACTAGATCTTCTTCATACTGGTCTTGACGAGAAGAAAGAAAACTTTCGGGGGAGGTTATCTTCTGCACTGTTCAACCAATCCAGTAAATGTGGAGGAGGGGTTAATATGGAGTGTCGCCTCGTTAACGTCTAAAAGCGGAAGTCGCGTCACAGACTCCCTTTCCATTTCCCCTGAAACCGGAACATCTGGCTGTTGGGGACTCGGCAGAGGCTACCTGTTGGATGGATAGACTGGACAATGGACTCTACTCTGAAGAAGGCCCTGTGTTGGACAGCGGACTCTGCCTCAGTGGATCTTATGCTGTGGCCAGATACTCAGCCTTGATAGTATTCCATTGGCTCCTACAGTGGTTATTCACAGTCTTTGTCTAGTGGTAGTGGACCTAAGTGGACTCTCTTATTAAATTCCCTGTGTTAACATGACTTTGTTCCAAGAGGACCAGACAGTAAGTGTGTCCAGTGTGATAAGTGGACCCTTGGCTCAGTCCTCCTCCTCCCTGCTGTGGCCATCTCCCCCAACCCACCGTGAGGCTGTGTGAGGCTCCATGCACCCCCCCCCCCATCATGGAGGTCATCCTCAACCTGATAACTGCTGACCCCTCTCCACCTCCCTCCCCCACAACTGTGAGTCTCCATCTATATACTGTGTGTGTGTGTGTGTGTGTGTGTGTGTGTGTGTGTGTGTGTGTGTGTGTGTGTGTGTGTGTGTGTTCATCTATGCTGGACCTCTCAACCATGTGCATGTATATCTCAAAATGTTGTTCATTGTTTGTATATACTGTATATATATATATATATATATATATATATACATACACACACATATATATATATACGTATATATGTAGACACATCCGTGTCTGTATCCATCCATATACAGCATCTATGAATGATAATCTGTCTACAATGTTTCAAAATGTGGTTGCGTTACATGAACCAATACACACCCATGTTGAAACTATAACAGAGCATTTTGAGAGACTGTGAGTTTCGGGAAGAGACCAGAGGCCTGTACTGAGAAGATTTGAGAGGACTTTGTTTTGACGTCATGGGGACTGAAAGCCTGTGTTGTGATGGCTGATCTAGGGAAAGCCACAGCATTTCAACAGGCTCCCAGTTTAGTTTAGTTTAGTTCAGTTCAGTCTGTCTGTTTTTTTCCCTGTTGGAAGCGGACACAACAGGCTTTTCTCCCAGACCCCTCTGAATTCCTCCACACAACAAAAGTTAGCTGCTGGCGAGCATGAACTGTGTGTGTGTGTGTGTGTTTAGTAAATTGCTGCTTGCCCAGCGTCACACAGAGTTATGTAATTGTCTGTAGCTATTGAATGGACATCATTGTAGTCCGATTGGAACCCCTTAAAGACACAAATAAAGCGGATTTCTATTAAAACTATCAGAGCTGCTTAATTTGGCAAGGCTGGGTGGGAACTGAGACCATCAGCAGAGGAGAGGAGAGGAGAGGAGAGGAGAGGAGAGGAGAGGAGAGGAGAGGAGAGGAGAGGAGAGGAGAGGAGAGGAGAGTTCAATGGGGAGTAAGAGCAGAAGAGGGATAAAGAGAGTAGAAGAGAAGAGGGGTCATTAAGACTGGGGGTGAGGAGATCAGGAATGAACTTGTGTTAACCAGTTTGACTTGCATTGCCATAGAGAGGGGAATTCCAGGTCCTTAGCCCAATACAGTGTCTCCCAGTCTGCCAATCTTATAATGAGCTGTGCAGTAAGATCTCCCTAGTCCTCGTATAGAATAGTCCTGCACTGTAAGGTCTGCTGTGTACTTTCTGCTGGTAAATGGTTTACACTCACATGCTCTGATGTTCTATCTAGGCTCAATTCAGGTGGACACACACACACACACACACACACACACACACACACACACACACACACACACAGGGGAATCACAGAGATATCCACGGTGGTTAGTCAGGTGGAGTTCTCTGGGGTGTGGCTATATAGTACAGTGGAAGGAACCTATGATGCAGTCAGGAATAAACTTTGCACTATTTAATGCCTCACCGGGGTGCCGTGCCATCAGCAAACATAGACCTGGAACTGTTGGGGTGTTAGGACCTAGTTTAACAATTATGCATCCATCCGTGAGTAACTCTGGTCTGTAATCACTCATTCACTCAGGACTTATTCATTCAGGACTGTATATACATATTCATGTACAGTTGTTATATCATATCACGTGCAATATTGTAAGTAATTCTTGGACTGAACTTATGTAGTCATTCACTCAGGACTGCATATTAGTATCCTGTCAGTTGTCATCTTTTTTCATAGCTTTTAGTATATCAAATGTGCAAAACGTGCATTTATCTGTAATCAAACCCTGCACTAAGGACTGTATTTTAAGGGAAATATTATTATTACCCTAAATTATATCATACGCACATTTAGCTATTTAACTATCTCTTCCTGTCATTTACCTGTACAGTTTATGTAACCATGCAAATATTAACTTCTGTACATTTAACTGTACATTTACCTGTATAGTTAATTTAACCATGCAAAATAGTCACTTACCTGTTCATTTAACCAGACTGTATATTAAGTAAACTATTATTACCCTCACTTATAAAATACGCACATTTAGCTATTTAAGTATTTCTCTGCCATCGACCTGTATAGTTTAGTTAACCATGCAAATATTCCTTATTTATCTATATCAACTTGCAATATTTTTATAATTTTTTTCACCTAGCACTCTGTAACAATGTATAGTGTACATATTCAGCCATTCACCCATACTCTTTTTGTAGCTTTTTGCACACCAGACTTTTTCATACTTTTTCATACTGCCGCACTATGTATCATGTATTGTGTATCTGTCTTTTTTGTATTTTTGTTCTGGCATTTTGCACCTTCCCTTCCCTTTTTTGTAGCTGCTTGGCGAATAAATTTCCCCTCTGGGATCAATAAAGTGTCTATCTATCTATCTATCTATCTATCTATCTATCTATCTATCTATCTATCTATCTATCTATCTATCTATCTATCTATCTATCTATCTATCTATCTATCTATCTATCTATCTATCTATCTATCTATCTATCTATCTATCTATCTATCTATCTATCTATCTATCTATCTATCTATCTATCTATCTATCTAATGTGAAGTGTATGTGCTCTGTGAGTCATGCTCTGTCTAGGCATAAACAATAACTTGTGCTCATCACAGGTGTATTGAGTTTAAGGTGTCTTTTTGCCGTGGCCAATTACATCTCTCTTGGTCTCTCTCTCTCTCTCTCTCCCTCTCTCTCTTTTCCTTTGTTTCTTTGAGAGCTGAACTTCACACTCCAGTTAAACTTTATAACTTTTGACCCATAGCTTCTGTGGATCAGACAGAACACTGTGACAATGGTAACTTGTTCCGATTGGGCGAGGATATCTAGGGCATTTGAGGAGTCTGCTTTCATAAAGCCCTTATCAGTGTCTGTCCTCCCTTATAGCTCAGAAATTCTTTATCAAGATGGAAGTTAGGTCATACTCTCGGATAAATGAGAGAGGCATTGGAATAATGAGGGATTACCATGCTCCTCTTTCTTGTGGTGTGTGTGTGTGTGTGTGTGTGTGTGTGTGTGTGTGTGTGTGTGTGTGTGTGTGTGTGTGTGTGTGTGTGTGTGTGTGTGTGTGTGTGTGTGTGTGTGTGCATGCACATATGTGTGTGTTCTTGCATCTATACCTGGACGCACGCTCGAAGTCTTGCATATTGTGCATTTTTGGCCCGGTTTAAGGGGATGGATGGATTAGTCTGGTGCCAGTCTGTGAGTGTCTCTGAGCTCTTCATATCACGGGCAAGCATGTATCTCTCCGCTGCTTTGCAGGGCACTCAAGTTCACTGTGGTCAGCTGACTCAGCCATTCCTTGGCCTCCCTCCTTTATCTAACTCACAGTCAGCGGCCAGACAGCTATTTTAGTGGGCCGTTTCCGAGGCCACAGTTAATCCATGTCATCATGTCTTTGATCTCACTTCTGCAGTTAAAGCTATGTAGCTTAGTCTTATCAATGAAGACCTTTTTTTTTTTCTTCATTTAATCAATTTTAGAATAAGACTGTAACGTAACAAGTTGTGGAAAATGTCAAGGGGTCTGAAAACCTTCTGAATGCACTGTAATTGGACATGATTATGCATATGGATATACAGTGGGGAGAACAAGTATTTGATACACTGCCGATTTTGCAGGTTTTCCTACTTACAAAGCATGTAGAGGTCTGTAATTGTTATCATAGGTACACTTCAACTGTGAGAGACGGAATCTAAAACAAAAATCCAAAAAATCACATTGTATGATTTTTAAATAATTAATTTGCATTTTATTGCATGACATAAGTATTTGATCACCTACCAACCAGTAAGAATTCCGGCTCTCACAGACCTGTTAGTTTTTCTTTAAGAAGCCCTCCTGTTCTCCACTCATTACCTGTATTAACTGCACCTGTTTGAACTTGTTACCTGTATAAAAGACACCTGTCCACACACTCAATCAAACAGACTCCAACCTCTCCACAATGGCCAAGGCCAGAGAGCTGTGTAAGGACATCAGGGATAAAATTGTAGACCTGCACAAGGCTGGGATGGGCTACAGGACAATAGGCAAGCAGCTTGGTGAGAAGGCAACAACTGTTGGCGCAATTATTCGAAAATGGAAGAAGTTCAAGATGACGGTGAATCTCCCTCGGTCTGGGGCACCATGCAAGATCTCACCTCGTGGGGCATCAATGATCATGAGGAAGGTGAGGGATCAGCCCAGAACTACACGGCGGGACCTGGTCAATGACCTGAAGAGAGCTGGTACCACAGTCTCAAAGAAAACCATTAGTAACACACTACGCCGTCATGGATTAAAATCCTGCAGCGCATGCAAGGTCCCCCTCCTCAAGCCAGTGCATGTCCAGGCCCGTCTGAAGTTTGCCATTGACCATCTGGATGATCCAGAGGAGGAATGGGAGAAGGTCATGTGGTCTGATGAGACAAAAAAATTTGGAGGAAGAAGAAGGATGAGTACAACCCCAAGAACACCATCCCAACCGTGAAGCATGGAGGTGGAAACATCATTCTTTGGGGATGCTTTTCTGCAAAGGGGACAGGACGACTGCACCGTATTGAGGGGAGGATGGATGGGGCCATGTATCGCGAGATCTTGGCCAACAACCTCCTTCCCTCAGTAAGAGCATTGAAGATGGGTTGTGGCTGGGTCTTCCAGCATGACAACGACCCAAAACACACAGCCAGGGCAACTAAGGAGTGGCTCCGTAAGAAGCATCTCAAGGTCCTGGAGTGGCCTAGCCAGTCTCCAGACCTGAACCCAATAGAAAATCTTTGGAGGGAGCTGAAAGTCCGGTATTGCCCAGCGACAGCGCCGAAACCTGAAGGATCTATATGGAGGAGTGGGTCAAAATCCCTGCTGCAGTGTGTGCAAACCTGGTCAAGAACTACAGGAAACGTATGATCTCTGTAATTGCAAACAAAGGTTTCTGTACCAAATATTAAGTTCTGCTTTTCTGATGTATCAAATACTAATGTCATGCAATAAAATGCAAATGAATTACTTAAAAATCATACAATGTGATTTTCTGGATTTTTGTTTTAGATTCCACCACTCACAGTTGAAGAGTACCTATGATAAAAATTACAGACTTCTACATGCTTTGTAAGTAGGATAACCTGCAAAATCGGCAGTGTATCAAATACACTTCTCCCCACTGTAGGCCTATGAATTCTCACTTTAGGCATTTGGTTGAAAAGCGTGCTTTTCTCATTCCTTGTCAGTCGGCAGCGCATCTTGTTATTTGGGACTTTTCACTTTAGGTGTCATCATAATAATAGGCTTGTTTTCTTATTGGGCCATCAAAGAGATTCTCCTGTAATTTTGTATACTTTTTAGTCAGTAGTTTTGAAAGTAGCACTCACGAGCCAAAAGTGATCCTTGAAAATTGCGTACTACGTCACATTTCTGTGCAGATATGTGCAGCATGTCATTGCCCTCTCTGTCCCTCTCTTGCCACGTTCAAAGCAACTGGGGACACGAAACTGGGAACTCCGAAATTTTAGACTTCAGTGCGTTCAAAACAACTGAGAGCTCAGACTGGGAAAAATCGATTTGAACGGTCATCCAACTCGGAATTCCAACCCGGGAACTCGGGCCTCTTTTTAGAGCTCCGACTTTCCGACCTGAAGATCAGTGATGTCATGATTTTACCTATTTTTCTGAGTTCCCAGTTGTCTTGAACGTGGCATCTCTCTGCTGTGTCCACTGAGCCTTTCTGCCCACCCTGCTACCTCATTGGCTAGAACTCAAATTGCTAGGGTGCTGGCCTATGTGGGGGAAAATGTCTCAGCAGAGCTTCAAGAAAACAGTTGCTTACAAACTAGGGATTTTGTGGCTAATTGAGGTAAAACTAATTCTGCTCATAGATTATTCATGTAGGCTATGAACTACACATTGACAGACACATCCAAAGTACCAGAGAATGTATTTATGTCAACATTGTATAATTATGATTTCACAATTTATAATTGGTTTATAATGCTTTCAAGACTGGGAACTCAAGAAAAAACGAGTAAATTCATGACATCAGTGATCTTGAGGTCGGAAGTTAGTGTGTGTGTGTGTGTGTGTGTGTGTGTGTGTGTGTGTGTGTGTGTGTGTGTGTGTGTGTGTGTGTGTGTGTGTGTGTGTGTGTGTGTGTGTGTGGTGTGTGTGTGTGTGCGCATGCATGCGGCATTTCTGAGACTGTCAGACTGGTTGAGCCTGTCCCGCTCCCACCTTTCTTCAGCGGCTGTTTGGCACAGAGAGAGGCATAGATTTGATTTGATCATTTACACACCCAGCCTCCCTGATTTCTACACTCTGTTAGCTAGTTTTTCCCAGTGGTGGAAAAAGTACCCAATAGTCATACTTGAGTAAAAGTAAAGATATGTTAATAGAAGATGACTCAAGTAAAAGTGAAAGTCACCCAGTAAATTACTACTTGAGTAAAAAAAAAAAAAAATGTTTTAAATATACTTAAGTATCAAAAGTAAATGTAATTGATAAAATGTTCTTTGTGCCTTGAGATTGAGAAATACATTTTCCGCAAACTGATTTTGCGGGTATGATTAATATTATTGTGTGACAGTGAAAACGAGAACCTTGAGGTGAAAATAAATAGTGAAACTATAGGACTAGACTACATTTTCCCCTTATTTCACCCAAGTTGTTTGATATAATGTCTCTGACATTTCAATGTCTCTGAGCGGATAACGATTGACTTCTTGCACTTGGCTCTAGTCGGGATTGCAGGAAGATGATGTCACCACTTTTGCGCGGTGGGGAGGGGGAGAGGACTGTCGGGGAGAGGAGGATAGTCAGGTTTCAGGTACATTAAATTTGTGTACACAAGTTTTGGGAGTTGGCATGCGCAACGGGCGAAGCCTCGGAGCAGGATACATAAATGAAGTCGCTGGACAGATAAAAACTGACTGAGGGAATAAGGGAACATGCATTGGGAACAAGTACTCCGATTGGAGAATGGCAAGGTGAGAAATAGATTTGACTTCGCTGCCTTGCGCTTTTTCTCTGTCCCTTGTCTTTTTGAACGTATCAGGTGTCTTTGTATTCTGGAGCATAGGGGTTGCAATAGAGTGGATTTTAGTTTCGTATAGCTGTCTCAATTACCGGATGCAGTGGTTTTGTATTTTAATCTTGTAATTACTGTATGGTGCCTGTCATCGGTTAGTCATATTGTGCCTACAGGTGAGCTTCGGCGTTCAAGTACTTGTTGATTGAAAGACAGCTAAATGAATCGGAGCCATGCTGTGATTTCACTAGAGGGCACAATTGACAGAGACAGAAAAATATTCTGGAGTCAACCAGCCTTTCTCCCCATCCGTCTTGCCCCTGTCTGTTCGGTGCACTGTAGCATAAGCCAGTGTCAGTCTCTAATGCGGAGAATGACCTCAGCGCGACTACCTTTTCTGTCGGTATGCCATATGATTGATCTAATAATGTGAGGAATGAATTAAATGCAAGCTGAATTAGTCACCTACACACTGTCAGTCTAGTTCTTTATTCAATGAAGTAGTGAGCCTTGACTTTATCGCGATTGGAGTTGTAGGGCTCAGGGGATTCATGGTTCCCAGTCTATTCTAACTCCTCCTAACTATCAGATCATGGAGTGCTATTGGAATACCACATTTCCCATTTAGATAGGTTGTTTTTTACCCTGTGCTTGTTGGCAGAAATCTGGGCAATGGCTGAAAAAGCAAAGGTTGTCTGTAGATAGACCTAATCTGTGAAACAATGTCAACACTGTAATCACAAATCCGACATCCTGTCAAACATGATGTCCTACATTGTACTGGACACACTAGTGATAAGGTTCAATGATATTATCCAGCTCCACTCATGATTAACCATTTTTTACTGAGAAATATTGGATTTCCTCTATGGTTCAGCCTACATGCCATGCTACACAGTCAGTATTGTCTCTGGGTTTATGGAAGGAAATGGGTTAATTTTCAGCTGCTTCCTTTTTTCAGTTTTCTTTGTGGAGCCCATGGTATAGAAATATTGTGATCATGAATTCCCCCTCTCCTTCACCAGATTGAGCGGTTGGAGGTCAGTGGCTTGTCTCAGACCCCCCAGGCAGTGTCTTGTGGGGAGGATGGTTCTTTCCCTGGGGGTGAAGATTACACCCCAGACCCCCAGCGCACCAAGCAGGCTGTCGCCCAGCTGCAGCAGAAAATCCTCAAGCTCACTGAGCAGATCAAGATTGAGCAGACGGCCAGAGACGACAACGTGGCCGAGTACCTCAAACTGGCCAACAACTCTGACAAGCAGCAGAGTGCCCGCATCAAACAGGTGAGCATTGTTTTACAAAACAGTTGAATAACAATACACCAGACATAACCCCTTTTACTGGATAACACCACTGCTAAACGATAGAATATGTGACTACAATATACAGTGCATTCTCAAAGTATTCAGACCCCTTCATTTTTTACACATTTTGTTACTTTACAGTCTTATTCTAAAATGGATAAATATATATATATTTATCCATTTATCCACACCTGTATTTGGGGAGTTTCTCCCATTCTTCTCTCCAGATCCTCTCAAGCTCGGTCAGGTTGGATGGGGAGAGTCACTGCACAGCTATTTTAAGGTCTCTCCAGAGATTTTCGGTCAAGTCTGGGCTCTGGCTGGGCCACTAAAGGACATTCAGAGACTTGTCCCGAAGCCAATCTTGCGTTGTCTTGGCTGTGTGCTTAGGGTCGTTGTCCTGTTGGAAAGTGAACCTTCGCCCCAGTCTGAGGTCCTGAGCTCTCTGGAGCAGTCAATATAAATTAATTAATTAGGCCCTAATCTATGCATGACTGGGAATACAGATATGCATCTTTTGGACAAATATATACCTTAAAAAAAAGGTAGGGGCTTGTATCAGAAAACCAGTCAGTATCTGGTGTGACCACAATTTGCCTCATGCAGCGCTACACATCTCCTTCACATAGAGTTGATCAAGCTGTTGATTGTGGCCTGTGGAATGTTGTCTCACTCCTCTTCAATGGATGTGCGAAGGTTATAGATATTGGTGGGAACTGGAACGCTCTGTTGTCCCCTTTCTATTCAGAGCATTCCAAACATGCTCAATGAGTGACATGTCTGGTGAGTATGCAGACCATGGAAGAATTTTGACATTTTCAGCTTTCAGGAATTGTGTACAGATCCTTGCGACATATTGTGTATAGATCCTTGCGACATGGGGCCGTGCATTATCATGCTGAAACATGAAGTGATGGTGGCGGATGCATAGTATGACAGTATGCCTCAGGATCTTGTCACGGTATCTCTTTGCATTCAAATTGGCATTGATAAAATGCAATTGTGTTCGTTGTCCGTAGCTTATGCCTGCCCATACCATAACCCCACCGCCACCATGGGGCACTCTGTTCACAACGTTGACATCAGAAAACCGCTCACCCACACAACGCTATACACCCTGTCTGACATCTGCCCGGTACAGTTAAAGCCGGGATTCATCCGTGAAGAGCACACTTCTCCACCATGCCAGTGGCCATCGAAGGTGAGCATTTGCCCACTGAGGTGAGTTACGACGCCGAACCGCAATCAGGTCATGACCCTGATCAGGACGGCGAGTACGCAGATGAGTTTCCTTGAGACGGTTTCTGACAGTTTGTGCAGAATTTCTTCGATTGGGCAAACCCACAGTTTAATCAGCTATCCGGGTGGCTGGTCTCAGACGATCCCGCAGGTGAAGAAGCCAGATGTGGATTTCACGTGGTCTGCGGTTTTGAGGCTGGGTGGACGTAGTGCCAAATTCTCTAAAACAACGTTGGAGGCGGCTTATGGTAGAGAAATTAACATCCAATTGTCTGGAATCAGCTCTGGTGGACATTCCTGCAGTCAGCATGCCAATTGCACACTCCCTCAACTTGAGTGGTGTTGCATGACAAAACTGCAGATTTTAGAGTGGCCTTTTATTGTCCCCAGCACAAAGTGCACTTGTGTAATGATCATGCTGTTAATCAGCTTCTAGATACACCTGTCAAAGAGAAATGCTCACTAACAGTGATGTAAACAAATTTGTGCACAACATTTGAAAGAAATAAACTTTTTGTGGGTATGGAACATTTTTGGCCTCTTTTATTTCAGCTCATGAAACATGGGACCAACACTTTACATGTTGCGTTTTTATTTTTATTCAGTGTAAATTACCACAGGCACAGATCAATGTGGGTTTGTCAGCCTTTCTCCTTTCTTATATTTCACAGAGCAAGAAGGGCAGATTTATATAAATAAATGTTGTGATACATGTACTATAAAATGCATATTTGCTATAAATATTGACCCATGAGTGAAATGGAACTCATCATGAGGGCCTGCAGTGGTTTGTGGGTCTGCGTACTCATATCCTTGCTGACATGGGCTAATTGAGTGACTGCTGATGCAGGATTATGTATGTGTGCCATTCAGAAGGTGAATGGGCAAGACAAAAAACCTTTGAACCGTACTTTTGAACTGCAACGCTGCTGTGTTTTTCACGCGCAACAGTTTCCCATGTGTATCAAGAATGATCCACCACCCAAAGGACATCTAGCTAACTTGACACAACTGTGGGAAGCATTGGAGTCAACATGGGCCAGCATCCCTGTGGAACGCTTTCAACACCTTGTAGAGTCCATGCCGCGACAAATTGAGGCTGTTCTGAGTGCAAAAGGAAGAGGGGGGGGGCAACTCAATATATGTTCCTAATGTTTGGTATACTCAGTGTAAATGTCATAAAAAACAGCAATCTAAATGTCCTATATAACTGCAGGTGTTTGAAAAGAAGAACCAGAAATCCGCCCAGACCATCCAGCAGCTACAGAGGAAGCTGGAGCACTACCACCGCAAGCTGAGGGAGGTGGAGCACAACGGCATCCCTCGCCAGTCCAAGGACGTCCTCAGGGACATGCAGCAGGGCCTGAAGGACGTGGGGGCAAAGGTCACAGGCTTCAGCGAAGGCGTTGTGGACAGTGTCAAGGGAGGCCTTACCAGCTTCTCCCAGGCCACGCACTCTGCTGCTGCCGGGGTCGTCTCCAAGCCCAGAGAGATCGCTTCACTGTTCCGTAACAAGTTTGGCAGCGCCGACAACATCCCCGGGCTGAAGGACTCCTTGGATGACCCGTCAGGAGGCGAGGAGGGGTTGATGGGGGCCTGGGGGAGGTCTCTGGGCAGCGCAGGCCACCACCACCTGCAGTCCAGCCCCAAGTACGGCAGCGAGGATGACTGCTCCAGCGCTACGTCAGGGTCGGCAGGGGCCAACAGCACCACGGGGGCACCCGGAGGCCCCCCCAGCTCCATGGGGAACACCCTGGAGAGGAGCCAGAGCTCCAGCCTGGACATGCTGCTGCAGGAAGTGCAGGAGCTGAGGGAGGCCCAGGGGAGACTAGAGGATAGTCTGGAGGGGCTGAAGAGCCACTATCAGAGGGACTACACTGTCATCATGCAGGCCCTGCAGGAGGAACGATTCAGGTACGGAAACAAGAATTACTAAATACTTGTGGAGAGGGAGCAGAGGGGAGGATATGTAGTCATCATGCTGGCCCTGCACGAGTAACAATTCAGGTACACACAACCAACTTACTTAACGAGAGAGAGAGAGCGACCTGTATGAAAAGTGATATGGATGCATGTATGTTTGTTGTAAAGCTAGTGACAGTAACCATAAAGATACACACAAATTATGGAAACACCATTATGCATTATTTAGAGAAGAGCTAAACTGTAAAGGTGTTTATACAGACAATTTAGTAAAGACACTACAGGAACAGAGGTCTCCATTTAAGTATAGTGTCAAAACGCTGACTTAAAGCGGAAAGCCTGAAACTCATGCCATGTGTTGGTCAAGGGACAGCACCTTTAAACTCAGCATATACTGTAGATATGGAGGGAACCATGACTGAACCCTGGTGAAAGTCATGTATTACTATATATTTAGCCTTTCTCCATCTATTACTCCATGTCATTAAATGGGTATTACGATGTTAAGGGCCATTGACACTATGATTAATACGCACTTAACCTTCAGAGAGAGAGAGAGAGATTTTTAAAAAAATGTGTTTCAGGAAAACAAAATATGGACCATCAGGACACTAATGAGCTTTGACCATGTCTGCTGATGTTCTGGCAATTAACCACACAGCTATGGTTAAACCACTGTATTTGAACCTTTGCTTAGAGTTGGAAGCATAACTAATGAAGAAATGGATGGATGGATGGATGGATGAATGAATGAGAATACAGCCTTGACCGAAGACTTTGTCTTGATCTTTTCATGACTTCTAAGGAACTAAGTCCACTGGTTATTTCACACCGTTTCTGTGTTGAGACTGCTACCTGTATAATAACTCCTAGAGGAAACTTTACCGCAGGGATCAACTAGATTCAGCCTTGGGGCGTTTATTTGTTCTTGAGCGGATGGTCGGGGGGCCGTAACATAATTACAAATCAAACATAATCATTTCAAACCTTGCTTACATTTGTATACGATCACGTGTCTCTATTATACGTGGTAATACTTTGGAACAGATTTCTTGAATTCAAATCACTTGAAGCTGATCCCCCCCACTCCACACACACGAAAAAAAATTCAAACTTGGTGGGCTAAATAAAACCACCAGCGGGCCGCCAGTTGGGGAACCCAGCTTTACCAGTTCTGTGCAGTCAGCATTATCAGGATGGTACAGCGTGTTCCGCGGTAGCTCCACCTCCCCCTCTCTGTGACTCACCTGTTGTGCTTCTATTCTGCTTGATCTTTTTATTCTCACATTAGCCACCAGAGCATGTGGGTATCTGTTGTGTTTGTGTGCGTGCCGGTGTGGTACCAGAGGGAGGTGTTGTTGATCTTATTAAAATGTGAATCTTAAACAGGTTAGGTGAGACATAATGAGATGATGAAATTATTCACCTAATCACACACACATAGACAAGCGCATTTATGCATTTATTCACATATTTCCTGAGACGCATTTTGTACATATTAAAAAATGCTCATATTCATATACAGCTAGGGTTGCACATTTTGGGGAATATTCAGAGGTGGAAACTTTCCAGTGGAATTAACAGGACTATATTGGGATAAATGGACATTTAAATGTAGAAGTTTTTTGCATTGGATATATTTACCATATCATATGGAGAAAGAAACAGAAACCTTTTACCTTATCATAAGTATACATGATTGCAAATTATTAAATCCTTCCAATAAAAAAAACAAAAAAACAATTTAGTTTACGAATTGAACTTTAATTAAATGAGTTGACTCTTCACATAGGATGATTTCACTGAACATCAAAAGAAAAGGAATATTGAATGATCCCCAATGATCCATCGCATCTCCCAAAAATCTGTAAAATGATGGTCTAGAAACTAAATCTTTGGTTGTCTTCCTCTCAGGCTTCCATATCTTCTCCCAATGTCCACCTCTTGAACATCAGACTCTGAGGCCTAATCTTCACTGTCACTTTCCAACCTTGTTGAGGATGGCTCGTTGTCAGGTTCAAAAAGCCTCAAATTTGCCCGGATGGCCACCAATTTTTCAACCCTTGTATTGGTCAGCCTGTTGCGTGCTTTGGTGTGTGGTGTGTTCCCAAACAAAGACCAGTTGCGCTCTGAGGCGGCTGATGTTGGTGGAATTTGGAGGATGATGGAGGCAACAGGGGAAAGAGCCTCAGATCCACAGTCCCTTCCACCAGGTGGCTGATGAGATATGTTAGCACGACTGGCATATTGCATTTCCATCCCAAAGCCCTTGCTTGGAAGTGTACTTCGCCAGACTGCCAAGAGCCTTGCACTCATCCAGGCCAAGGTGGCGGGACATGTTAGTGATGACACCATAGGCCTTGTTGATCTCTGCACCAGACAGGATGCTCTTGCCAGCATACTTGGGGTCCAACATGTACGCTGTGGCGTGTATGGGCTTCAGGCAGAAGTCTTCACGATTTTTGATGTATTTCAGAACTGCAGTTTCCTCTGCTTGGAGCAACAGTGAAGTGGGCAGGGCAGTACGGATTTCTTCTTTTACATCTGCAAGCAGAGTCTGAACATCAGACAGGATGGCATTGTCTCCCCTTCGCAGCATTGTCTGTCACCAGTGCAAATACCTTCTGTGGTCCAAGGTCATTGATGACTGCCTTCAGCTCATCTGCAATGTAGAGACTGGTGTGTCTGTTGTCCCTTGTGTCTGTGCTCTTGTAGAATACTGCTTGAGGGGTGGAGATTACGTAGTTAATTATTCCTTGCCCACGAACATTCGACCACCCATCAGAGATCATTGCAATACAGTCTGCTTTCTCTATGATTTGCTTGACCTTCACTTGAACTCTGTTGAACTCTGCATCCAGCAAATGAGTAGATAAAGCATGTCTGGTTGGAGGGGTGTATGCTGGGAGAATTCTCTTCAAATACACATTGCCTGTGAGCATCAGAGGTGAACCAGTTGCATACACAGCTCGAGCAAGACATTCATCAGCATTTCTCTGACTACATTCCTCCATTGAGTCAAAAAAACTTCTGATTCCAGGAGGACCATAAGCTGTTGCTATCGATAAGGTGTCTGATTCATCCTTTTCACCTCAAATAGAAGTAGAGGGACTTTTGTCAGAGGTTGCTTGTTGTGAGCGCTGAAATAACTTTATGCACTTGGCTAGATGGTTCTGCATCTTTGTTGCATTCTTCACATATGATTTGGCACCGTATTTGCAAATGTACACAGCTTTTCCTTCTACATTAGCTGCAGTGAAATGTCTCCAGACATCAGATAGTGCCCGTGGCGTTTTCCTGTAAAGATTAGAAATAAATGAGTAAAAAAGAAAATCCATGTACAGATAAATAGTTAAGCAGTTAGATTAAACAACTACTTTGTAAGATAAATGTTTTAAAATGAAACATGTATGGAAACAGGTGAATTAACACTCCTCAGTTAGCAGGCTCAAGCAAGCTAAAACCCACATGGTAGCAAAAACTAACTAGCAGAAATTGTTAACAAGTTAGAAATGATTTAAACACACTTTGCTGTAGACTACTATTTACTAGTTAACAAAGAATTGTGTATGTCATATAAAATATATTCACCCCACCCAGTATTGTAATCAAAACTTACCAGAAAGCATGTAGTCCTTGGCTCAGACAGTGTAGTAGTGTGGCTCAATAGCATCTCATTAGTGTGCAAGATCTTGAGAATCAGCTTTACATGTGATGGAAGAATGCACTGTGCATGCAGAGGGTTGCAATTCCATTGAATTGGGGATAGTTTTACCAAAATATTGCCTTATGCCTTATGTGTATTCCACAAAAAAGGTTCACTGTTATAAGCTAACTTTGTTTTGATGAATTTAAGCAAAATTCCCAATATTCCCGGGCTTAACTTCCCATGAAAAATGTCTGAACCATTGCAACCCTATATACAGCTCTCTTTTTCACCTGTTCAGTTGCTTTCCACTACTAATAATACCCATGCCATCTTCCTGGTCTCCTGCTGAGAGTATGTTATTGGTCAGTGTCATCCTGCTGATTATTATTAAGTCTTAACGGCAGACTAGTAAGCATGTGTTAATCAGCTCACAGATAGCCAGTTGTCATTTGACCTGAAAGCTCTTTAGGCTCTTTTCCAGGAACCTGAAACCTGGCACCTGTGTTTTTCTAAAGGGTCACACGCATGTGTGTGTGCGTGTGTGGTGTGTGTGTGTGTGTGTGTGTGTGTGTGTATGTGAGCTATTAGACTAACGTTTGTGTCTATATTTGGGCAAGTCTAGGTGTGAGCGTCTGGAGGAGCAGCTGAATGATCTGACAGAGCTTCATCAGAATGAGATGCTAAACCTGAAGCAGGAGCTGGCCAGCATGGAGGAGAAGATAGCCTACCAGTCCTACGAGAGAGCCAGAGACGCACAGGTCACACACACACACACACACACACACACACACACACACACACACACACACACACTGTACACATACAAACTAGATAGCCAGACAATTGTTTGATTGTGATTCATTTCACAAACACAATTTCGTATGAAGTCAAACAGAAAGCCTTTCAGTTATGAGGAAGAAAATAAACAACCTTGCAGTGTTCCAAGGCACAATAATATTTCTTCCGTGTGTGGGAGTACCAGGTTATTTTATAGTTCACCATTTACCTGGTATTTAAATTGGATGATAATAACACATGATAATGACTTAATATTTATCTTTTGTTTATTGGAATCCAAAAGAAACAGCCTCATCATGTACCAGATAGTTAGCTATTGTGTTGAGTTCTTTCAGGTTAGTGCCAGAAAAGTAACCATTGTTTCAATGTAATTTCTTATTAAATACCAGGGCATTACCAGCTAAAACAGCCATGTAAAATAAACTGAAAACCATGTCTGTGTACCATAACCTCAGTGTGTTGTTTATCTATAAACAGAGCATTTCCGTGTCTGTTACCCACATCTCCTTTTGTCCTGCATTAGGGTGTGGGTGCATGATGTTGCCTTGTCTTTAACCTACACGTCCCTCTCTTGGATGTAGGTGGTGCTAGAGTTTTAAATGTAATGATCTTTGTTAATTGTCCTACTTCACTGCGTGTAGTAGTACTGTGTAAACTATGTGTAACCCTTTTCTCTTGACCTGTCCTATAGGAAGCCCTGGAGGCGTGTCAAACACGTATCTCTAAAATGGAGCTGCAGCAGCAGCAGCAGCAGGTGGTCCAGCTAGAGGGCTTAGAGAACGCCACAGCCCGGACACTGCTGGGGAAACTCATCAACGTCCTCCTGGCCCTCATGGCCGTGCTCCTGGTGTTCGTCTCCACCGTGGCCAACTGTGTGGTCCCCCTGATGAAGACCCGTTCCCGCTCCTTCTCCACCCTCCTCCTCATCCTCCTCTTCGCCTTCCTCTGGAGGAACTGGGACGCGCTGTCGGGCTGCACGCACCGCGCCCTGCAGCCACCCAGATGAGCCCGTGGAGATGTGTGTTTCTATGACTACGCATGGGGTGGAACTCTGTCTACACACACACAGGAAGCAGGAAGAGCCTAACTGCCAATGGCATGTGGTGGTTGTGTTGACGGACGCTGAGGAATGAGCTCAGTTTGGCGGGATTTGGACTGAGGAGAAAGTCAGGGAAGGAGGGAAGATGAGAATACCACTCAATTATGACTTTCGTTTAGGAAGAATGAGACTTTGTTTACATTTTTAGAGATCAGAAATTGTGTTTTCTTTCTTTCACAGGATGCATCATCATACTGTTTTTATTTCCTAGGAGTTAATCAAGTATATTATTGTCTGTTATTATTATTTCTAATATTATTATAATTATTTTTATTTTGTATTTTATTCAGTCCATGTAGCATTAAGCTCCTCCCACTCTGCACAAAGAGGAGCTTGTCAGGAAACTGATTGGACGTTTACCTAAGAGGCTCAGGCCCTCTCCAGAGAAATGCTACTCTGATTGTCTGGCTTTCAGGAAGAAAGGGACCTACCTGGCTGTTATTGGTAGAATATAAAAAGATGAATGAATGCCCTTGCACTTTTCCTACTACGATGGATTGATTCTGAGATCAGAAGGAACCTTCTACAGAGGACTCTTTGTTTCCCGGATAATAATTTGAGTGTCACGCCTAGAGACTCCTTGTGCTTGCGTACTGTTTCTACTAGCGATCAATTACGTCATTTTAAAATGTTCTTTTTTTAAATAAAAAGAGAGTTGATATAATGAATGATAATGGCTTCTAGAGTGTGGCACCAGCTTAGACAAGAGGGAAGATTTAACAGTTAGGGACACCAGAGACCATAGGTACAAATAAGGCCTCTTTGCATGAAATGTGGAGTTGCCATGATACTGCTATCACTGGTGCCCACCCACTGTGTCAGCTGAAGTCCATGTTGAAAAGGAATGCTGCTTTTGCCAGACATAGGCAATTGTATCCACTGCCATGCTACTGCTGTTCAATGCGCTGCCTGTATTACGACTGTGACTCACTCCATCACTTACTGTTCTCTCTCTCCCTCACTCTCTTTTCATCCCCCTGTTTCCTCCAACATTCTGTCCTTTGTGCCAAAACTCTCCTATTGAACCCGGTGTAGAAATAGGGAGGGTATGTTCTTTCTTTGTTTGTAAAGATAAAAGGCCCAGCCTTGTGGGGATGAGAAGGCAGGGTAGATGGTCATATTACACCCCATTACACCCCATTCCCTTTATAGTGCACTACTTTTACTGTGTATAATAGAGATTAGGGTGCTATTTGAGATACAGTGCATACAGTTCTCTTCGATGATCAGCCAATTGTACAGACGGCCTACTTGTATGTCTCAGCTTGGATTTGAGGTGTTTGACAAATAATATTAGCCTGGTCCCCAGATCTGTTGCTTTATTAGCCAACTCCTCTGACGCTCATGGTCATGACATTGCAGAAGAGTTGGCTAAACAAAGCACAAACCGATATGGGACCAGGCTAACAGAATATACCTTAACAAGGCCACTTCTGGGTAATTGCTCTGAGACACTCACTGCTAATGATCTGATGTGTGTTTCCTAATCCGGGTCCTTGATTACTGTTGAATAAATATGATGGCTCTCAGTCCATTTTATCCGTTTCATCTGTTCAAGGACCTTCAGTCGACCTAGCTGACATGAATGAGTCCATCTAAAGTCCATTCTGCAGCTCCATTAGGAGCTCGTTTGAAGATAATAACTGATAGTGGAAACTGGAGACCAGCGTTCTGGGACCAGGATTGAGAAACACTTTGTACATTTCTGCCTATACATAGCCCTCTCTGGCGGTTTAGGCCTATGTTCAGGATCATTGAAACAGATTTAAACCAGAAACTGCACTGAATTTGTTTCAATCTCATCTCGAAATAGGAATTAATGAAAGTCAATGGACATTGAACACCAATCAGTTTAAAGATACTGTTCATTGTTTTGATCTTGAACGTGCCCCAGGTGAATGGCTCCTGAATTGACTCCTGACCTTGGTGTGACCTTGCCGTGACCTCTCTGATGTAGGGTAGGGTTGTGTGCTAAACGACTCCAGTGCCTTCGGATGTCCTTTTCTAAGTGTGGGACAATAAAAGTGCATTCCTGACTAACTCCTGGCTCTCTTACTGTGTGTGAGCGAGCGTGCGTGCATGCATGCGTTTGGCTTGCTTGTGTGTGTGTGTGTGTGTGTGTGTGTGTGTGTGTGTGTGTGTGTGTGTGTGTGTGTGTGTGTGTGTGTGTGTGTGTGTGTGTGTGTCTGTCTCTGGCTCTCTCGTAGGATTGGTAAGCAATCATCTCCATGCTGGCCAACTCCTGTTTCAGGTTGAGGATGGCCAATTATTTAAAGCAAAGTCACGTTGTTAAACAGACTAATGAATTATGAGAGATTCTTAAACTGCCTGGACCAAACTTTGTCTGGATGAGATACATTTTAAATGTTTAACTGAGGAACACAGTAAGCCTAAGTACTGATAGTGTTTAATCCAGGCTGTATCACAACTGGCCGTGATTGGGAGTCCCATAGGGCAGCGCACAATTGGCCCAGCGTCCGAGTTTGGCCGGTGTCATTGTAAATAAGAATTTGTTCTTAACTGACTTGCCTAGTTAAATAAAGGTTACATAATTTAATTAAATTTTTTATTAATGAATCAGTCCTGTTGAAGTTCATGTATTAAGCCACTAGATGGCGGTCCTCTCCTGTTCATAGTTCCTTAGTTGCCTGACGTGACCCAGAGATGATCTGTATGCTCAAATTGAGCCTTGAAACACCCGTCTTTTCAGTGGGTTTAGAAATGTGCGATACTTATTTAACTTTCAATGTGTGTATGCGTCCGTGTCCTTTATGCAGTGTGTGTGTGTTCAACATAGATTTTTTTTTTCATTCATATTCCCTAGCTGTTCATTTCACAATGTCAGTCCCTGTGGAGGGGTTTTTCTTATCTGTCAGGAAACGGGTTGGTGGGCAGAGCGCAATTACAGTCCCTGGGCCTCAGAGAAAATGGCAGTCTTTCCCTACTGCACAGAGAAGGTTCAGGCTGCCTGGTGAGTGGAATTCATGTTTTCTCCCTCTCTCACACACACCAATATTGTTTAAATGCCTTTTCATGGTGCACCAAGTTACACATATTATGTGACCCATGTATGACAATTGCCCTGTAGCACTCACTGTCATCATGATGTGCTTGGAGAGGCTGGTCAAGGAACACATCAGCTCCACCTTACCACCTTGGACCCACTACAATTTGCAAACCGCCCAAACAGATCTATGGACGACGCAATCACCATTGCACTGCATACTGCCCTATCCCACATGGACAAGAGGAATACCTATGTGAGAATACTGTTCGTTGACAATTCGTTATTATGCTCAGGGCCCTGGGTCTCAACAGCTCCCTCTGCAAGTGGATCCTGGACTTCCTGACGGGCCGACCCCAGGTGGTGAGGGTAGGTAACAACACCTCCGCCATGCTGCCCCTCAACACGGGGGCCCCTTAGGTGTGTGTTCATCCCCTTCCTGCACTCCCTGTTCACCCACTACTGCGTGTCTATGCATGACTCCAGCCCCATCGTTAAGTTTGCCGACGACACGGCGGTGGTAGGCCTGATCACCAACGACAACGAGACAGCCTACAGGGAGGAGGTTAGAGCCATGGCAAAGTGGTGCCAGGACAACAACCTCTCCCTCAATGTCAGCAAAACCAAGAAGGGGGAGTGGTGGCACAACCCCAACGGCATCAATAGGGCTGAAGTGGAGAGGGTCAAATGCTTCCTCTGTGTGCACATCACCGAGTACCTGACGTGGACCCTTCATATCAACACACATCCTCAGGCAAGGTCCTCCTCCACCAAACTTTTCAGTTGGCAATATGCATTGGGTCAGGTAGCGTTCTCCCGGCATACGCCAAACCCAGATCTGTCCATCGGACTGCCAGATGGCTGCTCGGCCATAGAAACCCATTTCATGAAGCTCTCAACCAACGGATATTGTGCTGATGTTTTTCCAGAGGCAGTTTGGAACTTGGTAGTGAGTGTTGCAACCGAGGACAGACGATTTTTATGCGCTACGCACTTCAGCGGCCCCGTTCTGTGAGCATGTGTGGCCTACCACTTAGCGGCTGAGCCGTTGTTGCTCTTAGACGTTTTCACTTCACAATAACAGCACTTACAGTTGACCAGTGCTGCTCTAGCAGGGCAGAGATTTTACGAACTGACTTGTTGGAACATGACATCCTATAACGGTGCCATGTTGAAAGTCACTGAGCTCTTCAGTAAGGCCATACTACTGCCAATGTTTGTCTATGGAGATTACATGGCTGTGTGCTCGATTTTATACACCTGTCAGAAACGGGTTTGGCTGAAATAGCCAAATCCACTAATTTGAAGGGGTGTCCACATACTTTTGTATATATAGTGTACATACTGCACATACACACACACACACATACATACAGTCAGGTCCATAACTATTGGTACCCATGATAAAGATGAGCAAAAAATACTATTTAAAATAAATAATACAAATACTGATCTATATTGTATAAAACAAAACTGTGAAATTATATTATTTAATACTAATATAATTACTCAGAGAAAGAGATTCTGATAAAACAAATAAAAAAAGTCTAAAAAATGAAATAAAAAAAAGAGATTTTGTTATCATAATGACCATCGCGTTCTTGGTCCCCATCCAACCTCACAGAGCTTGAGAGGATTTGCACAGAAGAATGGGAGAAACTCCCCAAATACAGTTGTAGTGTCATACCCAAGAAGACTCGCGGCTGTAATTGCTGCCAAAGGTGCTTCTACAAAGTGTTGACTCAGGGGTGTGAATACTTATGTAAATTAGATATTTCTGTACTTCATTTTCAATTAATTTGCAAAAACTTTGTCATTATGGGTATTGTGTGTAGATGGGTTAGAAAAAAATCTATTTAAGCAATTTTGAATTCAGGCTGTAACCCAACACTGAAATAAATCAAGGAGTATGAATACTTTCTGAAGGCACTGTACACACACACCCAGTCTACGCTGCTGTTACATTTAGGCCTACTATTTAAACTGCATGACCAAGACACTATCTACTTTATATTGTAAAAACAGTCATAGTTAACCGCACATTCTAAATGTATACTGCATATCCTATGGAGTTCATATCAGTTTTATGACTTTGTATAAGACTTCCTTCTACTTCTTTCTTATGTGACTTTTAAATCGTATTTATATTAGGCCTATTTGTACTGCATTGTTGGCAGGACAGCAATATGGTCCATTCATGCACCTATCACTATAACCTGTCAACCATATTTCCTCTAATATGTTGGACTCACTAAACCCAAATGCTGCCTTTGTAAATTATGCTGAGTGTTGGAGTGTGCCACAGTAAAATCGTGCCATCTGGTTTGCTTAATATATAGCCTTTACTTTTAGGCTACTTTTTACTTTTACTGAAGTATGACAATTGAGTACTTTTCCCACCACCTTAGGCTACTTACGTGCATTTAAAACCAGATGCTTTCACACTTTTACTCAAGTAGTATTTTATTGGGTGACTTTCATCTTTACTTGAGTCATTTTCTATTCAAGTACATTTACTTTAACTCAAGTATGAAAATGTAGTACATTTTCCAGCACTGACCTTTTATACCTGCTGTAAACTATGTGACGAATAAACTTTGATTATATTTTATTTTATTAGATAGGTCTACCCCAACACACACAGACAGACAGACAGACACACTCACACACTTCCGTGAGGTGTCACGAAAGATCGAGTGTAACCAGAGCGCAGCACTCCGTCACAGCTCTTCAGTAATATCTGATCCTTGACAGTCGTGACCCGTGATACCCCCTCTCTCCCCAGTCTCTCTCCTCAGTCCCTTTCCATCCCTCTCACTCTTAGAAGAGATGCGGGGTTATAGTTGGTGTGTTGGAGGGTGTGTGTAGGCTATATGTATGTGTGGTAGTCTTGCTCCTGGCGATCAGTCAGCTGGTTCCTTATCATACCTCTTTCCTGCCCCTCCACACTATCCGATTAGTTGCGCGTGTTTGTGGGCCAACGTAAACACGCATAGGCCCAGGCGGTGCTTATCAGCGCAAATAACAGCACCAAGTGGTGATGGGAGGCGCGCACGGAACTAAGTGGGACAGAACAGGTCCCCTGTGACCGCCGGCCGCGAGAGATAGAATAGATCCAGCAGGGCTTTAGTGCACAAACTGGCATGACGCACGGGTTGGAATGCGTTGAAATAGAACGAATTGGCGTGTGTCTCACTCAATACAGAGATTATTATCTCTTCCACGTTTCTGATCTGTCTTTGGGTAATTTTATTTACATTATGTGGGCCTATCTAAACTGCTCTTGAGAGAAGAAGTCCTTGGGTAATCCAAAAAGACGTACTCCCAGTTTGCGCTGTCACTTTTTGTAAAGGTATCCTACTCAGATGTCCCATGTTTTCTCATTGCAGAGCTATGAAGAAGCACTTAATTTCTGTAAAAAAACGGGAAGTTTAAGCGTCATACATTTTTGAGAGGTCACATGTGTTGCGTTTGAATATTTATGAGGCGCAGATCCAAAAGCTAAATAGATGTGAATGTCAAAAAACTGAAAGGTGCGCTGTGGTACCCATCTGGTAGCACTTTCACGGTGCTTACCCCACCATATGTGCACAGAGCGCTCTGCGTATCTGCATAACTAATCTGAGAGGCAGTGGGCACAGACGTCAGATCAACGTCTAGTTTTGATTTACATTTGGTTGAGTTGATAACAAACGTGAATTCAAGATGAATTAAACAATAAATGTCACCATGTCTGTTATAGACCAATATCCATCCTGCCCTGCCTTTCTAAAGTTTTCGAAAGCCAAGTTAACAAACAGATAACTGACCACTTCGAATCCCACCGTACCTTCTCTGCTATGCAATCTGGTTTCCGAGCTGGTCATGGGTGCACCTCAGCTACGCTCAAGGTACTGAACGACATCATTACCGCCATCGATAAAAGACAGTACTGTGCAGCTGTTTTCATCGACCTGGCCAAGGCTTTCGACTCTGTCAATCACCGCATTCTTATTGACAGACTCAATAGCCTTGGTTTCTCAAGTGACTGCCTTGCCTGGTTCTCTAACTACTTTGCAGACAGAGTTCAGTGTGTCAAATCGGAGGGCCTATTGTCCGATCCTCTGGCAGTCTCTATGGGGGTGCCACAGGGTTCAATTCTTGGGCCAACCCTTTTCTCTATATACATCAACGATGTCGCTCTCGCTGCTGGTGACTCTCTGATCCATCTCTATGCAGATGACACCATTCTGTATACATCTGGCCCCTCTTTGGATACTGTGTTTACTAACCTTCAATCAAGCTTCAATGCCATACAACACTCCTTCCGTGGCCTCCAACTGCTCTTAAACGCTAGTAAAACTAAGTGCATGCTTTTCTATCGTACGCTGCCAGCACCCGCCCACCGGACTATCATCACTACTCTCGACGGATCCGAATTAGAATACGTGGACACCTACAAATACCTAGGCATCTGGTTAGACTATAAACTCAACTTCCAGACTCACATCAACCATCTCCAATCCAAAATTAAATCCAGAATTGGCTTCCTATTTCGCAACAGAGCCTCCTTCACTCATGCTGCCAAACATGCCCTTGTAAAACTGACTATCCTACCGATCCTTGATTTTGGCGATGTCATTTACAAACTAGCCTCCAACACTCTACTTAGCAAATTGGATGTAGTCTATCACAGTGCCATCCGTTTTGTCACCAAAGCCCCATACACTACCCATCACTGCGACCTGTATGCTCTCGTTGGCTGGCCTTCATTATATATTCGTCGCCAAACCCACTGGCTCCAGGTCATCTACAAGTCTTTGTTAGGTAAATCCCCGCCCTATCTCAGCTCACTGGTCACTATAGCAACACCCACCCGTAGCATGCGCTCCAGCAGGTTTATCTCTCTGGTCACCCCCAAAGCCAACACCTCCTTTGGCCGCCATTCCTTCCAGTTCGCTGCTGCCAATGACTGGAACGAATTGCAAAAATCATTGAAGCTAGAGGTTCCTATCTCCCTCAATAACTTTAAGCATCAGTTGTCAAAGCTGCTTATCGATCACTGCACCTGTATATAGCCCTTCTGTATATAGCCCACACTACTACCTCATCCCTATATTTATTTTTGTTTATTTCACTAATCTTGCACTCCAGTATCTCTATTTGCACATCAAAATTTGCACATCCTTCATTCCTGTGTTAATGATGATAATTCTGTAATTTATTTTACCACTATAGTCTATTTATTGTCCTACCTCCTAACCTTACTGCATTTTTGCACTACATTTTGCACTCTGTATATAGATTTTCTATTGTTTATTTTTTATTTTTTTTTTTTATTTATTTTTTTTTTTTTTATTTTTTTTTTTTTGACTGTTTGTTTAATGTGTAACTCTGTGTTGTTTTTGTCGCACTGCTTTGCTTTGTCTTGGCCAGGTCGCAGTTGCAAATGAGAACTTGTTCTCAACTGACCTACCTGGTTAAATAAAGGTGAAATAAAAATAAAAAAATGTCAATGGATTTAGGTTAGAAGTTTGGTGAAAAAAATATGAAATGCCCTTACATTGATGGCTTTTCGCAAATCCAATCAGTTTTTCACGCTGATTCAACGTCATCACATTCGGCTCCCGAGTGGCGCAGCGGTCTAAGGCACTGCATCTCAGTGCTAGAGGCGTCACTACAATCACCCTGGTTCGAATCCAGGTTGTATCACAACCGGCCGTGATTGGGAGTCGAATAGGGCGGCCCAGGTTTGGCCGGTGTAGGCCATCATTGTAAATAAGAATTTGTTCTTAACTGACTTGCCTAGTTAAATAATAAATACATTTTTGGTTACAATTACGTGGAAACAACGTTGATTCAACACGTTTTTGCCCAGTGGGAAGGGGCCACTGGCCGCAGGAGGTGAGAGCAGGCCCCGCCATCAACCCTAAGAGGAGCAGAGCACTGATTTAGGATGACAGGCTACATCAACTGGGCCATCAAAATGTAGTAGTCTGTTGTAGGTTTTTATTTTAGAAAATAGGCCTAGGCTATATTCTCTTCTCACATTATTATTCCCCCCTAATCCCTCCCAAATTAGGATTTTATTTAGATCATTTTGGGATTATTTGTTATATATAGATAACTAATTAACAGTAATTACAACATTATTGTTCTGCCTTGGTGTGTGGATGTTCATTACGCAAATAGACTACAATTCCCCTACACTAACCACTCCAATAAACTTCCACTGAAAAAATCTCACATGATGAAATTCCAAGGCGTATAATATTGAGAAGAATGAATGGGGAGGCTTGAGGAGTGGAGCCGCTGGGCGTGGAGCTGCGGGTGGAGTGGAGTGGGCAGAGAGAGGGGCAGCAGCAATAGACAGCTCTGCGCTCTCACCCCTGCTCTGCTGTGCTCTGATGTGCGCTGCGCTGAGAAAAGGAAGCACGACTCTCTTATCACGTCACTCTGTGTTTAGGCGTTTAGCAGGAAACAGCCTTTCCTCTTGGATTGTCGAAGTAGGAACAAACACGATATTTTTTCCTTACTCAATGCACCCCTCGGCACAGAACAAGCGGAAACCGTCCAGAAGGAAAAATGCCTCCTTCGGAGAAGATAGCTGTTCTGATTCTCGGCGTTCTGGTGCTGGAATCGTCCTGGAATGCCCAACAAAGCCCGTGGTTTGCCAGCGCGCTACAGATCCAACAGGCGTTCGCCTCTCCAAACCAGACCAATAACTTTGTGGTGGATGAGGTGAGTAGAAAAGTCTACCTGGCTACGGTAAACACGGTCTACCAGCTTAACGGGACCCTGAGCGTGGAGGTGGAGAAGAGAACGGGTCCGGTGGAGGACAACCTGTTGTGCCATGCCCCACAGCTGCCCCAAGCGCCCTGCGAGCACCCCAAATCCCTCACTGACAACTTCAACAAGCTGCTCGAGTTGGACCGGGAGCAGGGGGTGCTGGTGGTATGCGGCTCGGTTTACCAGGGCTTCTGTGAGCTCAGAAAGATGGAGAACATCTCTCAGATAGCGGTGGAGTTTCCCCCTCAGGGCGAGAAGACCGTGTTCCCCAGCATGCTGAATATCGCCGCGAACCACCCCAACGCTTCCACCGTGGGGCTCATCTTCAGGAGCCATGGGGGGAACACCCGACTCCTCGTCGGGGCCACTTATACCGGCGCCGGGACCCCATTTTTTCCCAAGAACCATAGCAAGGAGGACCTGCGCTTTGAGAACACACCCGAAATCGCTATTCGGTCCCTGAACATCAATGATTTATCTAGGCTGTTCACCTATGACATCAACCCGTCCGAGGATAACGTCTTCAAGATCAAACAGGAGGTGAAGCAGAAGAATAAACTAAACTTTGTCCACGCTTTCATTCAGAAGACCTACTCTTATATTGCTATCAACAATGACGCGAATATGGGCCACAAGGACAGCCAGCCGAACAGCATCCTGGCCAGGATATGCCTGGACACCGAGAACCCCCGAAAATCCACATCCGAGAGCCGTAAACTCACTGAGTCCTTCATCCAGATGCCGCTCCAGTGTGGATATAACGGGAACATTTACAACCGGCTCGTCTCCGTTCATCCCGCGGAGATCCACTCCGGGACCGGAGAGGGGCTGGAGTCGTACTTGTTCGGAGTGTTCACCAAATCAGACAGAAAGTCTGCCCTGTGTGCGTTTCGGTTCTCAGACATCGAGGAGGAGATCCGTCAGGGACGGAGGAACTGCTCCAACTCCCCCAGCAACCAGGTGCAGGTGCTGGACAGCGTCATCCAGGGCTCGGGCGCAGCGTGCGTACAAAAAGGGAATCTGGTGGTAAGTGAAGCATGAAAACTATCATTGCATTTTGTTTTAAAGGTTTGTAGACCTATACACATTTGTGAGACTTGGTGGGAACTCATTTTATTTAATATTATTTTATTTAAATAAAGTTAGGACCTACACTTATGCATGGAACGCGCTGTAAGAAAATTCGGAAAGCTGTGGGTCTATTGGACTTGCTACTATAGGCCTGAATAAATAAATCAGTAAAATATGTTGCGTTTTGAAACAGTCAGTTTTAATAATGAATCACCCCGTAGCAATTTTGTGAGAAAAGTTCCCTTGTCACGAGTGCGCCCAGGTTCGTGATTATGTGAAGGATCTGGTTATGGGAGCTGCGGGGTTGGCTACTTCTGTTAAACTCTCATCAGCGCCAGCGTATTCAAGTTTTCAGCCTCTACTGGAGACGTAGAATGGATTTATGTTTTTTTAAAGTAAACATTCGTTTACCGTCGATACTCAACAACTTTATTAAAAACATGTAGGGTCAGAATATTATTTTTCTGATTCGTTCTCTAGGAAAAGGTAGTATAGACCATAATCATACTCGAGGTTAATCAGTATTCAATGTGTTTATTGTGTCAAATAACATAACACATGTTCTTAGATTAGGCCTATTTTATTTTTTAAGAAGGAAAAAAGATTGGATGTACATAATTCAAGAAGAAAAGTGTATTCTTATTACCTTATAGATCATATCTATAAAGGCTATTACTTTCACACTATAAATCCCCTCTCATTATTTACTCAAACAAAGTGCCTCATGAAATGTCTTTATGCTGCTTGCCGCTTCTGAGGAATGCTGTGAAATTCCATTCGCTGGTCGAGACCATTGTGTTGACAATCAGTCTTAAAGATGCTACACAGCAAATTTGCGGGTGTTCAAATCTCGGTGTTGAGGTAAAACATGTCTGAGTGTTGATTCTAGTGAGATTGAAATTAACACTATGTGCATTGAATAAATTAAGTGTTATTTGAATCAGAGTTGAATCAACACATTGTGGTGTTGTTGTTACTTAATTGTTTTGAGTTAATTTCCATTAACTCGCTGAGTTAAAAAGACATGGGAGGGGCCTCATTAATATATTTCCCAGTATGCTTTGTTGCAGGTTGCTCTTTTAGAATAGTTAGTTTTAATATCTATGTTTCTGCCTGCACATTGATTGATTAGTTGGTCTTATAGCCATCCACACAAAGATAAATAACATACACTACTGTTCAAAAGTTTGGGGTCACTTAGAAATGTCCTTGTTTTTGAAAGAAACTCTGGGATGCTGGCCTTCTAGGCATTTGCAAAGAAAAAGCCATATCTGGCCAATAAAAAAAATGATTAAGATGGGCAAAATAACACAGACACTGGACAGAAGATGATATGGCTTTTTCTTTGCAACTCTGCCTAGAAGGCCAGCATCCCGGAGTCGCCTCTTCACTGTTGACGTTGAGACTGGTGTTTTGAAGGTATTATTTAATGAAGCTGCCAGTTGAGGACTTGTGAGGCGTCTCAAACTAGACACTCTAATGTTCTTGTCCTCTTGCTCAGTTTGGCACCAGGGCCTCCCACTCCTCTTTCTATTCTGGTTAGAGCCAGTTTGTGCTGTTCTGTGAAGGGAGTAGTACACAGCGTTGTACGAGATCTTCCGTTTCTTGTCAATTTCTCGCATGGAATAGCCTTCATCTCTCAGAACAAGAATAGACTGACGAGTTTCAGAAGAAAGTTCTTTGTTTCTAGCCATTTTGAGCCTGTAATCGAACCCACAAATGCTGATGCTCCAGATACTCAACTAGTCTAAAGAAGGCCAGTTCTATTGCTTCTTTAATCAGCACAACATTTTTCAGCTATGCTAACATAATTGCAAAAGGGTTTTCTAATGATCAGTTAGCCTTTTAAAATGATCAATTTGGATTAGCTAACACAACGTGCCATTGGAACACAGGAGTGTTGCTGATAATGGGCCTCTGTACGCCTATGTAGATATTCCATAAAAAATCAGCCATTTTCAGCTACAATAGTCATTTACAACATTAATAATGTCTACACTGTATTTCTGATCAATTTGATGTTATTTTAATTCTTTCAAAAACAAGGACATTTCTAAGTGACCCCAAACCTTTGAACGGTACCGTACATTATTCTAAACTAATCCAATTTGTAAGTGGTTGGACTTATTTCATCCATTATTGAGATGGTTGTTCCAGTTTAGATGGTTCAGGTAGTCTCATTTATCAATCTTCCCACCTTGGCAGTCATTCTAACTGTAGTCATGTGTGATTAAAAGTTCCAATTATTGGCTATCCTAACCGGCTGAATTCCAATTTAAATAACACTTTACAAGCCAGAATAATATGTCATGACTAAGTGGCCTGCAAACCACAAGATTTAGACCACTGTGTTAGGGTAAAACAAGGCTGTCAGAGTATGGTATTGTAAAAAACATAGCAATATATGTCATATGTAACATCATTTTTATGATAAAATATTAACTTTGTGAAGGTTACAGAACTGAGAGCTATTAAATGCAACAATCATATCTCTGTCACTAGCAAACACAGTTATGGGTGGGACTGGTACCTCTAAAAGTCTCTTGAAAGGCACCCTGGGAAATAAATATGCAAATAAGGCTTTACACCCAACAGCGTTAAATACAGTGTAGAACTACTGCTCCCTCTCATTGAAGCCAAGGGAGTTCAAGGCCGACTGCAGTACTGCAGGCATTGCTAGCAGAAAATAGGATTCACCCATTATAGTGAATGGGAAAATGGCAATCTTTGTGTAAAGAATCTGCCAATAATTACTTTTAATACACCAAATGTATGTCCTTGAACTGATTATTTAAAAATCGCACACAGAAGAAGTTGCATTGGTCGTCCTTCATCTTCAGTTACTCAATGAGAGGGGGCAGCACTTAACCTAACCTGCAACGTAGCTCAGACTGCGCATATTATGTCTCTATGAGACACCATCTTAACCGACTTAATTTGGCTTCACAATCCTTAAGAGTCTAATGACTCACCCGTTTTTCAATCTCATTAACATAATACAAAAATCCCCAGTCCTCAGTTTAAGCTAGAGATATCCGTTTTTTTTTTTTGCATGAGACATCCCGAAAATCTGTCTTCTCACAAAACATGGCCTACTGACTAATATGACCACTCTATGGAAAAATGAGACTTTCAGAAGCACGATGGTGTTCGTCATTTTGCTCGTCTGAAATCGGTACCACAGATGTGCCAACTTCTGTCTGTAGCGTCCGAACTGTTTGGGGTACAAATCAATATGACCCCACTGTACTAACCTCTCTCTCTGCTTGCTTCCTCCCTCTCTCTGTCTCTTCTGCTTCCTCCTGCATGCATTGATGCCTGCCTCAGCCTCCACACTGAGTGCCACATCACTGTCTTTGTCAGTAGCCTAGTCTGTAAAGCAAAGTTATTATGAGAATTTAGTAGATTATTTTTTGCTCCTGCTGAGGCATCCCCGTTTAACGTTAGCTTCTTACTTCATCCTTCTAGCTGGCTAAGTAATAGGCCCACTAGCCAGAGCCCTTCAACGTTGCTGCAAAAGAAGTCCCTTCCGGCAGCTAGTCACCTGACTGACTGATGTATCTAAATGACTATTTACCAGTTGTGCACTCATTCTCAGAGAGTCAGTGTATGTTTGTTTGGGGGATGTCTGGGAAAAGGGAAAGGAAAGAGGATACCTAGTCAGTTGCAAAACTGAACGCATTCAGCCGAAATGTGTCTTCCACATTTAACCCAACCCCTCTGAATAAGAGAGTTGCGGGGGGCTGCCTTAATCGACATCCACGTCATCGGGGCGTAGACACGACAGGAGATGCGGGACAATTTTGAAATAGCCTTTTGTCTGGCATTTTGCAAACACACTGTCAACAGCGTGTCTGGTTCCCTACTTGAGCCGATTCCGAGCAAGGGCAGTTCGTTTCATGTCTCAGACCCTCGGCCTGTGCCGTGATAGGGCGGAGTTAGACATTTGAGAAAGTGGTGTATGTGCTGATAAAAAGGCAAATCCTTGAGGCAAATCCAGGGGACGCAGGCGAACATGACAAACAAACCACGTATACTGAGTACACATATACTGTATACTCAAGAACATAAGAATGTTGAACAATGCTGGGAGCAATATTTAGATGTTGACCCATTGTGGATTTTCTTGTGTCCAAAATATATATATTTTTATCATGATTGCCTTCTTGTCTCTCTTCCTGTTTATTGAGATATTTTAAACCGACTCAAAGTTTGATCATTGGCTATTTGTCTCTCTATCTCCATCTGTCAGCTACAACCGGATCAGCTGGACTGTGGAGCAGCCCACCTGCAGCACCCACTGGCCCTACGAAAGCCCTTGAGGGCCACGCCCCTGTTTGAGTCGCTGGGCCTCAGCTCTGTTGCCGTGGATGACGTACATGACCACACCGTGGTGTTTCTGGGCACCAGCACCGGACGACTGCGCAAGGTCAGAGGAACTGCTTTATTTACATTCATTTTTCTTTCAGAAATATTCACATTTCCTGAGAAAAGAGAGGAGTTTTAGTTATCCTTTTTAGCTTGTAAAGGAACGAATATAAAGCTGTCAGGCATGCTACCTCAGTCTGACTATGCTGCATGAATGTAAGAGCAAACTTAATGGGCCAGAGATTTCAGCCATTATTTTTTTCTGGAACTTGATTGAAATTATTAAACAAGTGACAGAGAAGTGTCAGGTGTAAATTACGATAGATTGAACTGCAGGGAAAAGTGCATTTTGGAGGTAACGAATAAAGAGTAGACATTGTTAACATGAGAAAATAAAATAGAAGTACTGTAAGTCTAAAAGGGTGCTGACATTCATTGTAAAGAATGGCAGCTTTAAAATGCAAGGCACAGTAAAAATGAATGTTCACATATGATAAGATGCTATGCAGTACAAGGCGAGAGCACCTGAGCAGGCTGAGGAAAACGTTGAGAGAACATTTGTTTATTGTGGGTGTCATGCACACACACACACACGCACACGCACCCGCACACGCACCCGCACACGCACACGCACACGCACACGCACACACACACACACACACACACACACACACACACACACACACACACACACACACACACACACACACACACACACACACACACACACACAAACAGAGACAGACATAAAAACACATGCTGTGGGAACACACACAGCAGCACATAATCAGGTTGTATGAGGTATGCACACTGGGTAAACACCAAACCACTTTCACTCAGTGGCAGACAACCCATGGTTGAAGCACACAGGCAGACAACCCAAACACATTCAAAACCTAAATATGCAATCAGGCCAGACAATTTGGACACACACAAACACACACAAACCACCTTAACCACCACCATACATCCAGCATAAACAAAAAAACTCCACTTATTCCGGAGAGCGAACAGAAAGCTCTTTTACAAGGCCTAAAACAATACACCCTCCAGCAACATATTTCTAACGTTGTAAAAGGTACCAGTCTAATGCATAAAAAAAAATATATGAAAGGGGAAAGGGGGTTAGAAAGATACCTCATGTCCCTCCTGTGACCACATCTGGACACCAAAAAATCACTTAAAATAGAAAATATTATAAATAAAATTGGCCCCTACCAAATGTCGGGGAGAAGAAGAAAACATCCTATTGCGAAATAATGCCTTTTAGCCTCTTTATTGGTGGAAATAGCAATCGATGGAAATACATTTGACTGGTCATGCTTATCGGTCTTACATAATTTAGTGGAATTAAATGTGTACAGTAGGCTAGGCTATATTCGTTATGTAGCTTATTTATCACGCCGTACGGCATACAGATGCAGAGCCTATGAGAGGAAAATCTGTCAGACAGCGCAAGAGCTGCTGTTACAGCATCTCATACAGAAAATGGAAGGCAACGGGAGGCAGGCTTCATCAGCAGGGTTCATCAGTGCGTCACACATCACTTTACAATGAGCTGGAAGCAGTATGCAACGTTTCAAAACGTTTACTTAATTGTTTCAAACCTGAACATTTTACTACATATGGAGCATATCCTACCTTGCTTCAAAGTAGCCTAGCCAATATCAGACCATATCCTTGTAGGCAATTATTTGATATGCATTTTCTTTCATTGTCTATTAGCCAAAGGCACAATCCTAGTCATATTAGCAACCCATGCTAGTTGTTTCATATTAGATCTCCCATATTTCTACATTTCTATATTTTCATCTCTGTCACATAAAACCGCTCGCATGTGCAGTTTTATTTTGACAGTGGTGTTTTCCCTCTAATTGCATTATGGAACGAACATTTGCACGTAGCGTACTGAATTATGCGAATTGCTGTGCTTATAATGTGATGAAATAATAGTTTAGCAACATTTTAAACTAAACGTTCTGATCTGTTCCATCAGATTCATTGCTTTTTAACTTTTTTTTAAATTTAGCCTAGGCTTACTACTGAATTTGGGATCTATCTCCCACAACTGTCCCAGAGTCTGTTTGGAATAGGCTACTTCTTTCTCAACAAGCTGACCAACAAAATAGGTAAACTTTTCTTCTATGTGGGATAGTAGATTTACATAGGCTAGGAATTTTGCTGTTCGTTACTCGTCTTGTTGGCTGAGGAAATTGCACCACATTTTAATAAAGGAAACCCTGGTGTGTGTGCGCAAGTGCATGTGTGTGTTAATATGGAGCATGTGTTATGTGTTGCCTGGGGCACATGTATGATGCGTATGTTCATGCTCGAAACTGTAGGTCTGTGTGTTTTTATGCTGTGTGTGCGTGTGTGTGTGTGCGCATTTGTGTGTGCATGTGTGTGTGTGTGTCTTTGCCCTGGGGGCATCACTGTAACAGAGGGTAATGGTGCTGTTAGTGTGTGTAATGTGATTCTGTCTGTGAGCTTGACTCAGGCTGAGTAGTACAGAGTACAGAGGAACAGTGGTAGAGATTGAGTTAGAGCTCTGCTACTGGAGGTAGTAGACCCTCAATGAAGTAATTACAGACATTTTTAACGAAGTTTCTCACTACAGCAGCACTGTCTCTTTATTTTACTCTTAGTCTGTCTCTCTATGTCTCTCTCTCTGTCTCTCTGTTTTGCTCTTTCTGTGTCCGTCTCTGTTTCTCTCGCTTCATCTCTCTTTCTCTGTCTCTCGTTTATTTCCCTCTCTCGCCACCTCCTCCCATCTCAGTTTGTCTTTCATTGTCCCTCTCCCTCTCTGTCTCTCAGTCCACTATCTCAACCATAAAAAGGGTCCTTTGATTATATTGTAAACAGTCACACGCTCTATTCTCACCCCCCCGCCCCCCCACCACACACACACACACACACACACACACACACATGCACAGAGAGAGCTTGGAGCAGCTGAGTACTCCTGAGTTGAATAGAGTCTTTCATGTTGGGGCAGACAGACAGAGGAGAGGGAGAGAGAGGCATTTAGTGACCTGCCAGTATACAGCAGGTGTTTTGTTGTTTGACCTGGTTGTGTCCAACCCATCTCCACCCCTACACAGCTCCCTGCTATCTGCCCAGGTGTTGTCTATTGGGTGGCTCTATTGTGACCCTGTATGTTTGATCTTTATTGGCATTGCTGTGTGTGTTTGTGCACGTGCCTCTGTATGTTCATGCTAGTGCTCATGCGTGTGTGTGTTGTGTTACTAGAGAAGCAGCTGAGTCTGTGACTGTCACCAGAACAGTCTCTGGCTGGTTTCCTGAGGATGTCCATAGAGTTGAGAGCTCTATGGACTGTCTGTGTAACAGGAAGTCACAGTCTTAGGGAAATACTGAACTCATTCAACTTAAACTTTGTCTGTGGTTTATGGATCACTGTGTGTATATGAGTGGGTACATGCAAGATTCCAAAGGCTATCCTTTATGTAAAGAATTGTGTGTACTCATGTGTACATCTTACAGTAATTTCTTTGACTGTGCCTTTTCTCAAGAAGTGCTTTGTTAAAGGACTTAATATAATTGTTGTCTTTTCAAGGTATGGAGGGTGAGTTGTATTGGAGTGGACTGAAGTGCATGTTTGCATAACCCTTAAATCATAGCCCAGTGAAACTATTAGATGGCCTAGTGAATCTGCTTACCTTGAAGAAGTAGCCAACTGCACATCAGCACCGCCAAGTAGTGTGCCTTTGTGTGTACAGTACCAGTCAAAAGTTTGGACACACCTACTCATTTCAGAGTTTTTCTTCAAAACTATGAAAGAACACATACGGAATCATGTAGTAACCAAAAAAGTGTTAAACAAATCAAAAATATATTTTATATTTTATATTCTTCAAAGTAGCACCCTTTGCCTTGATGACAGCTTTGCACACTCTTGGCATTCTCTCAACCAGCTTCATGAGGTAGTCACCTGGAATGCATTTAAATTAAGAGGTGTGCCTTGTTAAAAGTTAATTTGTGGAATTTATTTCCTTCTTAATGCGTTTGAGCCAATCAGTTGTGTTGTGACAAGCTAGGGGGGTATACAGAAGATAGCCCTATTTGGTAAAATACCATGTTATGGCAAGAACAACTCAAATAAGTAAAGAGAAACAACAGTCCATCATTACTTTAAGACATGAAGGTTAGTCAATCCGGAAAATGTCAAGAACATTTTCTTCAAGTACAGTCCCAAAAACCTTCAAGCGCTATGATGAAACTGGCCCTCATGAGGACCACCACAGGAAAGGAAGACCCAGAGTTACCTCTGCTGCAGAGGATAAGTTCATTAGAGTTACAAGCCTCAGAAATTGCAGCCCAGATAAATACTTCACGGAGTTCAAGTAACAGACTTGAATCACTGGTAGTCATGACCTGAATTGTTAATTAACTTGTTACGTGTCTTTGTGTGCACTCTGCCTGTTTCCCACAGCTGACCCTCCTGAAGAATCTGACCGTGGCCAATCAGTGGGCTCTGAAGCTCCCAGCCGGCGAATCAGTGCACCACATTATGACCTTTGACCCCATAGACAGGAACTACCTCTACCTTATGACCTCTCACCATGTAAGGCTGTGGGATCAATACTCTCATCCAACAACTAGAGTCAGTTAGACTGATTAATGTTCTCAATAACAATGGCATTGGTTTAGTTTGTTTGTTTGACATTCATCATGCCTTTCGTTTATGCATTTTTCTGGTTTTGCCTAGTGAGTGGTCATATTTTTTATGAAAAACAGATATTATTTAGCAGTTATTACAAGTTTCTGAATAAGTTATATTAGATCCATTCACTTCACAGCAGATAAATTAATTAACATGTTTTTAGCAAGATAAATATTTTCAAGAGGAGATATAAGTAGTCTGCTTTCTGTTTTGATTTGACAAACCAAATAATGCTAGATGAACAAATATCCATAGCCTTGTCAGCTGTTTTAGGAGTATGTGGTGGCACCTTGTCTAAATGAGTTGTATAATAATGCACAAAGGTTATGAGTCAACCATGCAAACTGTATGTGGAAGTGTGGTTGCAGCCAGAGAAATTGGTGTGAGAGAATGAATGTGCTTCTTGTAAACAGATAAATATGTGCCTGTTCAACATGAGAATATGTTAGAAAAAGAGTGAGAAAGACACCTTGCATGTGTCTGAAAGCCAAGCGACATGTTTTGCGTAATAAACGTGATAAGACCTAACCATGTGTGGTCAGTGTGTATGACAGTGTGCCAATGTACAAAACATGCTAAAATAAATAAGGAAGTGTGTATAATATACTGTATTATGTACAGTTTGTTGAGTGTCTATATGCATGGTTCTGTCCATAGCTCCTGAGGGTAAAGGTAGCAGCATGTGGCCAGTACAGAACCTGCAGTGACTGTCTGGGGGCTGGCGACGCCCACTGTGGCTGGTGCACACTGGAGAGCAGGTAAGAACCACGGCCACCCATGTAAACCAATCAATCAACCAACCAATCAATCAAACCTCAATTTAGTGAGGTGCAGTCCTGTAATAGTATAACATGTTATACCAGTGATATAAGGATTTTTTGGAGACTGAGAGAAGAGGGACTGTGAGAGAGCTGATGATTGATGTTTGAGGAGTGAGGAGTTTAGTGAGGAGTGACTGTGTAGTTTACTGTAAGATTACTGTACATTTGCTGTAAGAAGTGGTGTTGTTGTAGATTATGGTAATTGCTGTGAAAGGAGTGAGAGTATGGTATTATGAATGTGGGTCTGACAGTGATGTGGGTCTCTCTCTCTCTCTCTCTCTCTCTCTCTGTCTCTCTGTCTCTCTTTGTCTGTATCTCTCTATATATATCTCTGTGTCTGAGGGCTGTGTTGGTTATGGCAGGGTGATAAAAGCAGATCAACAGATGAGATGGGGGTTAGTGATGTGCTGGGCTGCGCTGGTAGGCTGAGGCTCTGGTAGGGCTAACATGGCCAGGGGGCACCGAGGGAGAGAGAGAGGGAGAGAGAGGGAGAGAGAGGGAGAGAGACTGTTGTTTGAGGACTGAGGAGATATTTATGTGACAGTCTAAAACTGTCTGTCCATCTTTAATCTCTCTCTCATTCCTCTCTTTATTTATATATCTCCTATTTATCTCGCTCCCTGTCTGTCATTCCTTTTTTATTTAGTGACTGTTAGTTACTGTTTTCTATTTGTCTCATTTGCTCACATTCTCTCATCTCTCTCTGGCTCTAGTCATCCTTTTCTCTTTGGGTTCCCTTCTCCGCTCTTTGTCTCTTTGCCCCCCCCCCCCTCTCTAACTCTCTCTCTAACTCTTCAAAAGCGTGTTGATTATGATGATAATGATGGTGGGAGGGAGAGTGCACACTGGCTCCTTTGACAAGAAAATGTCAAAGTGTGTATCTGTGCGCATGTCAGTGTGACTTTGTGCCTGTGTTTATGTGTGTATGCATATGTGCATGCCTGTGTCTCTTTGAGTATGTCTGAGTGTGTGTGTGCACGCTTTTCTATGTGGCTCTTTGTATGTGTGCATGTCTTTGTCTGTGTTCATGTGTGTGTGTGTGTGTGTGTGTGTGTGTGTGTGTGTGTGTGTGTGTGTGTGTGTGTGTGTGTGTGTGTGTGTGTGTGTGTGTGTGTGTGTGTGTGTGTGTGTGTGTGTGTGTGTGTGTGTGTGTGTGTGTGTGTGTGTGTGTGCCCTGGGCACTGAACTCATGAGTGTGTGTGTAGTGGTGTGTTTAGGCGGTCACTCTGGACAGCTGCTGATGGTATGGCCCAGGGCCCAGGGCTGGAGGGCAGATGTAGCCAGGAAGGGGGGCTGTTCTCAGGGCATCAGGGGTCGGTGTCTGGGGGTGGATGGTCCTCTCCGTCACCTCTCTGATACACACACACTCAAACATAATGGGTGCTGGAGGATTATCTCATCACTGCAGAATCTTGGGTTTTTGCTGTCTGTGATTCTGTCTGTGATTCTGTCTGTCTGTCTGTCTGTCTGTCTGTCTGTCTGTCTTTCTGTCTTTCTGTCTTTCTGTCTGTCTGTGTACACTGTATATGTCTATGTATTGGTGTTTTTAAGATGTTTAACATTCTTCTTATCAGAATGTATCTTCCTTTTCACCTGCCAGACACAAAGATACTTGGTGAGAAATTAGCTTCTCTTCTCAGCTCATATTTTGGCTGCTTTTGTTAACTCTGTTTATCTTACAGTTTTTTTGCACTTTGGTGCAATTTTCACAAGTACAGTTTCTTCAGAAAGTATTCATACCCCTTGACTTATTCCACATTTTGTTGTGTTACAGCTTCACTTGAAAATGGAGTCAAATTATTTTTTTCTCTCACCAATCTACACACAATACCCCAAAATGACAAAGTGACAACATGTTTTAAGAAATGTGTTCGAATTTAGTGAAAATGAAATACAGAAATATATAATTTACATACACTATATATACAAAAGTATATAGACACCCTTTAATTTAGTGTATTTGGCTATTTCAGCTACACCCGTTGTATAAAATCGAGCACACAGCCATGCAATCTCCATAGACAAAAATTGGCAGTAGAAAGGACTTACTGAAGAGCGCAGCGACTTTCAATGTGGCACTGTTATAGGATGCCACCTTTCCAACAAGTCAGTAAATCAGTGACAGCTCTAGACAGTCCCGGTCAACTGTAAGTTCTAGGAGCAACAACGGCTCAGCAGCAAAGTGTTAGGCCACACAAGCTCACAGAAGTGCATAACGTGTAAACATTGTCTGTCCTCGGTTGCAACACTCCTCTGGAAGCAGCGTCAGCACAAGAACTGTTCGTCAGGAGCTTCATGAAATTGGTTTCCATGGCCTAGCAGCCGCACACAAGCCTGGGATCACCATGCACAATGCCACGCATCGGCTGGAGTGGTTTAAAGCTCGCCGCCATTGGACTCTGGAGCAGTGGAAACGCTACGGAATACAATGATATTCTAGACTATGCTGTGCTTCCAAATTTGTGGCAACCATTTGGGGAAGGCCCTTTCCTGTTTCAGCATGACAATGTCCCAGTGAACAAAGCAAGGTCCATACAGAAATGCTTTGTCGAGATCGGTGTGGAAGAACTTGACTGACCTGCACAGAGCCCTGACCTCAACCCCATCGAACACCTTTGGGATGAATTGGAACGCCAACTGCGAGCCAGACCTAATCGCTCAACATCAGTGCCCGACCTCAATAATGCGCTTGTGGCTGAATGGAAGCATAACAGCAAAGGCTGTTATAACAGCAAAGGAGGGACCAACTCTATATTAATACCCATGATTTTGGAATGAGATGTTCGACGAGCAGGTGTCCACATACTTTTGGTCATGTAGTGTAAATAGGCCAATTCACACCCCTGAGTCAATATATGTTAGAAACACCTTTGACAGTGATTACAGCTGTGAGTCTTTCTGGATAAGTCTCTAAGAGCTTTGCACACCTGGATTGTACAGTATTTGCCCAGCGTTCTTTTAAAAATTCTTCAAGCTCTGTGAAATTGGTTGTTGATCATTGCTATCCATTGTATTGGATTTGCCCCAAACATAACACTTTGTATTCAGGACAAAAAGTGAATTGCTTTGCCACATGTTTTGCAGTATTACCTTAGTGCCTTGTTGCAAACAGGATGCATGTTTTGGAATATTTTTATTCTGTTCATGCTTCCTTCTTGTCACTCTGTCATTAGTATTGTGGAGTAATTACATTTTTGTTAGTCCATCCTCAGCTTTCTCCTATTACAGCCATTAAACTGTAACTGTGTTAAAGTCACCATTGGCTTCATGGTGAAATCCCTGAGACGTTTCCTTCCTCTCCGGCATCTGAGTTAGGAAGGACGTCTGTATCTTTGTAGTGACTGGGTGTATCCAAAGGCTAATTAATAACTTCACCATGCTCAAAGGGATATTCATGTCTGCTTTCTTATTTTTACCCATCTACCAATAGGTGCCCATTTGTTATTAATTTGTAAAAATGTTGACCTTGGAATATTGTGTGTAGACCAGTGAACAAAAAAATATTCTACAAAAAACTTGGAAAATGTCAAGGGGTGTGAATACTTTCTGAAGGCACTGTATTTGGTACATTTTCACAACTCTAAGTACAGAAATCTAAACAGATCATCAACATGGCTCATGTTTCCTTACTCTAAGCACATTTTCAATTGACTGAGTACAACAAATAAAGTCACTTGTTCACTGCACCAAATTACCCTTTTAATTTGAAAACATATTCAAGTATCTGCTTTTCAAAATGCACTATTCACTTTTCTTTTTATATGATTTTCTTGTTATTTATTAACAATAAAATGAATCTGCTCAGAACTGATAACTACAAACATTAGGAACACCCGCTCTTTCCATGACATAGACTGACCAGGTGAATTCAAGGGGGAAAGCTATGATCCCTTATTGATGTCACCTATTAAATCAATTTTAGTCAGTGTAGATGAAGGGGAGGAGACAGGTTAAGTGCCTTTGAACGGGGTATGGTAGTAGGTGCCAGATGCAGCGGTTTGAGTGTGTCAAGAACTGCAAAGCTGCTGTGTTTTTCACACTCAACAGTTTCCCGTGTGTATCAAGAATGGTCCACCACCCAAAGGACATCCAGCCAACTTGACACATATGTGGGAAGCAATGGAGTCAACATGGGCCAGCCTCCCTGTGGAATGCTTTCAACACCTTGTAGTCATGTTCTGTCAAATTGAGGCTGTTCTGAGGTCAAAAGGGGGTGCAACTCAATATTAGGAAGGTGTATTTGTAGATGAAACACTGATTAAGTTTGGTGAAAAAGTGACTGCATGATTTTGTGTGATGTAATTAGTCTATTGAAAATGTGCTTTGAGTTTTGAAACAACTGCCTTTTTGATGATCTGTTTTGAGTTTTGTACTAAGCATTGTGAAATTTTACCACATACTTGTGAAATTGCACCAAAGCGATAAAAACCTGTAAGAAGCTGTGTGTTACCATTTAAAACCTGGCTGTTTTAGCAAAGTAGTTGACAGGTGATGACAGACTGCTGATGTGAGTGTGTGTGTTTGCGTGCATGCGTGTGTGTGTGCGTGTGTGTATTTGAGAGATGGAGTTGTTTATGTATGTACTTATGTCTGAATGGATTTTTACAAACAATTTCAGAGCAGCACCAGCTCTATTTTCAGCTGGTGTTAAGGCAAGGCAGTGTTAGTGTCAAACGCACGTTAGTTTGCAACTGGCCCAATGGCATTTTCCAGCCCTAACGCCAGTTTTGGAAATTCACCTATCTTATATCAGCTTACTTGCACTCAGATGGGCGGGGGGGAAATATTTGAGGTGTGTCTTTAAAAACATGATCCAAAGTGCTAATTTCAGGCAGCGCTGAAAGACCAACCAAAAGCTGGTTTTAGCAGTAATGCAGTTGGTTATGGCATACATTTTTACAGCAAAAACGCAGCCTATCCAGCCGTGATGCACACAGCCCACATGTGCATGAAACAGCAGTAGGCCAATGTGCTTTTGGTGCCTGTATACTTCATATTTAGAAACATAAAAACTCATGTCCCATTTGGTTTTATTTGATTAAAAACCAAGCATAGCTACCCCTCCTCTCAATTGAGGCTTTTTATTGTCTGCCCAACGAGATCGCAAGATAGTCAAGAATGTAGATTAATGGTTTGGCACCTGAGACCGTTTGGAAATACATCTTAATCACCAAAGCTTTATTAAAATATCAAGTTCGAGAGGAGTAAAACAGTGAGCTGACATTTCTTTTTTCTATGCATTGTAGGCAAGCCCACATTATTTTAGCCATGCCCATCATGAAAAGAGAGATGAGAACGTCAGTGAATACCGGTGAACCTCATATTTAGAAGTTCTGTAACCTGTAAAAATTGCTTGTTATCTGTAACTTCTAAAAATAAAACTGTTTTCCGTTTAATGTTATTACAACTAATTATTAGAATGATCCACATTCCTGTTTTTATTGTGACAACATCCCAGGAGCACTTGCAATGCAACTTCTGGAGAAGTGTGAATGCGATTTTATCTGTAAGATGGTTCCGATCATGTTCATAAAACATAGGTATTTTTGGGAGCAGTATAACAGAGAGTGGACATTCTCCCCTTCTATTTATATTGGATCTTTGTCCATACTGTGAAACGTTTGCATGTGTGTAAAACCCTCCAAAGTCTCCATTGTTTTAATAGTATATGCCCATGGGAAGAAAATATGAAGCCTGTAAGTGTGACATAGCCTATTGAAAACAAGTTGCTGTTTTGTTTAGAATTTCATTAGAATTATTAATTCTCCTTTTAGACCTTATCAATCATTAATGTAATCTTGCTTATTGACAATGTTTGGTATGTCCATGCTCAGCCATAATGCAATTTACAGTAAGCCTAGGCCATATATCAGTGTGAATAATATTGCATCCATGCAATTACTTAGAACACACACAAGGTGGACTGCAAATGGGTTCAGGTTAACGTATTTATCAAATATAAGTCTATATTTGGTTATTTATTTATCTATAATGGACTAACATAGGAATTGGAGTTGATTCCAAGGCAATACATAAAAGACCGTAAATACACAACTTGAAGCAACCACATATTTCACCATGGAGCACGTTCTGATTGGTCAGGGAGGGGCTAAGCCTTGACACACCCACAACTTGTTTATTCATCAATACCAGCAAGTGCGCCGATAATTGTGATAGTGAAAATAGCAAAAATATGACTGACACACCCCTGAACCTATCGCGTTACCGCCTGCACTTAGATTTACCGTTGCGTTAGCTTTGTTAAAGTAAGAAAATACCTTCTGATGCCTCACTGGGTTAGACAGAGGTGGACTCACTGGTCACTGAGTTTTTAGTCTTGTTTTCGTGGTCAGCATCTTTGCTTGTCTGTGTGTGTGTGTGTGTGTGTGTGTGTGTGTGTGTATATGCGTGTTTTTAAATATTGTTTATCTGTGTTTGTTAGTTTCTTTAGGCTTCAATGTGTGCTGTGTTTTTGTTTTAGGTGTTTGTGTGTTCCAGAGAGGCTATTAAGTTTGTCGAAACGGCTTGTGTTGTATGAGTTTGAGGTTGTTGTGTGTGTGTGTTTGTGTGTGTGTGTTTGTGTGTGTGTAGGGGATTTTTGTGGGATTGCAGAGCCATTCTATTCTATTCTTAGAAGAGCAGCTGACCTCATGGTCCTTCCTGGTCCCTTAGCGCCAGTAGGACTAAAATCTGGACATTCACTCACGCACGCAGCGATACACACACACACACACAAAGAGGCACATTTAAATGCATACACACATCCGCTCGCTAACAAACACCTATTTTGGAACAGACTTGTTAAAGTGTCAAAGGAAAGTATGGGCGCCAAAATCATTACATGGTGATTATAACTTCTAACTGCTGTTCTACTGCTTATGGCTGCTCCAGTCTAGTTTATCTATAGTTTAAGGTCATTGTGTCCTTGTTCTATTTAATGCACTGCAGGAGTACTGCTTAGGGACTGGCAAAGTTTATTTGTGAAACAGTAGTCATAATATGAGCCCACCCTGCTTGATAAGCTCCCACTTTCTCACAGTCTGTCTCTCATACATATGCACAGATGTACACACACACACACACACACACACACACACACACACACACACACACACACACACACACACACACACACACACACACACACACACACACACACACACACACACACACACACACACACACACAGACATCCACACACACACACGCACACACATGAATGACTTGGCCTGGTAGCTCCTTAATTGAATTAACTGGCCTCTGATCTCGGTGCTGGAGGGTTTAGGTTGTGATGGGAACATGTTTGACACTAAGTCAAACAGTGTGTAGTGTGTGTTGACCTGACTGACTGACAGCCCAGACCTCTCATATGACACAATGAAATGATAAGTCTGATACGCAACTCTGTGGGAAACCGACCAGCCCACTAAACGCTACATTGAGATTTAATGAGGACAGTAATCAAAATATGTCCGCTCTCTGCAATGAGAGGAGAGCAGACGTAGTGGAAACACTGAGTAAACAGAGTTTGCAATGTGGAGCTCTGTTGCTACTAGGTCCATGGAGGAAGCTGGAAGGTCATTTAAGAAGCACTGCTAGACAGTAGTTTGGCTATGAATAGCTTTCATTGTGAGTTATCCCACTGGGCACACACTTGTTGAATCAATGCTGTTTCCATGCAATTTCAATGAAATTACATTGAACCGACGTGGAATAGACATTGAATTGACATCTGTGCCCAGTGGGATCTCACTATGAAATATCTTCCCATAGAGTAAGATTATAGACATACATTACTAGAAACGTTTTTACGTATTTACCCATGTACTCAATGTCTTTTTATGTGCCCTGTGTGCAGGTGTTCCATCCAGAGGGAGTGTGCCTGGGGGTCTCTTGCGCGTTCCTGGATCGGGATGGGCGAAGGTTCCCAGCAGTGCCCCTCCATGACCCTCACCCCCCCAGAGATCAGCCTGTCCGCTGACATCAAGGTACATTACATCATAACTGTTTTTATGTGTCATCAGGTGTAAGTAAGTTCAAACATATTGTTGATCATTATTTAAAGTATTGAGTTGTTACGTTTATAATACTTCTCAAGTGTATATACAGTAGGTACATTATGAGTAGGTCAGGTTGGCTATGATAGGTCCAGAAGCTGTCCAATCCCAAGTCATCACTCAGGACCACAGGAAGCCTAGTCCACTGCTGTCTCCCCAGATAGGAAGCAGCAAGCAGGAAAGAGGAAGTCAGCACCACAGCCAGGAAGTGATCAATTCCAAAGACAATAGAGTTCAGTGTAGAATGTTACTGGCCTCTCCAACTACTGTATCTACAGCTATGTCATCTTCCTCTTCGTCTGACTCTTCACCCCCCCCCCCCCCCTCGTCTCCCCCTCTGTTTTTCTCGTTACATATTGAAATGAGATCAAAATGAGATCAATGAGATAATGACAGATAATGAAGTGTGATGTTCCTCAGTGTTGTTGCCTCCTTACCTCCATCCCCCTCATCCCTCCTCTCCTCCAGGATGTGGGGATTTTGATCGACGGCAGTGTCCCTGATCTGGTTGGTTCGCGGGTGGAGTGTGACTATGGATTGGGCATTGCCACGGCAGCCACAGTGCACCTGGACTACGGCCCAGCCCAGATTCAGACCTGCCCCCTACTGCCTCGGGAGAGTTACCCCAACATCCCCCCTGGCAGAGGTAAGGGTTACATATACTGTACTACTGGTAGAACACTAGTTGGATTTCATCCTGTGACATCACTGCTGATCCTGACAAATACTGAGGCATTTCCATGTTATATGTTGTTGTGCCAGATCACCTGACGGTTCCCGTGGTGATAAAGGTGAATGGCACGTCCGTGGTTTCCGGGAGCTTTATCATCTATGATTGCGAGAGGACAGGAGCGATACACCCCAAGACTGCGTGAGTGTTTTCAAGTCTATGAGTCATCTAGGTTTTCTTTTACACGTGTTTAACCATCTTATAGTTTTAACCACTAACACTATTATCAGACCTTCCTAAGTTAAACCCAGTTACAAGACACACACAGGCTGACACACACGCTTCCGCACTTCCAATCAGCACTGCCTCTGTTTTCCCCGGATCCACCAAGACAAATCTGCCTCAAATTAAGTCTAAATAGCAGGATCATAACTGTGAATTTTGAGGCACGCAATCAACCCCGTCCCTGAGCAGAGTTCTCTGCCAAAAGCCTTGCATCATTCAAATGTCGGCCAAATGTCCTTTATAGTTTCACTGGCATTCTCTCACCGCACATGGAGCTCCAAGCAGAAAGGGTGGCAGACAGGGGTGTAATGCACCACAAAAATCTGAAGGGGCACGAAGTCTGTAAGGCTATGGTCCCCATCCGTAAATTGGAGAATTTAGCATTTTTCAAACACCTGAAACCGTTTTTCCTGCAATCTAGAGCCCTAATCATTATGATTATGAAATAATATGTATATTTATCTGCATATCTAAGCATAACTCTTAGGCTGGCTGTATCCTCCTGGCTGGTGGTTCTTAAAAATAAAAATAAACGAAATCTGCTTCTCTGTATGTCTGCTAAAATCTGGGTAAAAGATTGAAAGGAATGTGATTCTTATTCATTACATGTAGATTTCGCTTGCCAGCTAAGATACCAGGCTAGGCTAGCTACACTAACTTGATTGATAGCCTGAAATGTCTTCTTGGTAGCTAGTTGGGAGATTGGTAACCTATCTGGGCTAAAGCCAACGTCATAAAATGTATAGGTGGCTAGTAGTATTGAAGAAAAAACAAACAAACAGCGGCAGAGCTATAGAAATCTGTGTTTGTGTCACTGAGGGGTGCTGTATTGTTTATATTTGTCTTGTATGTACTGTATGTTGTTGGTTGGCTATATACAGTGTCTGTCATGTTGTTTTATCTACACCACCTTTTTATATGATTTTCTAGAAACCGTTGTTTATTGGGGGTAAATATAGTTTACTGAATTGAGTAGCTTTCCCTCTGTACTCAGTTAGGGGGCTGATGGTTAAATATTATTCTATATCTATTTGCATAGTTTAAATTAATCCTGGTTGAAGTCTTAACATGGGATGAAATGTGAAATGAATATTGTGTGGAAGTAGAAGTAAGCTAATTGGCTAAGTAAGTAAGAGCTGTGGCTGGTCTTGTTCATGCTTATCCTATGGAGAGCTGTGGCTAATGTACATATGTGTAGTGTGTATAGTGTAATGTGTATAATGTACTGTATGTGTGTGTGTGTACGTATAAATGACAATGTGCATGTGTGTGCATTCAGAGCAGCAAACTTTTGGGGTGTGTTCATTCGGTCCACTTGTCAGATTGGTGGTGTGTGTATGTATGGGGCTCCCAAGTGGTGCAGTGGTCTAAGACAGTGCTAGAGGCGTCACTACAGAGAACCTGGTTCAAATCCAGACTGTATCACAACTGGCTGTGATTGGGAGTTCCATAGGGCGGCGCACAATTGGCCCAGCGTGGTCTGAGTATGGCTGGTATAGGCTGTCAATGTAAATAAGAATTTGTTCTTAACGGACTTGCCTAGTTAAATAAAGGTTACATTTAAAAAATATTTTACATCTATTATAATAATAAGAAATGTAATTTATATAGCGCTTTTCATTAAACTTTAAATCTCAAAGAAGATATGTAAGAAGTTGTATGTGTGTGTCTTGCATGTCCCTGTGTCATCAGTGAGGTCTGAAGTTAGACTGTATTGTTGAAGGTGATAATAAGTGCCATTCTCATAGGAAGAGCACAGCGCGTAGACATAAGACCTCAGATACTCTATCCATTTTTATTCACTTTGAGATGCTCTCTTAAAGGCCCAGTGCAGTCAAAAACATGTGTTCCTGTGTTTTATATACAGTATATTTCCACTCCATGAGGTTGGAATAATATTGGGAAATTGTGAAAATATTGATAATGATGATAATGCCATTTTAGTGTGAGAGATTATTGAAAAGACCACATTAAATGTCAGTCTGTTTTGGTGGGATGGTAGGATGGAGTTTTGGTCTTTTGGTTTTGGTGACACCACCATGCAGTAAATTAGATCAATAAGAAAGACAGTTCCAAATTTCTCTGCCAATAACAGCACATTTTCAGTTTTCCTCTCCCTACTCAGACCACTCCTAGACAGTCCTAGCTAGATTCTTGCTTGAGAAATAGCTCTTCACTAAGAATATTAATTGAAAACAATCACAGTAAGGTACTTAATTGTTACCCAGAAATGATTCTGATATAAAAATGGCTGCATTGGACCTTTTAATAACTGCAGAAAGACATGTTAGACTGAGAGAGGCTGTCTGTGTACACTAGAGTTTCACCATCACACTGTAACTGGATACAGGCTTATTTTGTGTTTCTTGGTTCTGTGGGCCTTGCGTCTGTGTTTGCATCCAGAAGGGTGTGTTTGTGTGTTGAGAGTACTCTCTCGCAGCCTGCTGGGCACAGACGTCAGTGCAACATCTATTTATTTACATTTGGTTGAGTTTTCAATTAACGATAATTCAATGTGAAATCAGCAAAAAAATTCACCATGACATTGGATTTCGATTAAAAGTTGGTTGAAAAAAAGACAAAATTCCCTTACGTTGATGACTTACGTTGATGAGCTGTGCCGATTCGGTTTCTAGGTGAAACACTTTTCACTTTCTTTCACACACTTCCCCCTTTTTTCTCTCTCTCTTGGTCTCCCTCTTTTTCACTATACTTCACTGTCACTCTTGTTTCTTTCACTATCCCACTGTGTCTCTCATTCCTCCCTCTGCCCCTCCCTTTATCCCCCTTTAAAAATGTATATTCTCCCCAGGGGCGCAACTTTGGTTTTAGAAGTTTAACAAATTTTTGGGTAATCTAAAGCGCATTTCCTGCATTTCTACTAGGGCTGTCCTTCGAACAATCGACTGATACAAATTTTAAAACGTGGATTTTTCCATAGCCTATATAGACACACCCTATGTATTTTTGTTTTAAAAAACTACTAAAGGTCTACTAAACTTGTCTGATGCTTTAAGCACAATGTCTGATTAAATAATGAAGACACAAATGACTCAAGAGGGAGCCAGAGATCAAGGAAACCTGTTCCAACCCTCCTTCTCTTGCTGCTGCTGAACTTCGCAGATTCTGCCAGCATTCTTGGCATTTCTATCAATCTGCGTGCCAGTTATGATTTCCATTTTTTATTTAATTTATAATAGTCTTTGTATCTCAAATCCTTGTATGTGGTTAATCTACATTCTAAATTTAAATGAAAATAATACAAATCTAAAAGTAACTTTTATTGCCATTGTCAAATATGTATTAATAACCTACTAAAGCCAACATAAAAACATCCTATAAATCACATTGGCTGTGCAGGGCCTGTCTGCAACGATCTTGAAACAGTTGATCAACTATCAACTGGGTCGCCCCAAAACTCGCACTAGCAAACTTTTGTATAAAATATTCTGGGCCCTTAGAGTTTCCCGCGCCAGTGAGCTCGGAACAGACACAGCTGTAGGCTATTTGTGCAAGGGATAAGAAGTATTCAGGTATTTTATGACGTTTCCACTGGATCAGAGCATTACATTTTTCCCTTTCATGCCGAGTGGTTATCAAAAGGGAGAGAGCTGGAAATATTGTTGAAATACTTTGAGGAACTATTGTCATTCTCAATTGAGTCTAAAAACAGACTTTGTTTACATACTGTTTGAGGTGAAGATAAAAATACTTTGAGAAGCTCCACAGCTCCTCAGCTCATTCATTGGGTGGCAGGTAGCCTAGTGGTCAGAGCATTGGGCCAGTAACCAGGTTGCTGGATCGAATCCCAGAGCCGACAAGTTGAAAACCTGTCGATGTGTCCTTGAACAAGGCACTTAACCCTAATTTGCTCCAGGCGCAGTACTACTATGGCTATCCCTGTAGGTAGGCCGTCATTGTAAATAAGAATTTGTTCTTAACTGATTTGCCTAGTTAAATAAAAGTTAAAAAAAATACATTTTAAACATTTGTGGTGGTGAGTTAACAGACATCCCCAGGTGCACGTCCTTACTTAACATTGACAGGAGTCTTTTTAACGAAAGACGAATAATAAATTGACAAAACTCATAAATGGAATGAAATAAACCAAAACTTGTTTCTCACAAACGTAGCATAGGTTGTGAGTTCTGCAATGAGAACGGTAAATGACTGTAATATTGAATGCATTAACAGAAATGACCATAACCAAACATTACAGATTAATTATGTGTATTAACGGTAAATGTAGGCTACTACTGGTGATGGATGTAATGGGGAATTGATAGACACAGCAAACAATGAAGTTATGAAACAATGAATACCCACTAAATGGCGGGGAGAGAGCACATTCTGGAGATGTGCCTTGTGAATCTGAGCCACAATCGCCATATTCTTTGACTGTGGTATCCCCATAGCCTTCTCAGTGGTGGAAAAAGTACCCAATTGTCATACTTGAGTAAAAGTAAAGATACCTTAGTAGAAAATAACTCAAGTAAAAGTGAAAGTCACCCAGGAAAATACTACTTGAGTAAAAGTCTAAAAGCATTTGGTTTTAAATATACTTATGTATCAAAAGTAAATGGAATTGCTAAAATGTACTTAAGTATCAAAAGTAAAAGTATAAATTGTAAAAAAAAAATCCCTATATTAAGCAAGTTTGTTTTTTTAATTTACGGATAGCCAGCAGCACACTCTTAGACAATAATTTACCAACAAAGCATTTGTATTTAGTAAGTCAGTTTAGTGCCAGATCAGAGGCAGTAGGGATGACCAGGGATGTTCTCTTGATAAGTGTGTGAATTGGACCATTTTCCTGTCTTGCTAAGCATTCAAAATGTAACGAGTACTTTTGGGTGTCTGGAAAAATGTATGTTAGAAGTTAAAAGTTAAAAGTACATTCTTTTCTTTAGGAATGTAGTGGAGTAAAAGGAAAAGTAGTCAAAATTATAAATAGTAAAGTAAAGTATAGATACTCAAAAAAACAACTTAAGTAGTAGGCTACTTTAAAGTATTTTTACTAAAGTACTTTACACCACTGGGCCTCCTCAATGGATTAGTCCACTGAGACAGGTGCAAATCGCACAGGTGTCTCGTGTGCCATGAAACAATGATCTATTTGCCACTGCTCAATTAAAAACAATTTCATGTTTTCAATTCAGACCCCTTTTGTAATACAGTATTCCATATAAGGCGCCAGACCGGTATACCCTTAATCTTGTAATAAATCAAATCTAGTGATACACAACTTGACATTTCTGCCATCCATTGTGACATTGTGGGAGGATAACCAACCTTCCAATTAATGGCAATGCATTTCTTAACCGGTATAAATGCTAGGTTACACAGTTTCTTCTGATAACAGTCTCCAGTATCAACATTTCCAAGCAAACAAAAACAGTGAGAATCTGTAGACATGCTGAGCTAAAAGAACACACTCTTTGCCAGAATTCAGCCAGCCTTCACAAGATCATAACATATGCAAATATGTCCCCTTTTGTCTTTTACACTTCCAGCAGAGGAATTACATTTCTGAGTGCATGATATTCAGTTTCACTGGCATTTAGGATATTCTATGGATGGTCTTAAACTGCAGTAATTTATGTCTGAGATTATATGAACATGACTGGGCATTCAAACATATCTGTATCCTTTCATCTTCATCAATATTGTGTTGTGTACTGACTGTGCACCATGACAGTGTAGCCTGTAGTGATGTTTGAAAAATAGGGGAATAGCTAGGGAAACTGACAGATCAATAATGTTACATTGCTATACTGACTAATAAAAACTCACATTGCGCTGTCAAAAACCGTCAGAATATCGGTCTTCAATTGTTTGGCCACTGGTTTCATTGTTTGATTCAGGTCTAGTGTGATTGAGTAATACATCAAGTTAGTGAGGTAGCTAGCTAACGTTAGCCAACTTTTGGCTAGCTCTAATGGTACATCAACTGGTGAAAACTAGCCAAGTTAATTTACTTCTGTTGAAACAGGACAAAAAGGCTCTAAAACATTTCCATACACACAACAGCTGTTAGATACTGCTACCTGAGAGATAGTTAGAGGCTAGAGCTTAACTGGCTGTGGTAGGTAGCTACTAGCTAGCTAGTTCATTCTCTTCAGACAGAACATCAGTCGAGAGAGTGTAATAAACATCAGAACTGGTAATAAATAAAAACAATTCTGTTAAGTCAAACAGCAGTTACCTTGCCAGCTACATCAGTCAAATAAAGAGTAGCCAGTTTCTGCTCTGCTTGCTTTTACAACTCTGAGAAAAAGTGCAACACACAGGGACAGCCACTGCAGACAGCACTGTGCTATGTCAGACGTTTTGCCTTCACACAGCCTGTCTGCATGCTCTGTGGTGTCCGCATGGTCCTAAATCCGGCCCTCTTACACCGCCAAACAACCTACCGACTGCTCTGAGGCGTCCTTATGGTCCTAAAGCACACCGTTGCCGCTTATTTTGTATCACAGTGCAATGATAAAACTGGGGGGGACAAAAATGAAAATGCCCAGTGAAAGTTGCGCCCCTGATTCTCCCTAACAGTTTTCTTCTTGACAGAGACTGAGAGTGTGTGTTAAACCACAGTGCTCACTGAGAGGCCTGAGATTAAGAGCTCATCTGCGTGTTCAGTGTGTGAGGGTCAGGGGTGGGTTTTCAGGATGGCTCTATATGACAAGCAGCGTGAAAGAGAGAGAGAGCGGGTGTGTGGGAGGGGGAGTAGAGTGAGAGTAATTTACCTAAAACAAAAAAGCTGCCTGATAAGAGTCCCTGGAGTGGGTGGTCTGCTTCTAATCACCCTCCCCCACACACACCCAGCACACACACACACACACACACACACACACACACCAATCCACGTTCCTGCAAACCCCTTCATCTCCCCAATCTTAAATGGCAAGCTGGCACCCCTTCTCCCATGGTTGTTACGAGACAGACAGGGTATCACTGGAGGCGCTATCACTCCTGGGGTGGGGACATCTGTCTTCCACCCACAGGCAATAGAGTGACACACAGTGGAGGTGTTCTTATTTGGGCTACAATCTGGGAAAACACACACGCACGCACACAGCTCTGTCAGGGATTCCTGCCTTTACAGAGCTCCCCGTGGATAGTGGAACTCTATGCTTAGTATCTTCTCTCGTGGTCAGTGTAACCCTGTTTGACCTTGGATGTTGCTTTGACCACTGGATTTTCCACTGGGTTTGATTGAGTGTTTACTACAGGTTCCAGGTTTCACTTGTGTGTGTGTGTGTTTGGCCAGCTGATTCAAATAATCAAAGCTTGATGATTAGTTGTTTATTTGAATCAGCTGTGTAGTGCTAGGAAAAAACCAAAACGTGTGCCCCTTGGAGTCCCGAGGACTGAGTTTTGGAAACACTGGTCTAACCCTTATCTATGTGTGTTGTCCTGTGTAACAGGTGTATCAGCTGTCTGAGCACCAGGTGGAGGTGTTACTGGGACCAGGACAGCCACTCTTGCCTCTCCACTAAAGACGACACAAAGAATAGCCTGCTAGAGGTGAGTTACCCCTCTTTTAAACCACTCCAATCAGACACACTGGATAGTTTAGAAGTAGCTCTATTAGTTAAAGATCGAGGACCTGTTCCCCGCTAGTTCTAACCTTAAACATTAGATGCGAAAATGTAAAACTAAACCCTAGATAAGTGGCAACCAATCAGAAGCTCCAATGATGATCTCAGCCCATTCTGATTTGGCCTCATGTAACATTCATACCAGGTTAAAGCTATCTTACTATTTGTAAGCCCATAAAACACAGGGAGACATGGTTAACAGACTCCTAACGAGATAATGGGCCATGTTAAAGTCTCTCTGACCTTCTCAGAGCTCTCTCTCCAGTTCTTCATGGTGGCGACTTTTGATAGGCCCACTGGAACCAGTGTGAAGAATAGGCTCACTGTTTCACAGTTTTTCCTGTACAGTGCCAAATAATGGTGCCCTGGTGTCTAGTTAGTGTGTATGGTGCCAGAGTGGGAGGTGCTTTCATCTGAAAATGTTTGTTAGTAATTATGTTTTTAAAATGGTCCAAATCTGGGAATGGAGGACTGATCTCCATATTAAACCTCTTTTGAGATATAAAATCTCAGACAAACTTTAATTGTTGTGAGAACAACTATGCCTTTAAGTATTTTTATGTTACGGCAGGACAAGCTTGTTAAGTTCATTGAAGCTATCACAACTCCCTAGACACACTACTCACCTCCTCTGAGCATACCTAGGGTCTGACAGAATCACCGCTGTGGTACAGCCAGCCACCCCTCTCTCATAATGCCTTTGGTGTTAGAGACAACAGTAAACTGTTAATGCACAGCAAAGTCTCCCTGCCACTGTTTGGATCCCCACTCACAGTCTGATCGAGTACATAGAAACTGGCGTACTCTGGATGAGTGTGGTTAGGTGAGTCAGAGTGAGTTTGGCTCTGTTAGTCTGTTAGTCAGCTGGACATAACATGAAATACCATATTTTGATGAATCTTAGATGAAGTTCTGTAAATATGGTCAGAAATAGTCTGGTGTTCTGCGTTGAGCCCCATCCTGCCATCATTCCGCCAGCTTTGCCTTCCGGTATGTCTGTTTTTCTAATCCCTCACCACCCCTCCATTTTAGGCTGTTGTTGTTTCCCTCTGAGCAGAGCAGAGCTTCACCCTCTCATTTCCTCGTCCTCCTTTCAGCCACATAAACAGGACAGGTATTTTTGGAAGCGGATGTCTGCGAAGGAACCATTGTTTTCTTTAACCCCTGAGTGTGTGTGTCACTTCCTGTCCCGCAGAATGCTACTTCCTGTCCAAGCCTTGTGGCAGGGAATGTTGCACCTTCGCCCTCGGGGATGACCCAGGACTTCACCCTGTTGCTAAGCAACGTGGAGCAGGTACAATATACACTAGCCCCTGTTAGATACTATCCAAAATGAGGTACAGCCAGAGAGGAGTTAAGTAATGCAGGCTCTTAGAGGGAGATTTGTGGGAATGATAGTGAACCCCTCAATGGTTGCTCTTTGGGAATGAGCTGAGACATCTGCAGTGACTGGGTGGGAGAGGTTAGAATCAGAATGATGAATGGCTTTAACTCTGCACTTATTTGAAACACCTTTTAGCTGTCTGTACCCACCAGGTTCTCTGATATCTTATCTCTCAGTAGATATACAGGCATTCACAGACACATGGAGACATTCAAAGAACACATAGCAATCGTTAGTACTATTTGCCCTACCTTTTCACCTATAGACACTTTTTACCTTCAGACACTGATTTCAGATCAGTCTGTATAACCCAAATCCTTGGAGTAAAAAAAAGCTGATCTTCTATCAGTGATGAGGGTCTGACTCTGTTAGCTTGTGACATTCCATCTCCGACTAGTTGCCAGTTCTGGTCAGTTATAACCATAACCCTGTGCCCTTTCACGTACTCTCTGACTGGGTTTCTATGGTGACAGACAATTAGTCACACATACACACACACAAACACACACATGCGCGCACACACACACAGTTTAATTGGCGTAGATATAATCAACCTTTCATAGCTGTTATTATTTCATTTCACTTGTTTGAACAGTGTCATCAGCTTTGCTGTGAGTCAGATGTAGATGTGTTGTAAAGTATAGGAAAGGAGGTCTCATACTACAGTGGGAAGACCAAACTGTCTTGACCTGGCATTCCTTGCTGTTATTTAGCTTGTTTAACCATGGCTCTGTGTCTCATATTGGCATATAGTCTATCTGGGGCAAAGATCTCAATGACTATTCAGAGAGGACCTTTATGAATCAGGGAAACCACGTAGAAAGCAAAAGGTAACAAGCAATGTAACGTGAGAGGGTCAACGTTTTACATTTGTTTTAAAGTTCAAAGCACCACAGTCTTTATATGACTTATCCTGGCCTATTGTAACCTGTTAAATCGATCCATATGTAACTTGCTCATACATACCTTATGACTGACTACAAGCACTTTGAGTAGATTGACTGCACTTCTCTTCCTGACGTGAACACTATTAAACACAATATGTGTGGTCGAATCTCCTGATGTTTTGGCTCAGATGTGAATTTATAATAAACCCCTCTGCCTCCCAGATGAGTTGCTGAGGTAGGGGACTCTACACCGTCCAGATGTTGATGAATATGATGAATTATAAATGGATTCTGAATTTCTGCCTGGCAGGGACAATTATCTTGGGCCATTTAGATGTTTTGCATTCCTCCCCAACCTGGGTTGTCAATGGTTGCCAACTATTCAGGAGGACAGAGTTCTCTCCCAGCCAGGTCCCTGTTATTGTTACTCATATGACACTCTATTCCCTACATAGTGCATGTACATTCATGAACCTATTAACATTAGCCCTGAACGACTAAAACACTCTGCTTATAGTAGAACTAGAAGAAGTGCACACTCTAAATAAAGAGACTATTGTCTATTGTGAAAACATGGAACATTCTGGGTGTAAGGCTGTTGCTTTAGCTAACTTGTCGCATTCTTGCCAATGTTGTCTTGCCAATGTTTGGCTGTTGGCTGAAGCAGAAACAGATTGGCATCTAAGCTACAGGACTAGCTAGGACGGGGAAAGTAAAGACCTAACAAGATGTGTAAAGACAATATACAGTATCTATGCCAAAATGTGTCCCCATAAACCCTGTTTCCCTGCGTGATGTCAGACTGTGCCACCACTCTGATTGGTTTATAAATAAAATGTAATTGTCATGACGACATGTCTGTATTGTTTTGTTCCGTAGGGGGAGGAGCTAGAGTGTGACTTTGGGAACGGGCAGCGTTATGATTCCCGATGGCTGGAGGACCGCTCAGTGGTCAAGTGCAGTGGAGTGATGGTGAGTACAACCAATCATGTTCCAAGAGCGCCAGTCACTCAACACAACCTGAGTAAAGGGCCAATCAGAAATAAGCTGCTTAGTGTATGGCCAATTAAAGCCATGCTTACTGGTCGTGTATGGTGAAATGACCGATCAGCGGGCTTGTCTCTCTTACCATATAGCTAACCACAGTGGAGAGGAGTCAGGTGTTTCAGCTCAGTCTACTTAGAAAGGGACTCCTGGACAAATACATCGACAGCCCTAATCCCATGACAGGTATGAGTGCACGCACACACACACACACACACACACACACACACACACACACACACACACACACACACACACACACACACACGTTTGCTTTACTATCCTTGTGTGGACCAAAACATTTATTCCCATTCAAAATCTTATTATCCCTAAGCTTAACCCTAACCCCAAACCTAACCCTATCTCCTAAACCTAACCGCTAACCCTTATTATAACCCTAAACCTAAACCTAACCCCTAAAATAGCCTCTTTCCTTGTGGCGACCCGAATTATCCTTGTTTTACTATCCTTGTGAGGACTTCTGTTACCCACAAGGATAGTAAAACCAAACCAGACATACACACACAAACAAGCCACTCCCAGATGCCAGTATATTCTCAATGTTAACAGGCCATGTGTTTACCATGTGAGCCCTTAGAGCAGAAGAACAGCCCTGGCCCACAGCCAGAAAAACGGCACACTTTATTACAAGACTGATGCTTCATACCGTGCTCAATCATCAAAACACACACATAAGCGCATATTTCTCTATGGGAGGTGCTGGAACGTGGACATGCTCATTTGTTTCTATTTCTTTTTGTTCTTATGTCTTCCCTATCTGTTTCTATGTGTTTATTTATATACGGTTACATGATGTAGTCTCTATGTTGCAAGCATGATGTATTGTAATAATAAAGATTTTTCCATTGTCCCCTCCCTCCCTCTCACTCTCCCTCTTTCTCTCTCAGTGGAGGTATATAACTGTGGGGTGGGCAGTGGGGACTGTTCTCAGTGTTGGGGACGCGAGGACCAAGGACATCTGTGTGGCTGGTGTGACAACAGCTGTAGACCCAGGAAGGACTGCCAGTATATGAGTAGCCAGTGTCCTGACCCCGAGATCACCAAGGTAGGAATACACGCACACACACACACACACACACACACACACACACACACACACACACACACACACACACACACACACACACACACACACATACACATCATGTCTCATCCACTAGATCCATAAGACTGAACCAGTCTCATAGATACTGAAACTATTCTATAGTGTACACACAATTCTCCATCCGCTCATTATTGACCTAGGCCCTTCCTTTCCTCTGTCTCGTGATGAGGGTTTATTTTGGAAGGGGAAGTGTTTTTACAGAGCCTCATTAAAACAAGTCAATCTGAAATAATAGACTGTATACTGTACTACTCCCTGACTGGCTGACTCCACAGGACAGTCACACCACTTAGACACTGGCCCTTATGGAGAAACAACACCATTTTTCTGGAGGGATGACAGAGGGCATGGGAACACTTACCCACTGTCTAACCCTGTCTGTCTGTTTTGGCCAGTGTGTGTGTGTGTAGAGAGAGAGAGAGAGAGAGAGAGAGAGAGAGAGAGAGAGAGAGAGAGAGAGAGAGAGAGAGAGAGAGAGAGAGAGAGAGAGAGAGAGAGAGAGAGAGAGAGAGAGATTCTGTATATTCTGTGCATAATGTTTGTACTGAGCTCTCTATGCGGTCACCCACAGGAATAGAATACACTCTTAGAAAAAAAGTGTTCTTCGGCTGTCGCCATAGGAGAACCCTTTGAAGAACCCTTTTTGGGTTCTAGGCAGAACTATTTTGGGTTCTAAAATTGTTCTTCTTCAAAGGGTTCTCCTATGGGGACAGCCAAATAACCCTTTTGGGTTCTAGATAGCACCTTTACTTCTAAGAGTGTAGGGCAATACAAAACTACATTACAAGATGTGACCACACTACGACCACATGGGTCAAGGGAATTCAAGTTTTTATTTGGTTGCAGATCTCACTGTGGTCACCTCTTTGTGGTAATTAAACCCAGTCAGCTGACGATTGGGAACACATGTTTTCAACAGTTCATTTGGATTCATCTGGGTGACCGTGCTCCTTTGTACTGATACTTTTGAACCTCTGTGGTTATGCCGCTGTGTTTGAACTGCCAGGCATTGAAGAGTTGTTTAGAGTTGCGCTAAAACCCACTTTGAACGCTACTGAATGCTGCCTTTATCTGTGCTGCAGTTGCAGACGGGATGTACGGCTCGCATGAGGCCCAGTCGGCCTAAACACTTCCTGTAGATTAAACCTGCCTGGCCTGGCCTGGCCCAGCAGGGAAACAAAGGAGTCTGGCGCACACACACACACACACACACACACACAGACACACACACAAACACACTACCACTCAAACAATCTATTGTATCTTACACACATGGGTACACCTTTACTCAAAGGCCAGCAAGGATTTAGAGACACAACACACAGACTAGTAGCAGTTACCACTGTCAGCACACTCAGCGTCCCTGCATGGCTGTCTGTATCAGCCATTGTTTCAGTGTCATGACTCATGGACTGTTGAGAGTCCATCTGTGTTTGTATCCCACGGAGATGACTGGGGTTAGATGTGTTGAAATCCTCAATGCGTGGGCAGCTCAAAGACACACACACATGCTCATAAACGCACACACACACATACACACGCACACACGCGCGCGCGCACACACACACACACACACACACACTGAAACAGCTGCCTCAGGAGAGAGGTGATTGTAAGGCAGGAAACTAGGGCTGTGGTTGTGGGAGTGTGATGCAATCACCAGGAGTTAGTTTGAGTAACAGTCAGTCAGAGTTCTCAGCTTTACGTGGCAGTATCTGTTCTCCCACAGTATCACCCATGGTTTACTGTTATCCCGTCTGACACAGTGACTTTGTCTAAAGTTTGTGTGGCTGTTGCTCTAAGGTTTTCCTTACATCGCCACATTTTCCCTTAGTCAGCTTCCAAATAGTTGGGAAATTCTAGCATATTCTTTTAGTAAAAGTCTAAACTAATGACAAATAATATGAAGTACATGCCAGCTAGCGCATAACGTTCTGAGAACCATATGTTTCTTAGAGCTTGGTGAGAGCGTGGTTGTCCTGTGGTTATTTTGCAAACAACCTTCCCACAACATTCTGGGAATGGTACAGGAAACCTGGCTAGCACATACACTACAAGAGCATTAGTGAGGTCAGGCACTGATGTTGAATGATTAGGGCCTTCCCCAAACTGTTGCCACAAAGTTGGAAGCACAGAAATGTCTAGAATGTCATTGTGTGCTGTAGCGTTAAGAATTCCCTTCCCTGGAACTACGGTGCCTAGCCCAAACACTGAAAAATAGCCCCAGACAATTATTCCTCCTCCACCAAACTTTACAGTTGGCACAATGCATTCGGGCAGGTAGCGTTCACCTGGCACCCGGCAAAACCAAATTTGTCCATCGGACTGCCAGATGGTGAAGCATGATTCATCACTCCAAGGAACGTGTTTCCACTGCTCCAGAGTTCATTGCCGGAGAGCTTTACACCACTCCAACCAACGCTTGGTATTGCGCATGGTGATCTTAGGTTTGTGTGTGGCTGCTCGGCCATGGAAACCCATGCAACCGAGGACAGACTATTTTTACACACTTCAGCACTCGGCTGTTCCAATCTGTGAGCTTGTGTGGCCTACCACTTCGCAGCTCTTACTGTTGACCGGGGCAGCTCTAGCAGAGCAGAAATTGGACGAACTGACTACTATAACGGTGCCACGTCAAAAGTCACTGAGCTCTTCAATAAGGCCATTCTAAGGCCATACATCTGTCAGCAAAAGGTATGGCTGAAAAAGCCAAATCCACAAATTTAAAGGGGTGTTCACATACTTTTGAATATATAGTGTATGTTCTGAGAAACACATGTTCCTTAGGTAGGAATTTCAGAACTTCAGCATAGCGTTTCCTGGAGGTTTCCTCATGGTTCTATAAAGGTCGATGTCCGAGCTTTCATGGAAATCTAATTAGCATAATACAATAATTCCCATAAAGATCTGTCAATTTAATCTAGAGATATCATTTTTGCATTGGATGCGTCTAATCCACCACATCTGTCAATGTCGCACTTCTGCATCTGCAGTGAAAGGTGATAGAGCTAGAGCGGTGTTTGTCAGACCATGAGACACCCCAAAAATCGATCTTCTCACAAAATCGTCTGTAGCGTCCAAACTATTATGACCCCTCTATGGATTGATGAGACTCTCACGAACATGATGGTGTTCTCCGTTTTGCTCCACAAGTGTCCGAAAACTCGTCTGAAGTCAGTACAGCCGATCTGCCAACATCTGTCTGTAGCGTCCAAACCGTTTGAGCTACACACTAAAATGACTCATCGATGCAAAGGTGAGACTCTCATGAGCATCAGTGGTGTAAAGTACTTAAGTAAAAATACTTTAAAGTCCTACTTAAGTAGTTTTTTGGGGGTATCTGTACTTTACTTTACTATTTATATTTTTGACAACTTTTACTTTTACTCCACTACATTCCTAAAGAAAATGATGTACTTTTTACTCCATACCCAAAAGTACATTTTGAATGCTTAGCAGGACAGAAAATGGTCAAATTCGCACACATATCAAGAGAACATCCCTGGTCATCCTTACTGCCTCTGATCTTGCGGACTCACTAAACACAAATGCTGTGTTTTTATATGATATCTGAGTGTTAGAGTGTGATCCTGGCTATCCGTAAATGTATAAACAAGAAAATTGTGCCACCTTGTTTGCTTAGTATAAAGATTTTTTAATTATTAATTCTTTTACTTTGATACTTAATTATATTTTAGCAACTACATTTACTTTTGATGCATAAGTATATTTAAAACCAAATACTTTTAGACTTTTACTCAAGAAGTATTTTACTGGGTGACTTTCACTTTTACTTTCTATTAAGGTATCTTTACTTTTACTCAAGTATGAGAATTGAGTACTTTTTCCACCACTGACGAGCATGTACATGTCAGTGCTCTAGGACCCACAGGCATCACAAGACTGGTCTGAAGGTCCCCCGGTACCAGTTGAAAAAATGTATGAAAGTATATATGGAGACTGATTAATGCCAAAAATACGGGGTTAAATACATGAAGAAAAAAAAAATCTTATATTTCTCAGATATAGGAGAGACACTTCAAAACAAACTTCATTTTGATATTTTAGGGGAATATCTGTTGTTACATATAGTGAATCTGTTATTCAATGCGTTTGTATGGGCTAATAGCAGTAAGGCCAAAAATACTTTTTTATTAAATATATTTTTTATATACACCCCCGGTCAAAAGTTTTGAATATTACTCATTCAAGAGTTTTTCTTTATTTGCACTATGTTTACCGTTGTAGAATAAATGTGAAGACATCAAAACTATAACATAACACATATGGAATCATGTAGTAACCAAACAAGTGACTTGGACCAGCTCCGTCACGGTGTCTCCCTGCAGGGAGCCACCATTGGGAAGCATGAGGAGCTACTTCTGAACCTTTTGGAAGGGCTTAGTTCTCTGTCTGAACGCCACAACCAGGGGTTCAAGGCTTTAACAGAACAGTTCTGTGAATTAGCTCATAGGCAGCACGCCACATCTGAGATCTTTTTTCACAACCAGCTTCATGAGGACCGCCACAGGAATGGAAGACCCAGAAATACCTCTGCTGCAGAGGATAAGTTCATTAGAGTTACCAGCCTCTGATTGCAGCCCAAATAAATGCTTCACAGAGTTCAAGTAACAGACACATATCAACATCAACTGTTCAGAGGAGACTGTGTGAATCAGGCCTTCATGGTCGAATTGCTGCAAAGAAACCACTACTAAAGGACACCAATAAGAAGAAGAGACTTGCTTGGGCCAAGAAACATGAGCAATGGACATTAGACTGGTGGAAATTTGTCCTTTGGTCTGAAAATTTGAGATTTTTGGTTCCAACCTCAACCAAATTTAGAGAGTTTGGGATGAGTCGGGCCACAGTGAAGGAAAAGCAGCCAACAAGTGCTCAGCATATGTGGGAACTCCTTCAAGACTGATGGAAAAGCATTCCAGATGAACTGGTTGAGAGAATGATAGTAAAATGTTCTCAGAACCTCCCTGTAACTTAAAAATGTACGTTCCCAGAAAAGGATACATTTTCACTTCCATTTTCAGAACATAAAAAAACATTCAATTTTACCAGTCAGGAAACATATGGTTTCGTTCCCAGAACCAATGGGAAACCAAAAACTTCCAAGGAACCAAATTTACTAGCTGGGATGTTACTTATGTGGATGGCAAGCTGGTAAAATACAGTAAACAGTTGTTCCATGTCATTTCAGAAAGCCATGTCACACAACATCTCAGATTTTTCGGAAATTATTTCTGTAGTTGGAAACAGATAAGATAGGCATTCCTGAAAACATTATTTTGTTGATATGATTCAGATAATATTCAGTATTGCTTCTCCATAATATGCAATGTATTCCCTATACATCTGGTGTTTTTTTCCCCCTGTTCAGATACATTATTTACCATAAAGTATTGTGAAAGTACCAGGTTTCCACCACTAGATGTGTTCTTGCTATACCGCCACACTCTTTTAGCCATTTTGCTGGTTTCTTGTGTTTATTAAATATATCACAACATTTCCTTTGAAGCTTTGGGTTCTAAATCCATAGATTTGTCTCATTATGAAAATTAATTGTGTGGTCATCCTCAATTTAAGCCAGTCCTCCATGAAAGCATTTCAGTTTGTCCTTTTACGCTTAACCTGTGTCCAGTAAATTCCCTTCAGTTGTCGTCATTCCAGAGCCTTCATTCTCCTTCCGTGACATGCCAAGCCCCATTGTTTAAAACTTGTTTGTTTGAAGTTTATTCAGTGTCCGAAACAGGAACTGACAAGCATAGTTTATTCATGACATGGAGAGAGAAATACAGTGGGAGAAAGAGGGAGGGGGAGTACAGAACTAAGGTTTCTTTCCTTTTCCTGTGATTGTATTCACATCCTCCTTAATCAGTGAGGAGGAGTTAAGATGGACTGCAACAGTGTATATGGTCTCATAGAGTGGGTCTGAACCAATAATGTCAGATGATGTCTGCAGTATGGTCTGAACACCTGACCCTCTGGAGGCACGATCCTTCGAGGATCTTTATCCAAATGATTTGGTATGTTCAAAAGATCCCATTAAATTCGTAATTTCCTGTCAGGATTACTTAGAGCTTTATAGAGATCATTAGAGATCCTTTATTGTTGAAAGTGTTGTTGGATCAGGAAGTTTCCTGATGTTATTGTACTGTACTTTCCTCCGCTCAGCTTGAGACTCATTCACAGAGGAGAGAGAGGTGCAAATGAGCAACATGGCAGCTAACGCTATCACTTACCCCAGACATGCTAACACCAGAGAGACTGAGGTGTTCAGAGATACATAGTGATAATTACTGTACTTACCAAGTGGAGCTTGGAGGTGTGTGTGTGTGTGCACGTGCGTGCGCGCTCGTGCACGCACGTGTGGACATGTTTAACTATACTTGTGAGGACTAGAAGTCCACACAAGAATAGGAAACAAACAAAAATTTGACCAACTGGTGACGTTTTGTCAGTCTCCCCACAAGGTCAAATGCTATTTCTAAGGGGTTTAGGGTTAAAGTTAGAATTAGGGTTAGGGTTAGGGTTAGGAGCTAGGGTTAGTTTTAGGTTTAAAGTTCTGTTTAAGATTATGGTTAAATTTAGGGTTAGGTTTAGGTTTGTGGTTAAGGAAAATAGTATTTTGAATGGGACTGAATTGTGTGTCCCCATAAGGTTAGTTGTACAATGTACTATTTAATCTAAAGGCTTAAAAATGTGACTCATTTTGGGATAAGCTTCTTGAAGGCCAAAAGCATGTTTTCATTCATAAGCTCTGTGTAGGATAGAGCTTCAGCTAGCTGTAGCCAGACTAATAACACACGGACGGGTCACAGTGACCTCAGGACACCCAGGCAAAGGGTCACTCTACGAAACATGATGCCAAAATGACAGGGACCTCTGGAGCCGCTGGATAGACATTCCCCTTAAACGCAGATCTAGGACCAACTTTCCCACCCCCAATTCCCTAAACATGAATGGGGAAATAACAAAGCTGACCTCAGATCAGCCTCTTGGAGCAACTTCATCCCTCATCATTGATTCCACTCTAGACCACGCTAAGCTAGCTACGCTACACTATGAGTTGATGGTAGATTGCATTTGCCTGGGAACCAGAGATGTTTTTCCTTAGTGATGGAAGGGGTAAATACTCTTGCCATCCTCTCCATGGCTCCTGAGAGGAACGCTGGGAGAAGAAATGTCAGGGTTGAAATGATCTGTGAAAGAGAGCATGCTTCTGAGCGTCACAGGAGTAATGGGAAGGAGGTATGAGATAATGTAGGGAAAATAGGCTACTGGAAGAAGGGGAGTATAGGCTGGCTCCATCGCTGATGATTGCTCTCTCTCTCCTCTCTCTCTCTCTCTCTCTCTCTATCATCTTCATACACTTCCCTATCACCTTTCTCTCCCTCATATTCACTCTAACTCTCTTAGCTCAGTATCTGCACCACTCCTTTCCATCTACCTCTCCTCTCTGTCTTTCCTCCTTATTTCTCTTTCACAAACTGACTCTCTATATACAGTAGTTCTCTCTCAGTCTCACTTGAGTCCTGGAAGAACTATTCCGGTTGCACTCAACTAGTACAGATACATATACAGGGCTGTAGCTCAGAGAGGTACAGACTGACGAGCACTCTATATAAAACCTGACCCCAAACTGAGTGGAAGGACTGTGTCTCTCTCAATTATATCTGAATCTTGAGCTGAAGAGCAATCCCAGCTAGCTTATAATGTTCTGAGAACCATATGTTTCTTAGAGCTTGGTGAGAGTGTGGATGTCCTATTGTTAGTTTGCATACATCTGTCTCACAACTTTCTGGGAATGGTGCAGGATAGTTTCTTGGCTTTGGAATATTCTCAGCACATTTAAGGAACTTGACAAAAAATGTTATTTAATTACTTTAACAGAACGTTTCCTAAAAGTTCAAACATGGTTACAGTAATGTTCTAGGAACGTTCTCCAACTGGTTGACATTGGGAATGTTTTCAAATAGCTCTGAGAACATTAAGAATCAACATTCTTCTATGGGAATTTCAGTACTTCAGCATAACATTTCCTACAGGTTTACTCGTGGTTCTGTTGAAAGCAATCTTCTCTAATTGTTCCAAGAACGTTAAGAAATGTTCTTCTGTGAGAATTTAATGTCAGGCTCTGGCCATAGAGAAACTTATTTGCTTCTCTATGTAGCCATGGTCAGAGTCTGACAGTTCTTTTCTTTCTGTTTCTGGTGGTGGTTTGTGTTGGATCCCTAATTAGAGGCAGCTGTAGTGCATCGTCTCTAATTAGGGATCCTACATAGGTTTGTATGTTCCACACCGGGGATGTGGGTCGTTATCGTATATTTCGCATGTCACGGTGAAAAGTAAGTGTCCTTGATTTACGTCTGTCAATCGTGTTTGTTCATTTGTTAGTTCATACATTTACTTGAATATTCAGTAAAGTTATGTCGAACTACTATCCCTGCGCTGCGTCTTGGTCTATGTATGCACATCTCGTGACATTTCAGTACTTCAGCATAACGTTTCCTCACGGTTCTATTTAAAGTCATGTTCTCAAATTGTTAAGAAAACTAACCATAAAAACCACAAGAAATGTGTGTAACGTTCAGAGAATGTTATTTAAAAACATATACACTGAGGGCCAAAAGTTTGGAATATTACTAATTCAAGGGTTTTTCTTTATTTGCACTGCATTGTAGAATAAAAGTGAAGACATCAAAACTATATGACATAACACATATGGAATCATGTAGTAACCAAGAAAGTGTTAAACAAATCAAAATATATTTTATATTTGAGATTCTTCAAAGTAGCCATCCTTTGCCTTGATGACAGCTTTGCACACTCATGGCATTCTCTCAACCAGAAGGGCACTCAACATGTACTGCACTGACACAAATGACTGATGATTGGTTGAAAGAAATTGATAATCAGAAGATTGTGGGAGCTGTAGTGAATAGATTTCAGAGCAGCCTTTTATATTATTGAACATAACCTGTTGTTGAAAAAATGTATGTGTTATGGCTTTTCAACCTTAATTGTGTACTCAGAGCTATCTATCTAATAGAACTGAGACGGTTTTCTTTAATGGAAGCTTCTCTAATGTCAAACTGTAAAGTGTGTTGTACCGCAGGGCAGCTCTCTAGGCCCTCTACTATTTTCTATTTTTACCAATGACCTGCTACTGGCATTAAACAAAGCATGTGCGTCCATGTATGCTGATGATACAACCATATATGCATCAGTAGCCAATGCTAATGAAGTCACTGGAACCCTTAACAAAGAGTTACAGTCTGTTTTGAAATGGGTGGCCACCAGAAATAAACTGGTCCTGAACATTTCTTAAACTAAGAGCATTGTATTTGGTACAAATCATTCCCTAAGTTCTAGACCTCAGCTGAATCTGGTAATGAATGGTGTGGCTGTTGAACAAGTTCAGGAGACTAAATTACTTGGTGTTACCTTAGATTGTAAACTGTCATGGTCAAAGAACAGAGCGGTAGGTCTTGCTCTTCATTTTAATCAAAGGGCTAATATACAGTAAATACTATGCATGCCAGTCTCTCTTCGCTAAGAGTTGAGGAGAGACTGACTGCATCACTTCTTCTTTTTGTAAGAAACATTAATATGTTGAAAATCCCAAATGGTTTGCATAGTCAACTTACAGACAGCTCTGACACACACGCTTACTTCACCAGACATGCCATCAGGGGTCTTTTCACAGTCCCCAAATATTAACAGCATACACCTCACAGCACAATGCCTCGCCCCTATTTTTTATTAACTTTTTTATTTCACCTTTATTTAACCAGGTAGGCCAAGACAAAGCAAAAGCAGTCTGACAAAAACAACAACACAGAGTTATACATGGGATAAACAAACATACAGTCAATAACACAATAGAAAGTCTATGTACAGTGTGTGCAAATGTAGTAAGATTAGGAAGGTAGGGCAATAAATAGGCCATAGTGGTGATATAATTACAATTTAGCATTAACACTGGATTGATAGATGTGCAGATGATGATGTGCAAATAGAAGATAATGGCGTGCAAATGAGCAAAAATAATACTATGGGGATGAGGTAGTAGGGTAGGCTATTTTTACAGATGGGCTGTATACAGGTGCAGTGATCTAAAAGCTGTTCTGACAGCTGATACTTAAAGTTATTGAGGGAGATGGTAGTCTCCAGCTTCAATTATTTTTACAATTCGTTCCAGTCATTGGCAGGAGAGAACTGGAAGGAAGGAGGTGTTGGCTTTGGGGATGACCAGTGAATATACCTGCTGGAGCGCATGCTACGGGTGGGTGTTGCTATGGTGACCAGCGAGCTGAGATAAGGCGGGGATTTACCTAGTAAAGACTTATAGATAACCTGGAGCCAGTGGGTTTGGCGATTGAATATGTAGTGAGGGCCAGCCAACGAGAGAATACAGGTCGCAGTGGTGGGCAGTATATGGGGCTTTGGTAACAAAACGGATGGCATTGGGATAGACTACATCCAATTTGCTGAGTAGAGTGTTGGAGGCTATTTTGTAAATGACATCGCCGAAGTCAAGGATCGGTAGGATAGTCAGTTTTACGAGGGCATGTTTGGCAGCATGAATGAAGGAGGCTTTGTTTTCGAAATAGGGAGCCAAGTCTAGATTTAATTTTGGATTGGAGATGCTTAATGTGAGTCTGGAAGGAGAGTTTACAGTGTAACCAGACGCCTAGGTATTTGTAGGTGTCCACGTATTCTAAGTCAGACCTGTCGAGAATAGTGATGATAGTCCGGTGGGTGGGTGCGGGCAGCGTTTGATTGAAAAGTATGCATTTAGTTTTACTAGCATTTAAGAGCAGTTGGAGGCCATGGAAGGAGTGTTGTATGGCATTGAAGCTCGTTTGGAGGTTTGTTAACACAGTGTCCAAAGAGAGGCCAGATGTATACAGAATGGCGTCGTCTGCGTAGAGATGGATCAGAGAGTCACCAGCTGCGAGAGCAACATCATTGATATTCTTGTCTTTTAATTTAACATTTCTGTATTATGTAATGTTTCATGTTTTGTGTGGACCCCAGGAAGAGTAGCTGCTGCTTTCCTAACAGCTAATGGGGATCCTAATAAAATACCAAATACCAAAATTGTGCACTGAAGTCCACAAGCGAAGGGAATAGGTGAGAGAAGGGGAGCGCGTAGATAGTTAGGAGAATGAGTTACAGTGGGGAGAACAAGTATTTAATACACTGCCGATTTTGCAGGTTTCCCCACTTACAAAGCATGTAGAAGTCTGTAATTTTTATCATAGGTACTCTTCAACTGTGAGTGACGGAATCTAAAACAAAAATCCAGAAAATCACATAGTATGTTTTTTAAGTAATTAATTTGCATTTTATTGCATGACATAAGTATTTGATACATCAGAAAAGCAGAACTTAATATTTGGTACAGAAACCTTTGTTTGCAATTACAGAGATCATACGTTTCCTGTAGTTCTTTACCAGGTTTGCACACACTGCAGCAGGGATTTTGGCCCACTCCTCCATACAGACCTTCTCCAGATCCTTCAGGTTTCGGGGCTGTCGCTGGGCAATACGGACTTTCAGCTCTCTCCAAAGATTTTCTATTGGATTCAGGTCTGGAGACTGGCTAGGCCACTCCAGGACCTTGAGATGCTTCTTACGGAGCCACTCCTTAGTTTCCCTGGCTGTGTGTTTCGGGTCGTTGTCATGCTGGAAGACCCAGCCACGACCCATCTTCAATGCTCTTACTGAGGGAAGGAGGTTGTTGGCCAAGATCTCACGATACATGGCCCCATCCATCCTCCCCTCAATACGGTGCAGTTGTCCTGTCCCGTTTGCAGAAAAGCATCCCCAAAGAATGATGTTTCCACCTCCATGCTTCACGGTTGGGATGGTGTTCTTGGGGTTGTACTCATCCTTCTTCTTCCTCCAAACACGGCGAGTGGAGTTTAGACCAAAAAGCTCTATTTTTGTCTCATCAGACCACATGACCTTCTCCCATTCCTCCTCTGGATCATCCAGATGGTCATTGGCAAACTTCAGATGGGCCTGGACCTGCGCTGGCTTGAGCAGGGGGACCTTGCGTTCGCTGCAGGATTTTAATCCATGACGGCGTAGTGTGTTACTAATGGTTTTCTTTGAGACTGTGGTCCCAGCTCTCTTCAGGTCATTGACCAGGTCCTGCCGTGTAGTTCTGGGCTGATCCCTCACCTTCCTCATGATCATTGATGCCCCACAAGGTGAGATCTTGCATGGTGCCCCAGACCGAGGGAGATTGACCGTCATCTTGAACTTCTTCCATTTTCTAATAATTGCGCCAACAGTTGTTGCCTTCTCACCAAGCTGCTTGCCTATTGTCCTGTAGCCCATCCCAGCCTTGTGCAGGTCTACAATTTTATCCCTGATGTCCTTACACAGCTCTCTGGTCATGGCCATTGTGGAGAGGTTGGAGTCTGTTTGATTGAGTGTGTGGACAGGTGTCTTTTATACAGGTAACGAGTTCAAACAGGTGCAGTTAATACAGGTAATGAGTGGAGAACAGGAGGGCTTCTTAAAGAAAAACTAACAGGTCTGTGAGAGCCGGAATTCTTACTGGTTGGTAGGTGATCAAATACTTGTGTCATGCAATAAAATGCAAATTAATTATTTAAAAATCATACAATGTGATTTTCTGGATTTTTGTTTTAGATTCCATCTCTCACAGTTGAAGTGTACCTATGATAAAAATTACAGACCTCTACATGCTTTGTAAGTCGAAAAACCTGCAAAATTGGCAGTGTATCAAATACTTGTTCTCCCCACTGTATATATACAACTATCAAATACTGTATATACATGCTGTGTTTATGTGGCTGCTATGAAAGTGAACTGTTTGCGTGTGCTCAGGGGTGTATTCATTCTGCTGATTCTGTTGAAAAAAACGTTTCTGAAACAGAAGCAAAGCTGTAGGTGGTGCTTCCCTTTTTAGTATGGAAAACAGCTGTGAAGATTTTTCTACAATATTGTTAACATATTGACACGATTACAATCTTTATTGAATAGAAATCTAATTTCAGCAATTACATGTGGAAATGCATATGTGAGTGAACATTAGCAAGCCAGGAGCAGATGAAACAGAAAGTGTCACGTATGGGTGCAAGCGTAGACCAAGACGCAGCGCAGGGATTATAGTTTGACATGATTTATTATACTATGTAATAATACCACAGAAAGTGAATTCTCTTCTCCCTTTCTACACAGTTTTAGCTTGCTGTGTAGCTGGCTAGGTTTAGGATATTTACTTGCCCATACCAGTGACAAACGTAGCTATGTTATTTACTTATGGAACACGCAAACAAAATCTAGCTCACTTATTTAGCTAGCTAGAAAGAAATAGCCACAAATTCATTCAGAAACGGAGGAAAGTTAGAGCTGATTTGGAGCAAACCTCAAACTTTTAGAACAACATAATATTATAATAATGTATTTAATTTGTAATTTTTGATTTTTTTCTTTGTACTTTAAGTTATTGTTATGTGTTTCTGGTATTAAGAAATAAATGCTACACTCCTTTAAAAGTATTATTGAACATTTTAAAGTGAAATTTTGGTATTTTGGCAATGAAGCCTTTTATCTATTTCCCCAGAGTCAAATAAACTCGTTGATACCATTTTTATAATCTCTGTGTCCAGTATTTAGGAAGTTAGAGGTAGTTTTGCAAGCCAATGCTACCTAGCGTTAGTCTAATGACTGGAATCTATTGGTATCTGCTAGCAAAAACATTTGGTTTTACTGGTCAGGAAACGTATAGGTTTGTTTCCACAACCAATGTAAAACCAATAACATATAAGCGGGCATTTACCCCACTCTTATCCCCCTCTCTCTCCCTAGATCTCTCCCCGGAGTGGACCGTTGGAGGGAGGTACCCTGCTCACGGTGCAGGGTAGGAACATGGGGAGCAGGGCTGAGGTGGTGGAGGTCTCCATCGGGATGTTCCCATGTACAATCCTTCCCGACCAATACACTGTCTCTGTGGAGTAAGTAAATGTCTTATGATTGATTGATTGATTGATTAATTGGTTGATGCATTCATTTGTTCAGTGTCTTCTTGCACAGGTGTCAGAATAATGATGCTGTTGGGGTAATTTATATAAGCATAATATAGGACAGTACTTCTTATATTTACCGTTCCATTCACATAAAGGAGATACTTTGAGGCCCACAACACTATCACCAAGGAGACAGCAGAACCCTGGGTTGACACCTGCACATAGTATTCCATGGAAATACTGTAACTCTAACCCTAACCCTATAGGACCACATCAAAACTTCCATACCAATTTCCATAATGTTCTACGGATGGAAATGTTTATCTGGTCCCGCTCCACTGGAGCCAATCAAGCTGTAGTAGAATGCAGACCAGTGCTGGGGTGACCTGCAGGTCTTACCTGTCACTACACACTCTCCCAAACACACACACACTCCAGGTCGCTCCAGATCCGGCAAATCAGATTTCACATCAGGGATGACCTCACCCTCGTTGCTCGTCCCTCATTGGTTCCCTGGGCTGGTTGTTATGACAGCGAAATGTTTCCTCCTCGGAGGTAGTGGTGCTGACAAATCAAAACATGTCAGTGTGTCTGACAGCAGGCACCCACACTGAATAGATGCACACACACACACACACACACACCTGCATGCGTGACCTCACCACGACCATGGCTGTTGAGACAGGTGTCTGTTCGTGTGCTGAAAGGTCAGAGGTCACAGCTGAGTGCCAGAGGGACATGTGCTAATCTGGAGAGAGAGAGATGAAGTCAGAACGTGTCAATAGTTTCAAGGTAATTAATAATGTAGGCTAAGTAGGGGTAACTAATTCAGTACCCACTCTGGACACGTCTGTTGGGGAAAGAGTAGAAGTTCAAGCTGTTCAAGCTGCCAACTCTTTCATGTCCCTTGAGTGTCCCGGTTGGCTGGCCTCTCTCCCTCCACACATACAGTTGAAGTCTGAAGTTTAAATACACCTTAGCCAAATACATTAAGTCAGTTTTTCACAATTCCTGACATTTAATCCAAGTAAAAATTCCCTGTTTTAGGTCAGTTAGGATCACCACTTTATTTTAAGAATGTGAAATGTCAGAATAATAGTAGAGAGAATTATTTAATTATTTATTATTTATTTACATTATTTACTTTATTTACTTCATCACATTCCCACATTCCCATTCCACAAGCTTCCCACAATAAGTTTTTATTTCCTTCTGACAGAACTGGTGTAACTGAGTCAGGTTTGTAGGCCTCCTTGCTCGCACACGCTTTTTCAGTTCTGCCCACAAGTTTCTATATGATTGAGGTCAGGGCTTGGTGATGGCCACTCCAATACCTTGACTTTGTTGTCCTTAAGGCATTTTGCCACAACTTTGGAAGTATGCTTGGAGTCATTGTCCATTTGGAAGACCCATTTGGGACCAAACTTTAACTTCCTGACTGATGTCTTGAGATGTTGCTTCAATATATCCACATAATTTTCCTTCCTCATGATGCCATCTATTTTGTGAAGTGCACAAGTCCCTCCTGCAGCAAGTGCACCAGTCCCTCCTGTTTTTGGGGACATTAATGTAGTTGGGAAAGCAAACAGCACGTGGAATTAGGTAGGTAGGTAGGTAGGTAGGTAGGTAGGTAGGTAGGTAGGTAGGTAGGTAGGTAGGTAGGTAGGTAGGTAGGTAGGTAGGTAGGTAGGTAGGTAGGTAGGTAGGTAGGTAGGTAGGTAGGTAGGTAGGTAGGTAGGTAGGTAGGTAGGTAGGTAGGTAGGTAGGTAGGTAGGTAGGTAGGTAGGTAGGTACTTTATTGATCCCCGAGGGGAAATTTCATTGCCGAGCAGCAACGAAAAAACACAGGGCATGTACAAAATGCCAGAACGAAAATACACAAAAGACAGATACACGATACAGAAGCTTCTAAAGCCATGACATCATTTTCTGGAATTTTCCAAGCTGTTTAAAGACACAGTTAACTGTATGTTAACATCTGGCCCACTGGAATTGTGACATAGTGAATTATGAGTGAAATAATCTGTCTGTAAACAATTGTTGGAAGAATTACTTGTGTCATGCACAAAGTAGATGTCCTAACTGACTTGCCAAAACTATAGTTTGTTAACATGAAATCTGTTGAGTGGTTGAAAAATGAGTTTTAGATAGATAGATAGGTACTTCATTTACAACATTTTAATGACTTCAACCTGTGTATGTAAACACACACACAACACAAACACACACACACACACACACACACACACACACACACACACACACACACACACACATACCGCCTTCCTCAGGCTCCATTGCTGATTATCCTGGTCCTCCCCTCTGGGTAAATATCCAGAGACATCGCTCATAGTAGCCAAAACATCACCCTTAAGATCGCAAAATATTTCCTCTCTGGGCAGTGGAGGAATGTAGAGCAAGGTTCTGTAGTAAAAAAAAAAAGTATATACTATAGTAATTACTGTAGTGTTTTTGCTGAGTATAGTATGGTATAACTGTGGACATTAATGTGGTTCAGAAAGAAAACGTCACATGGAAATATGTTTAACCAGTTATTTAACAATGAATAATGCAAGTAGGTAGGTAGGTAGGTACTTTATTGATCACCGAGGGGAAATTTCTTGGCCAAGCAGCTACGAAAAAACACAGGGCAGGTGCAAAATGCCAGAAGGAAAATACACAAAAGACAGATACACGATACATGATACATAGTGCGGCAGTATTAAAAAGTATAAAAACACAAGAAGTCTGGAGTGCAACAAGCTATAAAAAGACATTGCATAGTATGGGGGAATGGCTGAATATGTACACTAAAAATGATAAAAATATTGCAAGTTGATATAGATAAATAAGGAATATTTGCAGGGTTAACTATACTATACAGGTCAATGGCAAAGAAATACTTAAATAGCTAAATGTGCGTATGATGTAAGTGAGGGTAATAATAGTTTACTTAATATACAGTCTGGTTAAATGAACAGGTAAGTGAATATTTTGCATGGTTAAATTAACTGTACAGGTAAATGTACAGTTAAATGTACAGGTAAGTGAATATTTGCATGGTTACATTAACTGTACATGTAAATGACAGGAAGAGATACTTAAATAGCTAAATGTGTGTATGATATAATTTAGGGTAATAATAATAATTCCCTTAAAATACAGTCCTCAGTGCAGGGTTTAATTACAGATAAATACACGTATTGCACATTCGATATACTAAAAGCAATGAAAAAAGATGACAACTGACAGGATACTAATATGCATTCCTGAGTGAATGACTACATAAATTCAGTCCAAGAATTACTTACAATATTGCACGTGATATGATATAACAACTGTACATGAATATGTATATACAGTCCTGAATGAATAAGTCCTGAGTGAATGAGTGATTACAGACCAGACTTACTCACGGATGGATGCCTAATTGTTAAACTAGGTCCTAACACCCCAACAGTTCCAGGTCTATGTTGCCGACTGCACGGCACCCCAGTGAGGCATTAAATAGTCTAATAGCCGCCGGCAGGAAGGACCTCCTGTAGTGCTCTCTGGCACACCGTGGTGGGATCAGTCGACTGAAAGTGCTCCTCTGCATCATAACCATGGCATGCAGAGGGTGAGTGACGTTGTCCATGATGGCCAGCAGTTTGGCCAGGATCCGTCTCTCCGACACCTCCTCTAAAGTGTCAAGGCTAATCCCCAGGAACTTTCCTGATCAGCTTATTTACCCGAGAAGCATCACTGGCCTTTATGTTGGCGCCCCAGCACACCACTGCAAAAAAGACTGTTAGAAAGTATGCAGTAGTTTACTTCACACATTGAAGAACCTGAGCCTCCTCAGAAAGTAGAGTCGGCTCTGGCCCTTTTTGTACAGAGCCCCGGTGTTACCAACCCATTCCAGCCTGTTGTCCATATGGACTCCCAGGTACTTGTATGACCCAACCATTTCAACATCCATCCCCTGTATAAGTCTTGGCGATATAGGCTCTGCTCCATCAGGGTAGGTCACAGCCCAAGCAAAGCGTCAATATTAAATAGCCTACAGGCAGTGAGCCCGGTAAACTATACCAACCCCCCCGGCAGCATTAGCAGCAAGCGGCAGCAGGATTATTGAGCAGACCCGGTCAGCTTAAATATACCGCCAAATAAGGTAGGCGTGATTGATACTAGCTTCTAACTGATGCCATCTCAGCTGATGCGTCAGCCTGAGGTGGGGCACTCGGGTTTCAGTTCTAAACTGGCTCCACTTAATTATTTACTAAAGTGATTTGGTTTTACTATCTTTGACATAGAAGTAGAGGGCTTTCTTCTTGAGGAAACCTACTGGAGAAATACTAAAAGAGCACATTTTCCAAAACCTGTAGGTATGTAGGACTGGATTCTGATCATAGAGTTAAGAGCTTCTGCTCTTTTCTTTAACCACCTGTAAGGAAGACAATATATGGTCTATACTTAGCATGTAGGTTTCTCACTTATGGGTGGCACAACTTGGGATATTGTGGCCCTTTCAATAAATTGGCCATTTATTATTAAAATCTGCAAATGACTCCATTTGTTTGCTTTGAAGTTAGACAAGGCCATGCACTCAGTCTTTCTGGCAGTAAGCACAAGTTTCAGGTGGAAGAGTTTTTTCTGTTGTCAATAAAAAGCCAGTTGCAAATCCTGTAAAAGCCTTCCCCATTTAGAGTCACAGGAGTAAACACTTCTGTCGTCTGCATACAGGTGGAGTTTTGTGGAGATTACATTTACATTTCTACCAACATCATTCTCATATCCACAGCTATCTATCTACTGTAATAACACAGACTTGGATGGAATTCTGACCTATATTGAGCTAGGTTTCACATTAATTTACCAAACTTATGAATAATTGTCCCTAGAGATGATCCCATTGCGTTGAGATTTAAAACTCTGTCCGAAAGATGTGAATTTGGCTGCAATCAGTAACTTGTTGCATAACCACAAACAACTACAGGGACTTGATCCAGCTCTATGAGCTCCTTGATCCTCTTCAGACCCAGCCATACCCAGCCTTCAGCCCAACCTTCAGGCCAGCCTGATTTTTGGGGTACCTGTCTAACATTTTTTATTTCATTTTTATTTCACCTTTATTTAACCAGGTATCCCAGTTGAGAATAAGTTCTCATTTACAACTGCGACCTGGCCAAGACAAAGCAAAGCAGTGCGACGAAGAACAACACAGAGTTACACATGAGAATAAACAAACGTACAGTCAATAACACAATAGAGAAATGTAGTGCAAAATGCAGTAAGGTGCAGTAAGGTTAGGAAGGTACATTTGACCCTCAGAGGATCAAGCCTCCTGTCAGTCAGCAACTAGAACCAACCACCTGACTAAATAATTTGCCCGCACTTGCTGAACAAGAGGAGTGTGAAGGGGTGGGCTTCGAGCCATGCAGGGTTGGGGTGGGGGGTTGTGGATTCCCCTTTGTTTATTTCTGTGGAGCCCCTCTGACAAATACAGCAGGGCCAAAACACATACAGATCTGGGATCTGGACTTGCAGAATGTTCTCTGTTGCTCCATCGTTGTATGGATAATCCTACTGTTTCCCTCTGGTCCCAGTACTGTATGACAACATGAGGCTTAATTAGAGCCATGAGGTTATAAAACAAACATCCAGTCAGCTGGGTAAGCCCCTCTGTGTTTCACAGCATCTGGCGGGGGGGGGGGGGGGCTTTGAAGTCCCACTCCTCTGGGTTTAGCCAACACTGTACAGTACTTAACATAGACATTATTACGAAAGCTCTTAGGATCTCTATTGTATTGTCTGTGTTGAGATTTTTTCTAAAAGTTGTGAAACTCATAAAAATTAAATAAAAAAAATGTAATCCACAGTTGACACAGAAACATCCTAAAAGGCAATTGCCAACATGCTGTGCTGTTCCAGCAGAACTTTCTCAGTAGCGATGATTGTGGTCAGTGTTAAGATTAAGGGTGTCTGCTCACCTTACAGTGTTGCGTTCTATCTACAGGCTGGTGTGTGTTACTGGGCAGGCCCTTGATCCCACAAATGTTTTCGTCAGAATTACTGTGAACCAGAAAGCAATGGGGGTGTCCAAAGAGGCCTTCTCATACTTGGTGAGTGTGTTCAATCTCTCTCTCTCTCTCTCTCTCTCTCTCTCTCTCTCTCTCTCTCTCTCTCTCTCTCTCTCTCTCTCTCTCTCTCTTCATCTCTCCTTCCTCTCTCTCTCTCTCTCTCTCTTTCCTCTCTCTATCCTTCCCCTCTCTCTCTCTCCTTCGTCTCTCCTTCCTCTCTCTCTCTCTCTCTTTCCACTCTCTATCCTTCCCCTCTCTCTCTCTCTCTCTCTCTCTCTCTCTGTCGCTCTCTCTCTGTGTCTCTCATGGTCTCTCTCTGTCTTCCTTCCTCCCTTTTTCTCTCCTTCTCCCTGACCTGCCTTTCGATTTTCTTCTTCCTATTTATTTACAGTATTTCTTTGCTATAGTCTTTCTCTTTCTCTTGCTGGCTAAATCCACAATCTCTCAATTATTTCTCCTCCCTCTCTCTCTCTACACTCCCCAGTCCTTGTTCATACTGGGAAAGTGTTCCCAATGTGTCAGTTGAATGTTAACAGATGCGTCTTGATATTCAGGAATGCAAGTGTGTGGGAATCTTCAAATGTTCATTAGAACTGCAACTAAGCACTATTCTCATCCAGAACTTGGTGCCAGCAAAAACAAATATGGCGCTTGTTGAAATGTCCCCTTCTTTGAATTCATGACGAGCCGAGGCTGGCTGCTTCTTCTGCTAATTGACCCTGACCCATACAGTCTCCCATTGGATTAAGACTAAACAGCCTGTGGAAATACCCACCTAAGCCCTCTGTTTCTTTCTGTTGTTCCCATGTTTCATGAGCTGAAATAAAAAATCCCAGAAATGTTCCATACACACAAAAAGCGTATTTCTCTCAAATGTTGTGCACAAAATTGTTTACATCCCTGTTAGTGAGAATTTCTCCTTTGCCATGATAACCCATCCACCTGACAGGTGTGGCATATCAAGAGGCTGATTAAACAGAATCATCATTACACAGGTGCACCTTGTGCTGGGGACAATTAAAGACCACTTTAAAATGTGCAGTTTTGTCACTCAACACAATGCCACAGATGCAATTGGCATGCTGACGGCAGGAATGTCCACCAGAGCTTCTGCCAGATAATTTAATGTTAATTTTTCTACCATAAGCTGCCTCCAACGTCGTTTTAGAGAATTTGGCAGGACGTCCAACTGGCCTCACAACCACAGACCACGTGTAACCACGTCAGTGGGGAAGCCCTCTCTGTCCCTTACCACTTTCTGGGATGCTGTCCCAGGATGTGCAGTAAAGAAAGGGAGAGAGTAGAGAGGGGTGAAGGGGATTCTGAGGAAAATGGAGACAGGTTGTGCGCCTCCTCAGCATCTCCTTCCTCAATCCTCGGCCCAGAAACATCTGCCTCTTCCTTATACACACACGCAAACAGGGACGTATACACACACACACACACACACACACACACACACACACACACACACACAATAGACACCCCTGCCCCGTTCACACACACACACACACACACAGGAAGTGAATCAGGTCAGTGAGAATGAGAGGTCCTCCCTGGAGGCAAGGTTCACAGAGGGGAGAGAGGCTTCGGAAGACTCCAGAATGCTGATGCTGTAGATCTGTATAGCTGTATAGGGATATTCATCTTAGCCCCGGGGACCTGTCCTGTCCTGTCCTGTGTGTGTGTGTGTGTGTGTGTGTGTGTGTGTGTGTGTGTGTGTGTGTGTGTGTGTGTGTGTGTGTGTGTGTGTGTGTGTGTGTGTGTGTGTGTGTGTGTGTGTGTGTGTGTGTGTGTGTGTGTGTGTGTGTGTGTGTGTTTATGTGTGTGTGTGTGTGTGTGTGTGTTGCTGTACTGCTCTATAGCTGCATAACAAAATATATCCTAGCCCCAGGGATATGTCATATGTGGCTGAGAAGAACGCAAGGCTACAAGGCCTCAGTGCAGAACAATACTGAACTGCAGGAGTGGGCTACTCATCTTTAGTTTCCCAGGGCTGCAGTGTCCACAAGTTTTCAAACTTAAAATATGTTACACTCAGCAACTTATTTAGCTGAGGAAACCAAGCGTATGGTCTATATACTTTAGACATCTACTGTATAGAATATGATTTGAATTATCCAATTACAGTGCCACAATGACATAAAACCAGCAGACTGCTGCTTCGGAGGTTTGGACAGTACATGACGGCATAACAACAACGTAGCCTTATGGCACATGAATAACAACACATATGTCCTATCTCCCACCCCAGGTCCCCAAGCTGCTGTCCATGGAGCCTAGAAAGGGCTCTCGTTCTGGGGGAACCAGGGTGACCATCAGGGGGGAGCACCTGGACACTGGCTCCCAGGTCAGAGTTAAGGTCAATGGCACCCAGGAATGCACCATCCTCACGTGAGTCTTGCTGTGGGATTCAGAACATTGTCATCACTGTTGGACTTGCATATGCTGAATCTGTAGGCTTTGTGATGCTGAGTGTTATTCTAAAGGAGACAGTCTAGTTGAGTCGTTCGGTTATATCATGTTTTTTTCAGCTGATGCATTTGCTGTCTTTTCAGAGGCTGTGTTTTTGTTCTTAGATGTATTTGTTATGGAAGCGCTTAGTGTGTGGTTTTATTATGCTGATTTTGTGTGGCATTTGTCTGTCCTTGTGCATCCCTGTGTGTCTGTGTCCTCCTGTGTGTGTGTGTGCGTGTGTGTGTGTGTGCGTGTGCGCGCACATGAATGTGTGTGTGTGTGTGTGTTTGCGTGTCAGGCTAACTGAAGACACCATTGAGTGCACCATGCCTGCGGCCCTGCACACACACACTGAGGCGGTGTCGGTGTGTGTGGAGTTTGAAGACATACCCTGTCAGAGCTCTGAGCTCCTCACCCAGTATATCTATGAGAAGAACCCCAGCATCAGCTACATCAAACCCAGAAAGAGCTACCTCAGGTACTGTACAAGCCCACACATGCACACACACAGTGCATCATAATGTCTTTGTGCTGGGCAGTGGTTTGGAGATACATTTATCAAATACACTGTGTTCCATTGATTGTGCAATATCTCATACATACAGTAGAAAACAGAATAGACAGTGTCCTGCATTGTTCCATTGATACATCTAACATTCCATAGATTCTATTCATCCAGTGTTTCATAGATAAACCAGTGTTCTGTTGACAACTGAGAGCATGACAGCATATATAAAATACGATTATAATGCTCTTGTAGTTCCATTCTACCACAGAAACTCTTGGAGGGTTTGACTGGTATCCCACCCAGCCACAGAGATGGCATCCTGAGTTAATGTCTTCCTGATGTATGCTCTGTGGCTCTGTGGCACATGCACGCACACGCACGCATGTACGCACGCATGATGCATGATTCATGCTTTCCGTCTCTGACGTGTTCTGTTTCTGACCATGTGTGTGTGGTTGTGTTCCAGTGGCGGTCGGACCATCACAGTGACAGGGCAGGGTTTTGACCTGGTTCAGAGCGTCACTATGGAGGTGCTAGGCATCGGACAGGCGGTGAGTAACAACAGGGAACATCTCAAGTGTGACTAGATAAACTCCTGAAGTAGCTAACATCTTAGAAGAAAAAACTGAAGAAGGGACTACTGAACAGTGTGTACACTTCTAGGTCATGAAGGTTTTTTTCTCATCCTCCTGGTCCCTCTCTAGGCCTGTAAGGTGCGGCCTCCCTCCATGATCACATGCTCCTCCCCCGCCTCCAGCCAATCTCAGCAGGCCACGGTAGAGTTCTTCCTGAACGGAGTCCTCTACACGGGAGATAGCCCTGTCTTTTACGGCCCAGGCCAGGAGGAAGAAGAGGAGCCTCACAGAGGTCACTTCCTGTTGGAGTACGTGGAGGACCCTCAGTTCTTCACCGCCAACAAGGAAAAGCTGATCAAACACCACCCTGGGGAGCCACTCACACTCATCATCAACGTATGTGACTGCCCAGCGCACCAATGGGAGAGGGTGGGGGTGGGAAATCTTGTGAGTGACAGCCTAGTCCACCAAATGGGAGAGGATGGAGCAGGATGAGAACTGAAAGGCCCATTGACCAGGGAGATTAGTGCACTTCTAGGAACTGTCCAGTCTTGTCAATCTGACTTCATTCTGAAAATAGCAAGCTACTGCTTCATAAACGACTGCCTCATATAGGATTTGTATTTATTATGGATCCCCATTAGCTGCTGCCAAGGCAGCTCAAAAGGGGGTCTTAATGCTAACAGTCATAAAAAGACTGCTGGATCTCCACTGGTGCTGCTGCGGTACAGACCCTGGGGCAAGCCAGGAAGAGACACAGGCAGGGGAAGTCTTTCTCTCCTCATGCATGTGTGTGTAAGGATAAGGCCCTTACAGGAATTGCTGCCTCACCCCTGTCTACTTGGGTGAAGGAGGGGTAGGGGCAAGAGGGTAGTCAATGTTGCTTCTTGTTTTCTTTACGAAGGTGGATTACACTTTGGATGGACCAGGTTGGATGTTTGGGGGCTGGACCAGGTTGAGAGAATGTTGGGTGGAGTGGAACATGTTTTTTTAAGGGGATTTTTGTTTTGGTTAGATCCTATATTAAGGACATCTGTTGGAATGTGGGTGGTTTTTTGTTTGCTTTCGTCCTATTTTGGACCAAATTTGTGTTTGTCTGAGTGTGCATACATGTTTGAAGTCATGTTTGTGTGCCTGCCTGTGTACGTCTGTGTGTCTGCCTGTGCATTATGCAGGTGTGTGTGCGCGTGTGTGTGTGTGTGTGTGTGTGTGTGTGTGTGTGTGTGTGTGTGTGTGTGTGTGTGTGTGAGGAAGTGTTTGTTGACAGAGACCCAGGGGGTGGCATCCTGCAGAGGGGACAGGACAGTACACGGTCCTGAGGGTGTAATCGCAGAGAGGAAACACACTGGGGATAAACATACAACCTCTCCTCTTCTCCTCACTCACTCCACTGTTGGGTGGGTGTGTTGGTGGGTGGTTGGGTGTGTGTGGGGGGGCGTGCGCGGAGGGAACCAGTGCTCCTACAGTGTATTGACAAAGGAGAGGCTGGTGTTTTGATGGACAGGTTCAGTCATGACAGCCAGTGGGTCAGTTTGGAGGAAGTGTTCTCTCCATGTCTACTGTTTGATTCTTTAAAGCTGAACTCTCGCCCAGTGTGTGAGGAATGTTGTGAAACTGAACAAATTTGGTACTGGACTACTCAGAGTGCGACAGTTGAGTGACAGGCCTGAATGAGCTCTCCCTGCACAGCGTGTGTTTGTGCACCCACGTGTGTGTGTATTATGTGTCTGTGCTCGTGCTCGTGCGTCAGCTGTGCCTATACAAGCCAGACCATGGTGTCCCTAGCACTCTGACTGACAGACGGCTGTTTTTGTTTGGGTCTGGCACAGAAAGGACCGAGCAATCTGGAACTGACGCCGGAGGAATACTCAGTAATGATTGGCTCCTATCCCTGTGACATCAGCTTCCATAACGACCAGCTGTTCCACTGCACCATCAACGGCTCGCTGGGCTCCAGTGAAGGAGAGCTGCCTGTAACTGTAAGTACAACTACATGACATTCTTTGGCTACTACTTTGGACCACTTTATTACCAATGTTTTTAAACAGTGTCCAGTTTGGTTTAACTACCAACTTAACTATGCCTCGGTAATTCGGCTGAGAGCAGAGGGAAGAGCAGGATGACAGGCCCCTATTGGTCAGGGGACAGGGTGTAACAGTAAACCAATCAAAGAGTAAACCAATCTGATATCTGTTCATCTGTAATCTGCTCATCTTTTGTCTCTGTCTATACGAATCACACGTGAGGGGGACACAGGCACGCAAGCATGTGCGTAAGCCTGCATGCAAGCGTGCACACACACACACACACACACACACACCCTGGGCTTCTGTCTACATGCTTTTTGTTTTGTCTCAAAAGTCTCTCTTTCTAATAGAAGGGCTCAATCAACCAAACCCCTTGTAACTCTCTCCCCCCCTGCTTTCTTGTCCGTTGCACATGTCAGCCTGTTTTGAGAGGGCTTATTAGGGAAAATCAGGCAGTTGAGAGCAGTGGGTTAGAATGGCCAAGTTTGTCAGTCTGTCTGTCTGTCAGTCTATGTCCCTCACAGCCAGCCAGTGAGGCGTGAGTCACAGAAAGAGAGAGAAGGAGGGATGGAGTGTAGGAGGGAAAAAAAACTCTCTCAGGATGTCCATAAATAAACACACGCAATTAGCAGACAAACACAGAGGGCAGGGGTCAAACAAGATGTCAAAACACTAACGGTCGGGCTGCCCTCATCTCTCCTGAGAGTGTGTGTGTGTGTGCGTTCATGTGTGTGTATTTATATACTGTATTTGTGTGTTTACTGGTAAATATGTATATTTCTGTTCTTTGTGTGCTAGCTCCCACTGTTGAAAAGGTATGCAAATGCTTAGCTTCTGGGCATTAAAACAACCTTTTTTTTTTTTTTTTCAGTGACTTTTCAGTGGCATGCTAATACCTATTTTTACCTCAGTTTTTTCCCCTTGGCTCAGAAGTGAAGCTGAGCCTCTGTATGGGGGAGCTGTGTGTGAGGGGTTGTGTGGGCTGCTGTACCTTAACCCAAACATGAACACAGAACAATGGCATTTCTTTCCACCACTCTTTCTTGATTTGTTTTCATGGTTTGGAGAAATAAACGTTCATACCAGAGAGAGACCCTGCAGAGAGAGAGACCACTCGTACCCCTCCTCAGTCTAGGAACAGAGGGATATGGCGTTTTAGGACCTAGAGGCAGACATAGTGAATTTGGTCAACAAGTTTGAGATAGGGAATTGAGTGGGACAGGGTACGAATATTGTAGTCCCAGATTCCATACTGGCCAACCAGAAAGTAGAAGTGAAAGTCATCCCTCCAGTCACATCTGTTTACCCTGAATTAGTTGACTCATACCATCACACACATTCCAGTGTGTGCATGTGTATTCGTGTTAGCCTGAATGTGTATTTGTCTGATTGTATGTGTCAATGTGAGACTGTGTGCATTTTCACATGATTGCATTTGCGTGTTGAAACAAACCCGTTCTCTCCCCTCTCACCTCTCCCCTATATCCCCTATATCCCCTCCCTCCCTCCCCTCTCCCCCTATCTCCCTCTATAGGTGCAGGTGGGTAACTTCCAGAGGATCATAGCCAAGGTGCAGCTGGGTGGTAGTGAGCTGGCCATCGTGGTGTCCATCGTGGTGTGTTGTGTCCTGCTGCTGCTGTGCACTGTGGGTAAGTGTATGGGCTGGTGACATTGCCGGGGATGATGGATGTCTGGGCTGCCTGGCGACGGATGATCCAGACGTGAGGGAGATAAAAGGATCTCTGGGGTTAGGGTCTCTCTCCCCAGTCTACACAGCACAAAGACACCACTGTTACCACTGCTCCCAGTGTGTGTGTGTGTGTGGGGGGGGGGGGGGTGACATCTGTGTGTGTGTCTGTGGGTGTGAATGTTTGTTCTCACGTAGTTGTATGTCTGTGTGTGTCTTTTTTATGTGTTTGTGTAAGTGTGTGTTTTCTTTTCTCTCAAGAAGCTGTTTATGTATGGAGTTTTTACAAATGGAGCATGTCCTGATTTATTACAACATGTCAACCTGTGATAACAGGATATGGCTTCAAAGACATCTATTTAATGACTCGTATGTCTCTTTCTGTTTCTCTGCCTTATGCTTTCCCTCATTCCCCTTTTGTCCCTCTCTTCTTCTTCTCTCTCTCTCTCTCTCTCTCTCTCGCCCTCTTCCTCTCTCACTCCATCTCTCTTGCCCTTTCTTTCCCCCATTTCTCTCTCTCTTTCTCTCCCCGTCTCTCCCTCTCTCTCAGCTCTGGTGGTGTACTGTACTAAGAGCCGGAGGGCGGAGCGCTACTGGCAGAAGACTCTGCTGCAGATGGAGGAGATGGAGTCCCAAATCAGAGAGGAGATCCGCAAAGGTGCAGAACCACACTTGCACACACACTCTCTTGTACTAGCAGAACGGCAGGAGTTTCTGTGTGATGCGTAATGCTACCAGCAGGTCTCCCTACACTCAGATGTTATTAGAGCTCCATTGAAGTCTCGCTTATGTTCTCTGATGTTCCTGGGCCAAGGCTACATGAGGGAAAACTGAAAACATGGACCTTCACTTAGGGATAGGGCTTTTATGCGTGTGCACTTACGTATGTGTGTGTGTCTGTGCATATACAGTCATGTGAAAAAGTACACCCCCTGGAAAGTTATCTTTTTTTTTTTTTACATATTTGGACAGATGGATATGTAATCTTCACTTCAACACTATTGAAAGATAAAGGTTACCCAATTTAACAAATCACCCCCCAAAAAAAACAAAAAACATCAAGGGATCTACAGGACTCTCTTGCCACAATCAATGTCGAATTGCATGGGTGCACTGTCAAAAAGAGACTTCACAAACTTGGCCTACATGGGAGGTCAGGAAGGAAGTAGCCTCTGCTTTCAAAAAATAATATCAAGACACAACTGACTTTTGCCAGACAACACCTACACCTACTTCCTTCCTGACCTCCCATGTAGGCCAAGTTTGTGCAGTCTCTTTCTGACAGTGTACCCATGCAATTCGACATTGATTGTGGTAAGAGAGTTCTGAAGATCCCTTGATGTTACCCTGGGGTTCTTAGAGACTTCTATGAGCATCCTTCGGTGAGCTCTTGGCTGACTTTGATTGGACGACCTGTCCTAGGTAGTTTGCCAGTGGTCTGGAATTATCGTCGGACAGTGGAATGATGTGCTTTGAATTGCTTTGAAATGGATTTGTAACCCCTCCCAGACTCATGGGCATCAATAATCTTTCTTCTGAGGGCCTCGGGTAGGTATTTTGATCTTTGAATGATGTGTTACCACACACCCATATGGTTACGACCAAACCATACCAATCTTCTTATCTTTATGGAAGGCTGGACCCTCCTAAGTTTCTCTGTAATGTTTTCTAATCATTTGCACTTGTTTTGGTACACCTAATTCTAATTGTAGACATTTTGTATGTGATGGTGAAGGTAGGGGTGTACTAACTTTTTCACCATAAGGAAAAGTCATTTTTGTTTATTTTATATTGCATAACATTTTCAATTGGGTAACCTTTATCTGTCAATAGTGTTAAAGTGAAGATTACATATCCATCTGTCCAAATATGTAAAAAAATATATAAACAAATAGAGAACTTTCCAGGGGGTGTTCTTACTTTTTCACATGACTGTATGTGGTGGCAGCAGTTGAAAGATGTGTGCATAGTTAGCGTGACTCTTAAACGCACAGACTAAGTAGTGATCACTCACTCACACACACACACACACACACACACACACACACACACACACACACACACACACACACACACACACACAAACATGGTGGTCACACACTGCTTCAGTTGTGTCTACGCTGTAGGGGAGAAGCGGTAGGAGTGTGAGAGGAGAGGGGAGGGGAGAGGAGAGGGGTCACTGTGGGCCAGTCTGAAGGCCACAGAATGTCTGAGCGACCAGATTTATAGGACCAGATAGATAACGATGGATAAATAGAGAAAGAGAAATGGAGAGGGTGAGAGGAAGGGGGTCAGAAATAGGGGCAGGAGTCAGGGACATGTTTCTGTGGGGAGGAGAACGGGAGGAGGAGGAGAACGGGAGGAGGAGGAGAAAGGGAGGAGGAGGAGGAGGAGGAGGAGGGAAAGAAGAGGAGGGGAGGTTTGTGCAGAGTGTCTTTTGTGTACTTGATTAATTAATTAAGGTCACTAATTAGTAAGGAACCCCACACCTGGTTGTCTAGGGCTTAATTAAAAGGAAAAAACAAAAACCTGCGCAATGAGTTTGACACCCCTGATCTGAGAATAGTTTGGTATGTGTGGGAGTGATAAGGTGTGTGACTGAAGATCATTGGAATTTGGCTGTAGAGTCAATCATTGATGGCCAGGCCTGACCAAAGGACTATTTATCAGGGGATGTATTATCCCAAAGGGAAATGCTAATAGTGTTTTTTGGCCTAAAACACACACACACAGACAGACAGAATGTCTCCATGGCGATTGGTGTATAAAACGTAAACAAACTTCTCATCCTGAGGAAGGAAGAGCATGTCCATTAAGAGATCTCTCATGTCCAATAACGAGACAACACAAACCCTCCATGTCTCATGACAGCTCGTATTGACAGAACATAATGCACTCAAACCAGAACCTATGAAACCCTTGTGTTTAGAAATGCTGATACTGTTATTGTGGGTTTTACTGCTAGCACACATGGTTCTGATAGGAGACTCTCAGATTGGATCTGGCAGCTCTGATTGTGTTTGGTAAATATTTCCCTGAATGCCGTGCTGGACTGCAAATGCTGGCACAGTCATGTGACACCAGAACATGCTAGAATGTAATGTAGTTAAACCTGGGTTCTGGGATATTCTAGAATGTGAAAGAATGTTCTAGAACTAGGTTAGACACATATGCCTGTGTTCTGGAATAAAAGACAGAGTTGTCTGAGGTTTTCTAGACTAAATGTCCTGTGAATGGTGGTGAGAATGGTGGTGCCCTCTAACCCTGTGGTGTCCCTCCAGGCTTTGCAGAGCTGCAGACAGATATGACAGACCTAACTAAGGAGCTGAACAGCAGCCAGGGAATCCCCTTCCTGGAGTACAAACAGTTTGTCACACGCACCTTTTTCCCCAAGGTGAGTCAGTCAGTCAGTCACACACACACACACACACACGCACACACACACACACACACACACACACACACACACACACACACACACACACACACACACACACACACACACACACACACACACACACACCTACCTTCTTCCCTCAACGTGGGTATCACCTTACTACAACTATTAGAGAGAGAGATTTTTGATCGGAAACCATTTACATTGAATAGTTATTCACATATCCAATATATCATCACCCCAAAACTTTTCAAGCGTGGTGTGGTTTTAGTCGCTTAGAGAACATATTTGTTACAGGTAAGTGTTTTCTCCTCTCTGATGTGCTCATCCTTATTTTTTTGTCTGCGCCTCTGTTTTTCCACAGACAGAGATACAGACAGAACAATGCGTTTCATGTTTAAACATGAAGTTTCAAGGAGACAGAACAATGCTGGGCACTCACACAAGAAACCTTTCCCCACTTATGTAAACACATTGCTACACACAGCACACATTATTGAACTCACCCATACACACTTTTACACTTTTGTATGGACATACACTCTATAGTACAACCTAACCATGGCAGGGAGCTTAGCGGTTAGAGCATGTCAAACTCATTCCACGGAGAGCCAAGTGTCTGCGGGTTTTTTCTCCTCACTTGCACTTGATTGATGAATTAAGGTCACTAATTAGTAAGGAAATCCCCTTACCTGGTGGTCTAGGGCTTAATTTAAAGGAAAATCCAAAAACCTGCAGACACTAGGCCTTCTATGGAATGAGTTTGACACCCCTGGGGTAGAGCGTTGGGCCATTATCCGCAATGTCGCTAGTTTGAATCCCAGAGTCGACGAGTTGAAAAATATGTCGATGTACCATTGAGCAAGGCACTTAACCCTAATTGCTCAGGGTCGCCATTGATAATGGCAGACACTGGCCGTGACCCCACTCTCTGAGGGTGTATAAGGGCGAGTTGGGATATGCAAAAAACACATTTCCAATTTACACATGCGTATAGAACAAAAATAAGCACCCACTCTATTATTATTATTATTATTATTATTACTATTACTAATAACTACTATTGTTATTATTATTATTATTATTATTACTAGTAGTAGTAGTATTACTATTACTATTACTACTATTATTATTAGTACTATTACTATTATTAGTAGTAGTATTAGTATTATTACTATTATTATTATTGCTATTATTATTACTACAACTATTATTAATGTTATTATTATTATTATTATTACTATTATTATTATTATGTACTTACTCCAACACAGCCACACACACATAAGCACACACTGTCCACACACTCTGATTCTGTCTCTCTGTGTGTTTATCTCAGATGTGTTCAGACTATGAGAGGAGTCTGGTCCAGCCCGTCTATGAGAACAACACCCTTGGTCCACGAGTCCTCCCTGAGACACACCCCCTTCTGCAGGACTGGCAGGTAAAGAGTTAACCCCCTGAAGTGTTCCACTATCCATTCTAATCTCCTCTACCTCCAGAACCTCTGCTTCACAACTGGGTCACACTAATTATTAAGTCTCCCCGGTGAGGCTGTTGATTAGGAGTGACTATAGATGGAAACCACAACTGTGCATGTGTGGCGTGTGTGCTTACGTGTGTGTGTGTGTGTGTGTGTGTGTGTGTGTGTGTGTGTGTGTGTGTGTGTGTGTGTGCGTGTGTGTGTGTGTGTGTGTGTGTGTGTGTGTGTGTGTGTGTGTGTAAACACTGCATTTTAATTCCCATTCACCAGCTGCCAGTCCTTATGATTCAGGCACTTTTCATGTTGTCAAACACTACCCCAGCCCACCCAGACACTGGCAGGTTGTTGACACACTTCCCACCATCTCCATGACAATGGTACCACACACATTCTACCGTAACCATGCGTACAGCCATCTCTGTTGGTTGTGTGTGTGTGTGTGCGTGTGTGTGAGTGTGAGAAAGAGAGAGATCTACTATTGCATCACTGCATGGTTTTGGGTCAACAGCCTGGGGAGCCTGTCTAAGAGTGATAAAGTGTTTCAGATCCTCACCGTCTTCCCATGTTTTCCAGGCCACAGCGTCCAAATCTCACAGGCGGCCATTTATCACCGCTCTCCTTCTGTCACTATGAAAACAGGAGCATATTGCTGCAGTCCAGGGGGAAGACTTTATCAGAGCATTGCTTAGATGCACCGTTAGATAGGATCTAATCTCATTAACTAGGCTGAGAGTGTTTCGAGTAGAGTTTTAGAACGCACCAGGGGACTGTGATGATATTAAGAGAGAGCAGGTGAAAAGCTCAGAGGTGGAGACTACATAATGAGTTTTCGTGGTCATACCCTGATCATATGAAGTTATGAGGTGGATTTGGGTTAGGGAGGAGGCTGATTGAACAGGTTGGTTCAATACACATACTCTAACTCCCTCTTTTCTCTCTCCTCATTCCCTTTCTCTCTCCAGCCCTCTAGCACAGCCAAGCCGAACATGGAAGAGGGCATAACTCTCTTCTCCACTCTTCTCAACAACAAGCACTTCCTGGTTACCTTTGTCCACGCGCTGGAGCAACAGAAGGACTTTGCCGTACGCGACAGGTAACCATGAAAATCATGACAACCATGCACACTTCAAATCCTTAACACTGTATAAGGCCCCGATTCCGACCCAAGTTAAGTGCGCGTAAACATTACACTATGCCTTTTTCTCTCTATGTGTATTTTTATTTATTAAACGTTCATTTAACTAGGCAAGTCAGCTAAGAACAAATTCTTATTTATAATGACGGCCTACAGCCTGGATGTGATACAGCCTGGATCCGAGCCAGGGACTGTAGTGACACCTCTTGCGCTGAGATGCAGTGTCTTAGACCACTGCGCCACCCGGGGATCCTAAATTCTGACCTTGAACTTAAGCATGAGAATAGCATGCTATTCACCCACTATTCTTTCGCAGTGGAAATCTAAGAAATTAAGGTGTGGCGAGGTGTGTCTACAGAAGCTGTATTCTGACCTTGACTTAATTCCCTCAGAATTCTACCACCTTTACACGTGAGCAAACCATGAATAAGGTAGAGCGAAACCTGCCAGTTCCAAGTGGAAAAGCATCTACTTTATTTTTTCAGATAGAAATAACAGCAGTTTCCATGCACTGTAATTTGTAAATGGATGAGAGCTAGGTAAATTAGTAATCCGTTTGGAGAAGGTTTATTGTAAACACATATAGTAAGTTAAATAGGTTATAAATAGCTGTGGCGTTATTCAGAATTTCAATCGTGTGGCCTCATAATTTGATCTATGCGCATTAGAATGTTTTAATTATAGCCTATGCCCAGGCTTTTTTCTGTTTTACAATTTGTATCATGTTAAATATTAGCCACTATGGGGAGTCACCGTCAGTAATACTCACATACATTTATAACTGTCACTTTAACTTACTTTTTGCATCATTACATTCCATTTCATTTACCTTTCTTTCCTCTGTCACGTCCGTGCAAGTTGTTCCTGAGGGTTGCTAGCTTTATTGGATCATATTAGGCTAATGTTGTGCAATAATTTGGGAAATGTAGCCTATTTGAATCATTATGGAACTCAGACCACACGTAGCAGGTTAAACCCGGAGCATGGTGCCCCTATTGGTCAACCCCTATTGTACACTTTTTTCCACTTTCCAATATTTCATGGATTGGATTAATCAAACCACTGTCTTTTTTATTCATCAATATATTTTGTGAGTAAAGGCTCTCCAAACCAGGTTTTTTAATGATTCATACATACTTTCCTAACCCTAAAATATGCCTGTCTACACAATCTACAAGATCAGAGTATTTTGACATCTACCAGTTGGTGTTGAATCAGAGACAAATATGCATATATTTAGATGGCTTTCTTTTATTGATCCCTATTTTCTGAACCCGTTCTCTCAGGGTATTCTAGTCTGTCGCCAAAATTCTAATTATAGGTACACAATATTTAAAGGGATGTCTTAAAATTAAGATAAAGGTACTGACAACCCTATTGAATGAAAGCTCCACAAGAAAATCTGTTGGCCAGCAAGTGGGAGGGTTTTCAGCGGTTGAATTACATTTATTCAGCACGCGCAAGGGAACCACGCCTGCAAAGCCCGTTACACACCTGCACAAGGTAAGTCTGAATACCAACTACTGAGAAGTGTGTAGGAAAGGCGTGTGTAAGAAAGGCGTCATTTTCGAAGTCAGAATCGGACCCTAACTGATTATCCTATGTATCCACCTCTTCCTAGTTCAAAGCGTTTATGTGTAGAATATGGCAGCTCCATACAACACCTCAGCATATCAGTGTAAAAACAGAATGTTGTTCTGGAGGCTCTTCAGAGACATGGGAGATTCCTGAGTCCCACCCTTAGCGGAGTTGCCGACATCTGGATGCATCCGGTTTTCAGGGATACAGCTATCTTCAACCTAGCTTCCTTTTCCATTGAAAACTAGATTTAGGAACTCAGGCATTTCTTTTATGCCTGCTACATTAGGTTACCCGAGGCCAGACCACTTCCCTCCCTCTCCAGGATAAGCACCACAGCAGTGGTTTGTTTATAATGTTCCCCTACCTGGTTTCCTGGATGAAATAATCTTTGTTATGGAAATCACCCCGTCCACACCCTTTGCCCATTTGGACCACTCATAAATAAAGCGGAGCCAGTACAAAAGGGTGTGGTGGCATCAGCTGATGACATTAGCGGATATTGCACCAAATGTATTCTTACATGCAGTCTATTTAAGTTGACCAGTTGTACCCATGCTTCCTCAATGCCAGATGTCACACGCGTGTCTCTTGCTAATGCAAAGATTATGCATTGTTATCTTTTCTAATAAATGGTTAAATGTACAAGTGGTGTTTCCTTTCTGAACTACTTCACTCCGTGTGTTCTCAGGTGTGGGGAGTAAATCATCTTGCATGAATTGGATATCTCTGTACTCTGTGCTCACACACATTTTGGTGTTTTTCTTTTGTCTCTCTCTCCTCAGGTGTAGCCTGGCGTCCCTGCTCACTATCGCCCTCCATGGTAAACTAGAATACTACACCAGCATTATGAAGGATCTGCTGGTGGACCTGATCGATGCCTCGGCCGCCAAGAACCCCAAGCTGATGCTGCGACGCACAGAGTCTGTGGTGGAGAAGATGCTCACCAACTGGATGTCCATCTGCATGTACAGCTACCTCAAGGTGTGGGAGGGAGGGAGGATAAACAAGAGACTCACCTTGACCTTTCTATCAAATCATGAAGATCCACTGTCCATGTTGTTGTAGCCCCTTACTGAGAAACAATCATCATTTCTCGGTTCTCAAACCTTTCTGTGACGTTAACATGTCAGTGTCATGTTTTCTTCAGGAGACAGTGGGCGAGCCCTTCTTCCTGTTACTGTGTGCCATCAAGCAGCAGATCAACAAGGGTTCTATAGACGCCATCACAGGGAAGGCCCGGTACACCCTCAACGAGGAGTGGCTGCTCAGAGAGAACATCGAGGCCAAGCCACAGGTCAGTCACCACACAGCAATGCTGTGGTCATATACTGACCACTGATTGGTTCATAAAAAATTAAAAAGTCTTGCTGTATGCATGTATCATGCATCAATCATTCACCTCTACATAATCCTGTTTATAATGTCCTAATTAAATAATTGGAACCTACCCTGCTTCTCTAATGTCCTCCCGCTCTTTGTGTATGTCCAGAACATCAACGTGTCGTTCCAGGGATGTGGGATGGACTCTCTGGTCGTGAGGGTGATGAACACAGACACCATCTGCCAGGTGAAGGATAAGATTCTAGATGCCTTCTATAAGAACCTGCCCTTCTCCCAGTGGCCCCAGGCAGAGGATGTAGACTTGGGTGAGAAAAATGTATTTTATTCTCCTTCCTTTATTTTTTGAAAGGGAGCCCTGATCAACTCTTGCATTTGGCGCTCAACTAACATGAAGCTTGTACAACAGATTGCATTTGAACATTTATGACGTTTTATTTCCCTTTCCTCGTCCCTCTCTCTCTTTTCTTCCGCTCTCTGCTGTCCTGTAGAATGGTTTGCGTCTGGTAGTAACAGCAGGATCCTCCAGGACCTGGATAACACTTCAGTGATGGAGGATGGCAGGAAGAAACTCAACACAGTCACGCATTACCAGGCAAGTCTCTGCTCCCACCACACACACACAAACCATCTCACCTGTGCGTGTGTGTGGGCGTGTATATGTGAGTGTGTGTGTGTCCCCTGTGTCTGTGTGCTGTCCCTGACATTGTAACATTCACAGCAGAGAGGTGAGAGTAACAGTGAGGACGAGAAGTCATTGTAAATGTTGACAGGCCAAGGGGTGACACATTCTGTTTATCTGGGTTTGCATACAAATGGGTGTCAATATAGTATGTGTGGGGTGCCCTCTGTGACTGTGTTTGTTTATGTCATCATGGGTATTTGTGTGTTTTTCATGGCGCAATTAATATTTGGGGGTCTTTGCATTTTCTTGTGTCTAGGTATGTTTGTAATGTGCCAGAGTAATTCTGTGTGTCTGAGTGTATTTGTGTGTGTAAACAGTCGGCCGGTGACCTCTAACCTTTGCCCTGTTACCAGTGCTGTTACGTGCTCTGTTTAGTTATTGTTGAGCTATAGAGAGCTGTGAAGGCAGTGAGGCACATTGTGTACTAACAGTCTCGGTTCACTGACCAGGCTGTTCAATCCATTTCACTGTGTTGACTTTAATGAGCCCAGCGAGCCCCCCTGCAGCCCCCCTGCCACTTCAGACACACACCCAAACCCACACACATACCCTGAGGCAGCGGTTAATGATCCAGTTCTCGTGCCCCCCCTCTCACCCCTGTCCCTGTGACCTCCGAACCCTCCCACAGATCCCAGAGGGGGCGTCGTTCGCCATGAGCATGAAAGACAAGAGAGACAACACCCTGGGGAGAGGTAGGTCACACACACACACTCTGCCACCTTGTCACACACTCCTACATGCTTAGAAAAACACTAACTTTATTATGGTAAAACCGCACACACTCACTTCATCCTGAGCATATTACACTTACACACACACACACACACACACACACACACACACACACATCAAACATTTCCCGCCATAAAACCCGCTGTAACACACTCAATCACAAACGGGTTCACGCACACACACAGTACATTTAGACCTTTCAGCATGGTTTGGGAGGGTGTTCCCTGTACCAGATGATTCCTCTACCTGGACTTCAACGTTACGTTCCAGTTTGGGAGAGTCTGCTAACGTCATCCAGAATAGATCTTAGGGCCTCTCCTCTCAGACATACTGGGCCAGAAACAGGCTAAATGGGTGTGAATTAAAACCCTGGCTAATGTAAAACACATTTACCCCTCTCTGTGATCACCTCAGAGGGTCTGGACTGGGACCGGGGCCTAAACCTGTCTGCCTGCCAAGACTAGGCCTGGAGTAATGAGAGAACAGTCACCGTGGGGCTGTGTGTGTGTGTGTGTGTGTGTGTGTGTGTGTGTGTGTGTGTGTGTGTGTGTGTGTGTGTGTGTGTGTTGTTTGTGTGTGTGCAAACCAGGGAGAGACTGAACCTTTGCCATAACGATGCCTGAGCTTTGTGAACTCATTAGACCGGCTCCAGCACCAATCACAAACTCTTATGTCTGCCTCTCTCTGTCTCTCTTCAGCTTTTCTCCCTCTCATTCTTTCACTCATAATGTAACTTTTTTTTGCTCCGCTCCCAATCCACCTTAATCGTTCGCTCTCACATACACTCTCTCTTTTTCCATAAACCCCTCCCTCTTCCGTTTTGCAGTCTATCACTCACTTCTCCAATCTTATTTTGTTCAAACTCTCTCTCTCTCTCTCTTTCTCAGGTCTCCTCCTCTGATTTCTCATAGTTTGCTTCTGTTTTTTCTCTCCCTCTGCAGCCAAAGACTTGGACACAGAGAAATATGTCCATTTGGTAAGTACACACACAAAAGTGTGTGTGCATGCGCACACACACTCACACACACATGGACAGAGAGCATTTTCATTCACCTCTATTGACCCCCTTCCCTCTGTCATCAGCCCCGTTGGTCTCAGAGAGAGCTCGATTTAACTCAGACAGTCACAGTGAAAGACTGAGCAATACATCTGACTACACACTTTCATAAGAGTTTGAGTGTGCACTTGCATATAGGAAAGCTGGGGCAAGAACATGACAGCACTAATACCACAAAAGCCATTGAATAAACTCTTCTATGACTTTGGGTTTGACATAATGAGTTCTCTGGCATACATTTTACTGAGGGATAGCTTTAGTCATTTTTAGTGAGCAGTTTTTTGTTGTAGGACATATTATGGTGTGTTTGACTGGACTGGAGCTTGTTGACAGGCTCAGTAGAGAAAAAAACGCCAGTGTCTTTCTACTCAACCACAATACCCCTGTCCTAGCTAAGACCCGTAGGTGCATGTTACACATGATACTGGTACTGCGTCAGAGAAAATTCCAGAACTTCCCAACTTGCAGTATTTCATAAAGTGACATGATTTTAGTCATACCTCATAAATCCCCACTGTGATTCTTGGGTCGTATTCAGGAGGCAAGAATAAGAGAAAACCTTTTGAAATTGTATCATCTGAAGTTTTCCAAAAATAAAACTTTTTTCCATTTCATCTCCCTGTCAAATGTTAGTCACACCTCCGTAGTATATTCCCATTTAGATTTAGGTCATTTTCCACCATGCTGATTGGATGTTTTTGTACCCTGACCTCTAACCTCCAATCTCTGCCCCCTGCCCATCTAGGTCCTGCCTCATGATGAACTGTTTGAGAATAAGAAGTCCCACAGGCCGAGTCACCGTAAGAAGGTCCTCCCTGAGATCTACCTGACACGCCTCCTCTCCACCAAGGTAAAAAAAAAATTACGATGTTGCAGCCATCTTGAACGATTTGTAGTCTACAATGCTGTGACAGAAAGCAGTGCCAGCCTAGTTTGGGTGCCTGTCTGTTACTGCTTCAGCTAGCCAACTCCTTGGCATGTCCAATTGTGAGCCTAAACAGTTTGGCATGACAATCACAGAGTAGTTGGCTAAAGCAGAGGCATCATTCCATTATCATTATGAATCAATCCATCATCATTTCTATTTACAGTGACATCATCCTGGAATTCCAAAAAATCCATCTTGATCCCAGTTCTGGTTCCGTGTCTGATCCAGTCTGTGTTGTGATCCCTTAGGGAACGTTGCAGAAGTTCCTGGATGACCTTTTCCAGGCCATCCTCAGTATTCCCGCAGAGCGTCCCCCACTGGCCATCAAATACTTCTTTGACTTCCTGGAGGAGCAGGCGGACAAGAGGGGCATCACTGACCCCGACACCCTGCACATCTGGAAGACCAACAGGTAGGGGAACTAGATACATCTAATCATCTACTCATCAATGTAGCATGATCTACTATAGTACCCATAATGCAACAAACAAACAAATCTGAAGTTCACATAATGTTTCCCCATCTCCTTAGTTTACCTCTGCGTTTCTGGGTGAACATCCTGAAGAACCCTCAGTTTGTATTTGACATTGATAAGACGGACCACATGGATGCCTGTCTGTCTGTCATCGCCCAGGCCTTCATAGACGCCTGCTCCATTTCAGACCTGCAGCTGGGCAAGGTGAGACACACAAACACTTTACACAGGCATTACACATACTTTTATGGTACACATACACATGTAATACACATAAACATGCATACACACATACACATAATCACTGCTAGGTGAACACACACTCATAGACATGGTTACACATCAGGGCATAAGCGACATAAGCGGTCGCTTAGGGCCCCCGGCTGCTAGGGGAACTCAGTCGGGGTCTCACCTTACTGTTGAGAGTTAGACTAATAGAATACACAAGGTGTAAGTTCGAAATTTGGTTGTGCATCAGCAGTTTTTCAAAAATGTTCTCAGTCATTGACAGTCACTCAATTAGCCATGCCAACTAACAATTATTTGATTGTAAAATTATTTGATTCTCTAAACTTGTAGTAATCACAGACCGGGCACATCATGACAAAATGTGTAGAATTGCAGGAAATTAGCTTTAAAACTGCATAGATTTATCTCCACCCCATGGCAGAATGGGTAGAATTGCAGGAAAATTGCTTTAAAACTGCAAAAATCTATCTCTGCCTCATGGCAAAATAAGTAGAATTGCATGAGATTTCTTAAAAATTGCAAAATGTGCTCTTTGCTCCATGGCAAAATGTGTAGAACTCAAACTTGCTTTAAAACTGCAAGATTTTCTCTATGCTGCCTTGGCAAAATGGGTAGGATAACCCCCCGACCCCCAACCAAATCTCACTTAGGGTCTCCAAAAGGTTAGAGCCAGCCCTGTTACATATACAGAATACTGCTGTAAGTACAGCATATACTCTCACACACAGAAAAAAAATGTACATTGACATTTTAGTCATTTAGCAGACGCTCTTATCCAGAGCAACTTACAATTATTGAATTCATCTTAAGATAGCTAAGTAAGACAACCACATATCACTGTCTTAACAAGTACATTTTCTCTCAACAAAATAGTTATCAGCAAAGTCGGTGCTAGTAGGAAAAGAAAAGTATAATTGTTTAGTTTTTTTGTTTTTTCATACACACACACTTGCCAACTGTGGAGAAATACCCAGATTCCTCCACAGTCCCTTCCAACCTCCCTCCCCTCCTCTCTCCAGTCAGTCCGTCAGCTCTGTCTACCTCGTGTCATGTTATTTCAGCCCAGACTGCTCAACCAAGGTCATGAGCACCAGGAATCCCCTCTGTCTGTGTGTGTCTGTGTGTGTGTGTCTTTCAGTGCCCTTACTCCCCACAAATCAGTCTCATCCCTCAGACGTTGTGACCCCTAACATACACACTGCTTCCTGTTCTCTGACTGGCTTCCTCCCTGGAGATATTTGTCAAACAATGCTGATCTATTCCACTTGTTCATTGCAAAAGAGCAAATTGCAAGCACCTCAAGCATGTAAAACACAGAAACACACACGGAAACACACACACAAACAAACAAACACACCATGGCACCGTAAAACATCCATCTTTTCTCTGCCTGTTATTGGGAAGGGCTGGTGTCCTCAGCTGTGCTGCCTGTATATAATGTTGATGTTGCCTGTTGTTGAGAGTAGTAGGACACTAGATGTATTAGACTGAGTGGAGACAGGTGTTAAGGTGTTGCTTAACCTCTCTGTTTTCTGTCATATCTGCTTGAGTGGTCAACATAGGAGAGCAGTACAGGAAAAGTCTGGAACCGGCCAAATGTTCTGTTTTACTATACCAGAAGTCCTCACAAGAATAGTAAACCAAGGAGAGTTCTGACATTTGGCCGGTCCTAAAAAGGAAAAAGGCTATTTTAGGCTTAGGGGTTAGGTTTAGAACTTTCCTAAACTCGGGGTGCAAAGGGATGCACATTTAGTTTTTTTCCCTAACACTACACAGCTGATTCAAATGACCAAAGCTTGATGATTAGTTGATTATTTGATTCAGCTGTGTGTATGTGTGTGTGTGTGTGTGTGTGTGTGTGTGTGTGTGTGTGTGTGTGTGTGTGTGTGTGTGTGTGTGTGTGTGTGTGTGTGTGTGTGTGTGTGTGTGTGTGTGTGTGTGTGTGTGTGTGTGTGTGTGTGTGTGTGTGTGTGTGTGTGTGTGTGTGTGTGTGTGTGTGTGTGTGTGTGTGTGTGCATGCGTGCACACGTGTGTAGCGGTCAGAGGACAGGTCAGGTCAGTAAGAGGTCTGGATTAGCCGTTGCTCTGCAGGGGTGAGAGAGGGCTTGGAAACGAAGCTGTTTCCACGGAAACCTTATCTGGTGGCCTGCAGACAGACAGTAGGGATGGGGGGGTGTGGGCGGTTATTAGGGGTCAAGGGGGGTCGTCAGGCAGATGGAGGAGCCACAGGAAATGAAATGACCTTGTGGACAGGAAGAGAGGGATCCCTAACAGGAGGAGGGACAGTGGCTAAAGTCTTCCTAGCTCCGATACCACACACACGCACACACACACACACACACACACACGCAAATGCATAGCCTACATGTCTGTATGTTCAGCTCAACCCAATACCTTGTATGTGAACCTTTCTTAGTGACTGAATAATGCTTTCAGTTCCATTGTAAATGCTGTCAGTACCATTGTAAATGCTGTCAGTAACTTGAAGTAGCAGCAGATGTAAGTAGAAGGAAGGATGGTTATGTCTGACCTTGTTCTCTGTGCCTGTGGATATGGTTGTTTCCTATTGTGAGCAGAGGAAACCCTAAGCCCTCCCTTCATTGTCTCAGCACAGGGAGGTGCTGACTGACCTACACACACACTGATAACACTATGACCATGAACCATAGACCAACCATATCAACCATAGACCAACCACACTATGACCACATACCATGCTGCCCAAAGTCTCATTATCAACTCCCTGACCATAGACCAAACTCACCATACACTGACGCTAGACTGGACTGAGCACTGTCATAGTGAATACAATCTGACAACCATACACAGGTAGTTATATTACATACGGGTCGTGGTCAGGGGAGTGATAAAGAACAGAACTAGTTTGGTTGAGCAGTAAACGATCAAGTTCTATAGAGGTTACTTTGACTAAATAGGACTTTGTCTCTTGTTTCAGGACTCTCCCACCAACAAGCTGCTGTATGCAAAGGAGATCCCAGAGTACAAGAAAAGGGTGCAGTGCTACTACAAGCAGATCCAGGAGATGGCGCCACTGAGCGAGCAGGAAATGAATGCCCACTTGGCCGAGGAGTCACGGGTAAGCGAGCGAGGGGTCAAAGATCTATATATGATTGATTGATTGTAATTTGTTAGCCTTGGTGGCGGAATGTCACTGCATTCGACTGTGCTACACTGTTAATCCATGTGTTACTTTTAGATTTTTTTTTGTTTGAAGGATTTATATCGTAACAATACGCTCACTCAGTTTTCCGTTCCACAGAAATACAGAAATGAGTTCAATACCAACCTGGCTTTGACGGAGATCTACAAATACGCCAAGAAATACAGAAACCAGGTAAGATCCCCTATCTCTCCCCACTACCACTGCCCAGGGTGAGCTGTTTGACATGTTTAAACTGGCCCTATCTCTAGCCTCGTCACCAGTCTATATTCCACGAGAGAGAGAGAGAGAGAGAGAGAGAGAGAGAGAGAGAGAGAGAGAGAGAGAGAGAGAGAGAGAGAGAGAGAGAGAGAGAGAGAGAGAGAGAGAGAGAGAAATATCAGGCATGAAGCATCAGTACAGGAGATCACACGCTTCTTTAAAGATCCAACGGCCTCTTCACAACCCCGCACACCCTCTTACACACAGAGACCCGACATATCCCTCCACACCCACATCATATAGAGACCCAAATGATGTTCCCAACATTCTCCCAATAATAGCCACATTCTCTTCTGAACCCTCCACAAACCAAATACATACCCAACAGCACAGCACTTGTGACCCTATGTGCTCCACACCCTGTCCTTAACAAGACCTCATCATCAACCACCTGTATCGGTTTAATGACACGTTTCCCCCTTAAAAAACACTTTCCTGCAGTGGAATGACCAAAGTCCCCTCTAACACTTAAGTTGTTTTTATGCAACCAAGCCCTGGCATTCAAGGTTTCTCTGGGACTCTCTATGAACCAATTTTGATTGCACATTCTCTCACTAAGCCCTCTCACTGGGCACACGCTGCCAGTAACACCCACTGTAAGCATGACAACTATCAGGCATGAAAGGCAGCACAGACGTGGGTTTTGTAAATGGTATGTGAACAGGAAAGACTTTTGTGGGGAGAGAGGCATGTGTGAAGGCTGAAGTACTCTCTTTCTCTGTCCGGGCAGGTGGTTGAGTTTCTGTCCTGTGCTGTAGAATGCACGAACGCTTGAGGGCTCTCTTTCTATTTCTCTATCTCTCTCTCATTCTCTAACTGTGGGTAGATACATTGTGCTAGGTTGCTGGCTTGGCGATTGTCTGAACTCTTTCTTTCTCTCTCTCCTTCTCCCTCTCTCTCATCCCCCTTGCTGTCAGGTGGTGAGTGCTCTGGAGTCCAACCCCACAGCGAAGCGTACTCAGCTGCACCACAAGTTTGAGCAGGTCATTGCTCTGGTGGAGGACAACATCTACGAGTGCAGCAGTGATGCCTGAGTCTCCCTCCACCCAGTTTCCACCCCAGCCCATTCCACCTGGCTGCCTCCACCCTACCCGGGGTCCAAGGACCTAGGAAACCCCCTGTCTGTCTACCCTTCACATATCCCTTCTGTTTATAGAGCCCAAAGACAGAAAGGAACTCTTTGCTTTAAGAAAGATTTTTCCTTTAAGACTGGAAGAGATGGCAGCTTGAGCGTTACTGTACCACCCCTAGCCCAAGAACTCCTCAGAAACCTGATTGGGAGCACTGTACCATGGATTAAGAAATGTCCTAAGATACGTACCTTGTACTCAGCAATTGCGTTAGATACTGAGGAATTGATACCCACCTCCCATATATAGAATCTCTGGATCCTCTCTTTGACTGTGTTGACTCTTCTATTCACACATGGATATAACCCTAATCTGGTTTCCTGCCTGTTCACACCTGGCTTAAATCTCACTCTGGTTTCACTCTGGTTTCACTCTGCTTTGACCTTAAGTATAGTGGAGTTAGAGGAGGCACTTGGAGATGGGCCTTATTCTGGATGATGTCACCGCCTCTGGGACCTGGAGCCCCGGCAACCATCTTACGCACTGAAACCCTTTCTCTTGGGGGACGAGCCAATGATGCACTGTACTGTATGATAAATGTCCATAGCAATATTTATAGCTGAGTTCTAATGCTATCTAAGTGGCCTGTTCAATGATATGTAAATGAGAAACTCCTCCAATCTTCTTACAACCTGCACTGTTCTCAGGTTTGATTGGTGGAAATGGCAAATAACTCCACTGGTGCTTGGAACTACAAGTCCCAATGTGCTTTGCAAGTTTGTGATGGGGTATGGAGGAGTAGAGAGTATAATTAAGATGATTTATTTAGGTGATGTTTCATGTGCCAGACCTGCTTGCAAAGAGACTGGACTCTATTTGAGCAGATGGAATGTAGTTCACTGGGAAAAATTACATTGGATGTGTTCATGTGAAGGCAAGTTAATCTGTTTTGTAAGTGACTGAGAACGAAGATGGATTATGACCAAGAGTGAAATTTAGAGTAAAACTATGACCTTCGGTTAATCAAAGATGAAGAACTGTCTGATATGACTGTACTTGTGATGCCAAAATGACTTGCGTCTATTGTCAGAGTTTGTGAAAATAAATGCAATTACAAAGCTATAATATAGTATAAAAGGTTATGAAATGTCCGTTTCATAACAATATTTAAATTCCTGTTTTCATCAATAACTAGGGCTCGATTCAATCAAATCCTCTTAAGCCAACAACCATATAGCGGTTGTTTTGGCGATGTCAGAGGTGGAACTGAGTTGTCAAATCCACAAGTGGCTCCCAGCATTATACCTAAAGCGGACATTGCCATTGGCTGTATGGAGTTGCACTAACAAAAATCCTGTGCAGTATTATTTACAAATTTGAACACTGCAATGTGAGATGTAATCTACACTTGGATTAGGATGATAGAAATCCTCATGATTTCGTTTAATGATTTTTAAATTTAAGCATAATTATTTCTATATAGCCTATATTTTCTCATTCTGAACTTCTAACGCTCTGGCTTCGTGACAACGATCGCAAGAGCAGCTGCTCACCGATTTGACAGCTCAAACACTGTTCCACCTGATACCACCTAAACATCTGCTACAGTATGCGGGTGTCTGCTATCGCCGGATAACGCTTGATCTGATTGTATCTAGGCCCTAGTCCTATGTAAACTGAGAGAATTTCAGCAAAGCGACATTTGTAAACCCCAGGGCAGCAATGTAGTATTTTGTCAGTGCCATCTTGATTGGTTGTGCATACCACCCAACAACCCAATGGGCATCTGGACTTTTTCAGAAAGGCTAGTACTGTAAATGCTCCCATATGAAAGAAACAGCTATGAAAAAGAAAGGTCTCACATATTTTTATAGTCATTTTAATTCCAGGACATTTAACAACTTTATTTCCACGTCACATACAATATCCTAATCTTTACATTATTAACACTAGTCCTGTCTACAGAGCTTTTCAACATACACGCATGCACACACTCATGCACACACTCTCAGGAGATGGCTTCTCTCTGCAGCGGTTCTATGCAGGTCCATTGTTTACATTCAGGACCTGTTCCAAGCCAAGTGTTAAGATCTAACCACCTCCGCCTCATCATGGGAAAGACACAGAAACCAGGGGAGAGCTCTCCTCAACACTTTACGGTATGCACAATCAATTAACACATTTTAAACGCATTTTACCCTAAGTGTTCATTTAACAAATAGATACTTTAAAGAATATTTAAGGGGGATAAGCTGAACAATTACGTAACCAAAAATGGACATATGTTTTTTATATTGTGGCTTTAGAAGGTTTCACTTCAACATTAAGTTATTGTACGTGTTTTAATGGGAGGGGAACCCATGGAACATGTTAAGTTGGACAGCCACCAAAATGACACCCAGTGGTGCTGCTAAAAGTACTTGAGGTAGATATCAAGATGCCCTAACCACAGACCTAGTATCAGACAATGCAACCCCTATTCCCAACCTTAACCTTTAAGAGGGAGTAAAAAAAAATCTGACCCTTTATCAGTGGTTTGAGGCAACTTCTACCAACTCCAGTAAACGATTGATGAAGCCAACTAAGCACTGTTCCTTGGTTTGTTATGCTTAGGTCACAATGAGGGATATATGTACAGGTACAGCTACAACAGGCACACCCCTGCAGTGCAGAAAGAGGTAAATCGAGAGAACATTGACCTATCGGAGGCTACTGCTTGGCGGTGGGACCCCAGATGGGCTGGGCCAGGTAAGGAGTCAGGGTTTACAGGTTGTAGGTCAGGCAGGAGCGACCTGGCTGGCAGAAATGGAGGAGGCCTGTGTTTTGGAGGAGGCAGTGGAGGTCTCCTCCTCACCGAATGGGTTCTTCCCGCAACACACTATGGTCAACATGCAGTTCCTGAACTGGAGAAGGGAGGAGAGGTCAAGGGGTTGTTATTCACAGACGTTTATCTATGTCCGTTTCCTGTAGACACACATAAACACTCTGCTTGGGTTACCTGTCTGTTGAGTAGAATATAGATGACTGGGTTGTAGAGGGCAGCACTCTTGGCAAAGAAGGCTGGGATGGTCATCATGACAGGGCCAAAGTTGGTGCCCTGATTGGCAAAGATGTACCAGGCCACTGTGGCATAGGGCACCCAGCATACCAGATACGAGATGACCATGACGATCACCATACGGGTCACTTCCTTCTCTGCCCTCTGAGTGGTCTCTGACTCCTGCTGCAGGGCTGCCGCCTGAATGGACGGACACACACACACACACACACAAACAGAGAGTTCTTTGATATGAGCCCTAACTTGAGATATATTAGTCCTGTGTGTTTACCGGTACTCAGTGACCGTGAGTGTGTCGTACCGCGCGGACGGTGCAGAGCAGGCGGCCGTAGCAGAAGCCGATGATGACCAGAGGGATGGAGAAGTGGAGGGTGAACATGTAGATAACGAAGGAGGTGTTGCCCAGCTCAGGCTCCGGGGTGTAGTAGTCAATCCCACAGGAACACTGCATGCCCTCTGGAATGTACCTACATACATACACCTCATATTATTGTTTTAAAATGTAATATGTATTATACAGAAGTATTGCAGCTGAGGTCTACCAGCCATCAGCCCATTCCTCATTAGTAAGGTGACATTTAAGTTAAGGCTAGTAGGAGATGCTATTTAGAGTGTATTTAGAGGGTGACCTACCTGGACCAGCCACACAGTGGAGGTACAGCACAGGTGAGAGACATGATCCAGGTGGAGGCCACGCCCATAATGGCGTGCCTGTCATTGAAGCGGAAGTTGGTCATTGGTTTACACACCACGATATAGCGCTCGATGGCCAATACCACCAGAGACCAAAGGGCGATCTCCCCTGAGAGACACACAGCAAGTCAGAGAGACATACACAGTATAAATGGCCCTACTTCAAGACAAAGCTTCATTCATTCTATATACAAGTCAGAGAGACATATACAGTATAAATGCTCATGTGCAGAACGTATTTAGACAATTAAGGAATATTGGACATATTGTATCCAACAGTACACAGGCTACAGTGAGTGGCAAATATACATTTGTGCATTTATGATATAATTTATATTAATGTGATAACTACTGTAGACCCTACTTCAAGACAAAGCTTCATTCATTGCATATATAAGGTCTATACATCTGCAGTTATTAAATACCTTTCCCCAGCCAATCAGTTGTGTTGTGACAAGGTAGGGGTGGTATACAGAAGATAGCCCTATTTGGTAAAAAAAACAAGTCCATATTCTGGCAAGAACATCTCAAATAAGCAGAGAAACGACAATCAATCATTCATTTAAGACATGAAGGTCAGCCAATCCAGAAAATGTCAAGAACTTTTTAAGTTTCTTCAAGTGCAGTCGTAAAAACCATCAAGAGCTATGATGAAACTGTCTCTCATGAGGACCGCCACAGGAAGGGAAGACCCAGGAAAGGAAGATCCTCTGCTGCAGAGGATAAGTTCATTAGAGTTAACTGCACCTCAGATTGCAGCCCAAATAAATGCTTCATAGAGTTCAAGTAACAGACATATCTCAACATCAACTGTTCAGCGGAGACTGCGTGACTCAGGACTTCATGGTCGAATTGCTGCAAAGAAATAAACTACTAAAGGACACCAATAAGAAGAAGAGACTTGCTTGGTCCAAGAAACAAGAGCAATTGACATTAGACCGGTGGAAATGTGTCCTTTGGTCTGATGAGTCCAAATTTGAGATTTATGGTTCCAACCTCTGTGTCTTTGTGAGACGCAGAGTAGGTGAACGGATGATCTTCGCACGTGTAGTTCCCATCGTGAAGCATGGAGGAGGATGTGTCATGGTGTGGGGTGCTTTGCTGGTGACACTGTCTGTGAGTTATTTAGAATTCAAGGCACACTTAACCAGCATGGCTACCACAGCATTCTGCAGCGATACACCATCCCATCTGGTTTGCGTTTAGTGGGACTATTATTTGTTTTTCAACAGGACAATGACCCAAAACACACCTCCAGGCTGTGTAAGGGCTATTTGACCAAGGATTGTGATGGAGTGCTGCATCAGATGACCTGGCCTCCACAATCACACGACCTCAACCCAATTGAGATGGTTTGGGATGAGTTGGACCGCAGAGTGAAGAAAAAGCAACCAACAAGTGATCAGCATATGTGGGAACTCCTTCAAGACTGTTGGCAAAGCATTCCTCATGAAGCTGGTTGAGAGAATGCCAAGAGTGTGCAAAGCTGTCATCAAGGCAAAGGGTGGCTATTTGAAGAAATATATTGATTTGTTTAAGACATTTTTGGTTACTACATGATTCCATATGTGTTATTTCATAGTTTTGATGTCTTCACTATTATTCTACAATGTAGAAAATAGTAAAAATACCAGTCAAACTTTTGACTGGTACTGTACATATCATAGGGCAGAAGGTAGGCTAGCGGTTAAGAGCATTGGGCCATCAACCGAAAGGTTGCTGGTTTGAATCCCCGAGCAGAATAGGCGAAAAATATGTGACTTGAGCAAGGCATTTAACCCTAGTCGCTCTGGATAAGAGTGTCTGCTAAAATACTCAAATGTAACATCTCATAAGGTGCTGGGCTTATTCAAGTCTGCTTTACCATAAAGGGAGGGTGAGGGTGCAATTCAATTATTCTAAAAACATGGTTGTTCTTGATATTGGAAAAAATCTGTATCACCTTACATTAAAGTAATGGAGTTGAAGGTACATTGAGGTTGCACCTGGAGAATGTCGTGCACCCCTTTAGGTAAAAATTACTCTTAACCACAGATCAGATTCAAATTCCCCATAGGCTAACCATAACCATTATGGGAACAAAAATATCTTACCCTGTAGCTTGCGACAACTTCTACCTACCCCAATAACCTCCCAACTTCGAACCACACCCTAGGGCTCCACCATCACCATGACTTACCTCCCATAGTAGCGAAGAATCCCTCAATGTTGCAGCCGGTGACCCCCAGGAAGAAGTATCCCTGTAGGGCCGTGGCGAGGGTCACAGTGAAGCCCCCCACCACCATGAAGAGGTCAGCCACAGCCAGATTCAACAGGATGTAGTTCAGGGGGGTCCGTAGCTTCTTGTGCTGCACTGTGACGTAGAGCGTAAGGAAGTTGATGGGGAAGGCTGTGATGATGAGAAAGATCATGTAGGCAGCGAGGAGCGAGTACTTCCAGGGTGCAGCTAGGTAGTACTGAGGGTACTCAAAGGGGCTCCGCACCACCCCTGTCTTGTTAGACATGGGCACGTAGAAGTTTGGGCCCACTGTGCCGTGCATGGCGGCGGCTGTTGTGTGTCTATTTGTCTCTTTGTGTCTCTACTGTCTTTCTTTATTCTCTCTGGTATTTTGAGAGAGGAAAGAGAACGCGCTATCCCCTCCAAGAGAGGAGCTATTTCTAGCTGGAGGGCTGGAAGGATGGATCGATAAATGGAGGAAATAGATCCTGGCGATGAGAGGTGGTGTGCTCTGCCCCCCGAGGCGGGCGCAGACCCTTTTAAGAGCTTCTCTCTTAGGATTATGGGACGTGCATGGAACTCAGCATGGTGTCAGCATAGACCGATTTAGGACACACACACACACACACACACAGTAATTCATGAGAAAAACGTCTAGGACATATACTGTATACTCAAGCGTTATCCTCTGATGATTTCATCATCACATGTTTGCTAAGGAGAGAGTGTTACAGGAGGCTGACAAAGACCAATGCAATTTATAGACTTCTGCTCAAATAGCACATATGGCTCTGGCTAAAAGTAGTGCACTAGGAAATAGGGTGTCATCAGAGATTTAAATTATCCTAGATGTCAAGAGGCTACTGTACCAGTCTGCATATGCAGTCCGACGTGTTAAACTTTTTTTTGTATACTGTATATTGTTCCAGACAGAATAGTTATTTCATGGACTGTCTACATTCCCTGTTGATGTAAATCTGTGTGCTAGGCTCTGTGTAATCTGATCGTGTTAATCCTATTGGGTTAATCGGCTGAAGACGCACTTTTGTTGCGGACTATAATGATCGCCATGACCTCGTCACTCAAATAACGTACATGAGGGGTGTGAGCATATGGGCGGAAAACCCTCTAACTCCTTACCCCCTCTCCTTACTTCCCATATCATTCCCTCTTTCTGTCCCTCCCTCCTCACCTCAAAGCTGAGTTTGGCCATGAAGGTGTCCTCCTTTTTGTCTTCCGTGCCTTCATCCAGCTTCAGGGACTGGGATTCTGACACCGTTAAGGACTCATGCGTAGACACGCACAATACTTCTGCTCGCCGCTGTCTTACACACATTCAAGCCATAAACCATTAACAGACCCATGCCACCACTTTGTACAACATTTCCCCCTCAAAGCTCAGCGAGTAAGAGTGACGGAGAGAGTGGGCTCCTAAAATACAGTCAGTGAGTTAGTCAGTGTGTGGTTTCTAGGAAAATATGTGGCCTCTGTGCCCTTGGGGCAGGCAGGCTAATGCAGCTTAATCCCAGACAGAGAGGTCTCTGAAGTGTTAGTGTCATTAAACTGAGAGAGAAGAGCCCCTCTAACCCTATTAACTCTCGCCGCTAAGATGACATAGGCCCGACAGCTTATGCTGCTTGTCAGAAACAGAATCAGTGCCAAGAAATACTTGGGATTACTACCTTATCAGAACACACACCGCACCACTGACACGGACACATAGTGTATGTAATGTGTGTATGTATGGGCACACAACCTTAACAGATTATTCCCATTAGGTAAAACTGGTCATGAGAAATGTGTTGATTTTAGTGGTGTACACTGCATAAGGTAAAGGATAAACCCAGTGCTTCCTTCCTGATGCGAAGGACCTCCAGGTCAATGACAGACACAGCCTCCTCATCACCAATACCCTCGTCCAGGTAGAATTGCACCAGATTTAGGACCTTTATAGTGCAGTACAGTGACACATTAATAAGACAACTTGGAATCAAAAATCTATTTATGAAAGAGACAGGTGTCAACCTATCATATGAAGATGCTGAGTAGATCAAGGGCTGTTTGCAGTTGATACACACACTGTCCTGGCTGTTCAGCAGGGGGTTGTTGGTGGAGCAGCGGTAACATGGGGATCAGGTAATATGGGGAAAGGTGTGTATGGTTACACACATACACACCTTTGTGAATATATACAGTACAAACCTATAAGATACACACTCCACCAGAAAAAAAGCCTTCAGAAAGTAGTCACACCCCTTAACTTTTTCCACATTTTGTCAAGTTACAGCCTGAATTTAAAATTGATTAAATTTTGATTTTTTTTCTCACTGGTTTAAGACACAATAGCCCATAATGTCAAAGTGGAATTATGTTTTTCAACAAAATGTTGAAAAATGTCTTGAGTAAATAGGTATCCAACCCCTTTGTTATGGCAAGCCTAAGTACAGGAGTAAGAATTTGCTTAACAAGTCACATAATAATTTGCTTGGATTCGCTCTGTGTGCAATAATAGTGTTTAAAATGATTTTTGAATGAATACCTAATCTCTGTATGTGTATTTTCTGTGTATTTTCGTTATTCATCATGTATTATACAAAACTATCACTCGCGCAGCATATAGATGTGTCTGCTGAAGTAAAACATGTGCTTTTATAAGCTCATTCAATTGGGCAACCATTTGAAATGCAATCTCATGTTATTAACTGTTTTGGTGCACGATTAAAAATAGATACTATTTTTATTTCTCAACCGGTGATTAAAGTGCAGGCAAAAGGCTCTCAGCGTTTCACCCACCACTTTACAATGTGAGCTGAAGGCAGTATGCATTTTGAAAACATACTTCACTGTTTGAAACCTGAATGTTTTATTTCATATTATGAAGCATGTCTTATCTTGTTTCAAAGTAGCCTAAAGGCCAAATCCGAGGCAATTATTTTATAAAGACTTCGTAGGCGGTGTGGAGTTTCAAGTTTGAGGAAGATTACAATTTATCCTACAATTTCTACCATTCTGCGTGCCAGTTATCATTCTCATATGCGCATATTCGTGGAACAGTTTCATTTCACTAATAAAAGTTTCATTTCCATAACATTTTATTTTCTCAAAATTGTATTTCCTCTGCCATATTGGCACATTGATACACCGTGATCCATTGGTGGCTAAAGAAATTAGCATATGGCACTCATAGCCTATAGGCCAATGCAGCAGTAGGCCTATAACATCCCTCTTTCACACGGAGGAATGGTGATTATCGAGGGGGAGATAGATGGAAAGATTTTTCAAATAGCTTACTGTGAGGAACTATAATATAATATAATATAATAAACACTTCCCTACATTTCCGCGCATCAGGCCAGGTACTTATATGCATGCTCCGGTGTGCGCTCCCCTTCAACATTATCAGGACAGAGAAATCAGACATGCATATTGGGCGGCAGGTAGCCTAGCAGTTAAGAGCGTTGGGCCAGTAACTGAAAGGTTAAAGGTTGAATTCCCGAGTCGACTAGGTGAAACATCTGTTGATGTGCCCTTGAGCAAGGCACTTAACACTAATTGCTCCTGTAAATCGCTCTGGATTAGAGCATCTGCTAAATTAAATGAAAAATGCTCACATGGCCACTACAAACAAAAGAAAATTTAATAAATGTTAAAATCTTGTAAAAGATAGTTATGAAATAAACCAAAACTTGTTTCTCACTCCGAGAACGGTAAATTACTGCAATTAATACAAGTACTAATGGAAATGTATGTAATCAAATGACATGCAAAGTGTTGGTCCCATGTTTCATGAGCTAAAATAAAAGATCCCAGAAATGTTCCATACACACAAAAAGCTTATCTCTCAAATTTTGCACGCAAATTTGTTTACATCCCTATTAGTGTGCATTTCTCCTTTGCCAACCTGACAGGTGTGGCATATCAAGAGGCTGATTAAACAGCATGATCATTACACAAGGGCACCTTGTGCTGGGGACAATAAAAGGCCACTCTAAAATGTGCAGTTTTGTCACACAACACAATGCCACAGATGTCTCAAGTTTTGAGGGAGTGTGCAATTGACATGTTGACTACAGGAATGTCCACCACAGGTGTTGCCAGCTAATTTAATAAATATTTAGTTACCATAAGTCGCCTCCAACGTTGTTTCTGAGAATTTGCCAGTACGTCCAAACAGGAGATGTGTTACGCTGCATGAGGCAAATTGTGGTCACACCAGATATACCAAGCCCCTACCTTTTTATTAAGGTATCTGTGACCAACAGATGCATATTTGTATTCCCAGTCATGTGAAATCCATCAATTAGGGCCTAATGCATGTATTTCAATTGACTGGTTTCCTTAAATGAACTCTAACATCTTTGAAATTGTTGCATGTTGCATTTATATTTTTGTTCAGTATACTTTCCTACTGGGCCCACCGATATGCCATTTCTATCCTGTTTTATTGGTTTTCAACTTTATTTAGTTGTCCAGAAGCCAAAGGCATAACCCTAGTTTGTCACGACCCCGTCCCCGTGAGCCTGTTTTCCTGTCTGTCTGTCTGTCTGTTTTGTGTTGTGTTCTTGAACGTGCCCTGTTCAGGTTGCTGGGTAACGAGGGTAAGGCGGGAATTCCAGGATCGCCTGAACCTGTTCTCACCTGTTCCTTGTCAGTAATCATCACACCTGGTCCTGATCATCATTACAACCCTACTTAAGCCGAGACCTTAAATCCAGTCCCTGCCGGATCGTTAGTCACACTCCGTATGTTGTGTTTGCGCACCAGACCATAGTTATTTTGATATATTCAGTTTGCCTTGTTCATTTCAGTCTGCCTGCTCATCTGATTTCTTGTTCTCTCTGCCTCAGTACGTTCACCTGGAATTCCCGTCTCTCCTGCCTGGCTACCGGACCCGTCTTCCATCTGTGGAACACAAGACTACACCTTCAGCCCCCCCATCATCTGTAGTCCCCTGTCTGCCGTACCATCTTCATTATTATATTGTGATCAATGTGATCAATATATTGTGATCGTTTGGGTTCAGAACCAGAGAAAGTTATATTATTTATTTTATTTCACCTTTATTTAACCAGGAAACGCCCATTGAGTCTCTTTTTCAAGGGAGACCTGGCCAAGAAGGCAGCAACAATCAATACATTACAGAATTAAAACATACAACAATCCAACAACATGATCCAGCATAAGTCTTCCATCAAAAGTGTAAATTAATTCAGAGGCACTAACATATCTAGATGAAGCATGGGTTGTAGACTATTCCATGCCTCTGGTGCACAAGACGAGAAGGCAGTCTTGCCTAATACTGTAAATGTCCTGGGGACTGTAAGTAGCAAACACCTACCAGACCGACCGTGTATGCTAACTGCTGGTGCTGAAGGAGACCAGACTACAGAGGTAAAGAGGGAGTTTACCCAAAAGGGCTTTGTAGAAGAACACTTACAAATGTAGTTTTCTGCGCATATAAAGTGAGGTCCAACCCATCATTTGGTACAGGTGCAGTGGTGTAAATTACTTACACTGGGGGCCTAAAGTTTGGAATATTACTCATTCAAGGGTTTTTCTTTATTTGCATTATATTTTACATTGTAGAATAAAAGTGAAGACATCAAAACTGTGACATAACACATATGGAATCATGTAGTAACCAAAAAAGTGTTAAACAAATCAAAATATTTTATATTTGAGATTCTTCAAAGTAGCCACCCTTTGCCTTGATGACAGCTTTGCACGCTCATGGCATTCTCTCAACCAGCTTCATGAGGACTGCCACAGGAATGGAAGACCCAGAAATACCTCTGCTGCAGAAGTTCATTAGAGTTACCAGCCTCAGATTGCAGCCCAAATGAATGCTTCACAGAGTTCAAGTAACAGACACATCTCAACATCAACTGTTCAGAGGAGACCGTGTGAATCAGGCCTTCATGGTCGAATTGCTGCAAAGAAACCACTACTAAAGGACACCAATAAGAAGAAGAGACTTGCTTGGGCCAAGAAACACGAGCAATGGACATTAGACCAGTGGAATTCTGTCCTTTGGTCTAGAGTCCATATTTGAGATTTTTGGTTCCAACCTCAACCAAATTTAGATGGTTTGTGATGGCAAAGGTCATCAAGGCAAAGGTTGGCTATTTGAAGAATCTAAAGTCTAAAATATTTTGATTTGTTAAACACTTTTTTGGTTACTACATGATTCCATATGTGTTATGTCACAGTTTTGATGTCTTCACTTTTATTCTACAATGTAAAATATAATGCAAATAAAGAAAAACCCTTGAATGAGTAATATTCCAAACATTTGGCCCCCAGTATAAGTAAAAATACTTGAAAGTACTACTTAAGTAGTTTTTTGGGGGTATTTGTACTTTACTATTTATATTTTTGACAACTTTTACTTTTACTTCACTACATTCCTAAAGAAAATTATGTACTTTTTACTCCATACATTTTCCCTGACACCCAAAAGTACTGGGTACATTTTGAATGCTTATCAGGACAGGAAAATTGTCTAATTTACACACTTATCAAGAGAACATCCCTGGTCATTCTTACTGCCTCTGATCTGGCAGACTCACTAAACACATGCTTCTTTTGGAAATTATGTCTGAGTGTTGAAGTGTGCCCCTGGATATCTGTAAATGTTATAAACAAGAAAATGTTGCCAAATTTGAAATTATTTATACTTTTACTTATAATTTTGAGCATGTTTAGCAAATACATTTACTTTTGATACTCAAGCATATTTAAAACCAAATACTTTTAGACTTTTATTCAAGTATGATTTTAATGGGTGACTTTTACTTCAGTCATTTTCTATTAAGGTATCATTACTTTTACTCAAGTATGACAATCAGGTACTTTTTCCACCACTGACAAGGTGCAATGGCAGGTGAGTGACTTGGCATTTGTAATAAAGCACAAGGATTCATGATAAAAAAAAGTCCAGTCTCTGTGAGACAGAGGAGGCTGCATGCATATACAACAAGTCACCATAATCAATTACAGAGAGAAAAATGCCCTGAACAAGCTTCTTTCTAGCCATAAGCGGGAAGCATGCCTTAAGAAAAAATGTAAGCTTCCTCACAAGATTATCCATATGAACTTTAAAGGACAACTTGTCATCCAACGATATACCTAGGTATTTGTAGGATGACACTTTTTCAATGGATAAGCCACCATTATGTGACAATGCTAACCTTCTCTGGCTGAGTTCTTTACATTCAGGACCAGTTTGAGACCATAACGGGAGGCCTGCAGTGACTGAAAAGCAGTCTGGAGCTGTTCAACAGCCTGAACCAGAGAAGTGGCCTGTATCATCAGCATATAGATGCACCTGTGCTGGTTGCATCCCATTCCCCAAATCATTAATAAAAATAACAACACAAGAGCTAAAATGGAACCTTGGGGCACACCTCTATTAATCTCAAGAAAAGCTAGACTTGTGATTGTCAGCATATACACATTGTTTTCTGCAAAGACAGTTCCTAAAGCAATTTACTGCCCATTCACTGAGACCAATGTTACCGAGTCTAGCTAGCAACAACTCATGGTCAACTGAATCCAATGCCCTTGATAAATCAACAAACAGAGCAGCACAATGTTGTTTGCCACTGCCATAGCAGTAGTTGTGGTGCTGTGCCCCGATCTAAAGCCAGACTGAACCCTGCTCAGTATGTTCTTTTCAATTAAGACGTTTTTTAACTGTGCATTCACTAGGGATTCATAGACTTTGGCCAGGATAGGTAGTTTTGAGTTAGGACGATAGTTATTAGCATCTGAGGGATCTCCACCCTTTAGTAGTGGGAGGACTGTCCAAATGCTGGGTATGGAATTGGTCAAGAGACTCAAGTTGAAAATGTGAGCCACAGGTTCAGTAATAATACCAGCTGCTAACTACCAGGTTGTCTGGACCTGTAGACTTTTATTTAGTGTCTATTGGCTTTAGTGCTTTATAGACCTCAGCATAATAAACAGGCTAAAAGTTAAAATAGTTAACATGAGATTTTGCTGTAACATTCATTAATTGTGCGAGATTCAGAGTCACACAGTTCTTTAAAAGAGTCCAATACATATGTAAGCATGTCCCAGTTAAAATCTCCTAAAATAATGAATTCTGAGTCATTTAGCTTGTGCAGGACATCAGAAAGAGAGTTAAGTGCGTCTCCTGAAGCCGAGGGCTGTCTGTAGCAGCCGACTACAGTGATGTGGGAGTCCTTATATACGTTCACCTTAACCGCAATAAATTGTAAATGTGTTAAACCTTTCCAGTCATCCGATCAATTCTAAAAACTGTGTACCCATCAATAGAAATCAAGTTATTTGACATAGATTTCCTTAGCCAAGTTTCTGATAAAACCCTTATGTCCGCATTTGTTGGAAATAGATGTCTTACATTAACATGCAAGAGGTCAAAACTTGCTCTGTTTTCTAAAATCATAGGGAGTCGGTAGGGATTGCATGGTGTCTACCGGCCCAGGGTTTGGTCACACATTAGCAGAGATCAACAATATAAGCATAACAATACTATACAATGCGTGAGGACTTGGCGGAGCCAGCACCATTGTCCATGAAACAAGCTTCATTCAAGAGTTTGAGATTTTGGAAGTATGCTATCATGTGTAGGCCCACTTGCGCTTGAGAGTGGTACAAATGCAGTTCCAGAGATAGACCAAGTTCCTGGTGGTATTGACATGATGGTCTTGTCAGAGTGTTTGCAAATTGTAGGGCATAAGGCAAAGATAACTCACTCACCCATTGATCATTCAGCCTATTTAATCCAAGATGTCATTGAGTAAAGAGCAAGCACAGTAACAGATACATAATGCTGTTTTTTTTTAATCTTTCAACACAGGTGACGACCAGTAGACCTTGTGTACAACGACGTAGATTTTAACCCGGCCCACGGTGCATCAGGTTTTCCAATCTGGCAACCGCTTCTCTGCTCCTAGCCTTTAGTGTGCATCTGCACTCGCATAGCAGGCCTTGCGCGTAGACAGACGCTTCTGACTCGGTGCACTCCAACTCCAAAAAGGTGTAGGCTATAGTTTACGAACGGCCCAAGACAGAAAAAAAAGGCCTTTTCAATCAGAAAACTTTGTACAAACAAATTTCGTAAAATAGAGACTGAGATCTAAAAATAATAGTAGTTATACAGCATCCACACATCAAAAGTGTTTGCTTCCGTAGACAGGATCAGGGTCATAAAACATAAAAACTCAAGATATTCAAATGGACAGACTGATTGTCTGCCATCTTGGAGTGATGCATAGTTGTTGCATCTTTAGATCCCCCTCCCTCCCACTTTAAGTTTCTAACAGAGATTTTTATCTCTGAGACATTTGAAACCACTATCTTTTTACAGAATGGTGTTTTCCCGCGTATTGCATTTTGGAAATTGTTAGAAAATTATGTTTTATTGGCCGCTTCATTACATGTTCTGTTAAGAGACATTAACATAATCTAAATGTGATTTCCGTCATTCTGAGAATCTTGGGTGACACCCTAATGGATTATGCACACAATGCAAATGGGTACAGTACATTTCTCAAATGGCTGGTAAATCAAAAAAATCTTCTCGGTCACGTTGTCAGGCGCCATATTTTCCAAACAGAAACCCTGGTGTGTAAGCGCGCGCACACACGCACACACACACAGAGTAAGGCTGCACAGGTCCATGGACTCCTGGAGGCGAGAGGGAACGTGGAGGTCCTGGAGCTTCTCATAGGCATGTCTGGCCAGCTCAAACACTCCCAGGGTTCTGCTCTGCTTAGCCAACGATACAGTGTTACTGAGACCCACCATGAAGGACAACAAGGTGCCAGGGGCAGAAATTGCCCTCAGTAACAGATCTGGGGTCAGCTTACCCTCTTCTAATTATACCCTAACTATTAGGCTAGGAAATGCCAAACTGAACTTAGATCAGTGCCTGCTGGAAACTTCTTCCAAATCCAGAATAGGAACTGTAGATCGGAGAAAGAACTGGGCACACAATTGATAGTAGCTGTGTATGTATGCTAAACCTAGCCATTGTTGCCAACAACCACAAGTCCCAGTCAATACTCTGTTTGGCTCTGTGACTGCACTGATCCTCGCTAAAATAACTATCTTGGCTTTTTGTTTAAAAGTGGTGAGAGTAGAGGAATCTATACTTGTGGTTGTGTATTCTTCCATGCATGTGTGTTTGAGCAAATGAAATTGCTGCCTGTTTGTATTTGTATGGATGAAGATTGTTGTGCACTGAGGAGCCTCTGAGAAAGGCAACACTAGGTCAATGACTTGCAGCTGCAGAAGCACCATAACTGACATCTGTCTACTAGCTCCAACAGTGCTCATCTCCTCTCCTCTGTCCCAGCCTCAGTATTGGTATTGTTAATAAACGTATCTCCTCCTGGTGTGTGTTGTTTAGCAGTGCTTTCCATGACATTGTGGCGTGTTATTCCATCCAGAGTCCGCTAAGCTCATAAATCCCAATTCAAATTTTTCCAATTTTTGCCGGAGAGGATTCCAGCTGCAGAGCCCTATTTCCTTCTGGAAGAATGTGATTTCCTTCCCTGTGCTTCTAACCCTTTCTAACAGTGTGTGTGTGAGTGCGTGCATGCGTGCGTGCATGCTCGTGTGTGAGGTAATCAGTGGGTTTGTTTTGGTTAGTGAGGATGTGCTTCTTCCTGGCGTCTTCTCTTCCTTCCCATCTGCCTTCTCCTTCACTTGGCTGCGCTGGGCTGTTTCCTCTACCCTGTTTGTTCACTGGCTCCAACGCTCTCTCTCTTCCTCTCCTCTATTTTTTTGTACTATTTTCTATTTGACCTTTTCCCTCTCTCAGCCTATAAAGTGTAGCAGCTAAAATAAAACATTTAAAGGTGACAGACATATGGATTTGGCATACTGCTTTAGACCGTTGCAACACAAGCCATAGAAGTAGTCCCCACACTGTGTAACATTGGAAGGATACACTTTGGAGATGCCCAGTGGTACGTCCTTGGTGAGATTGTGCAGGAGGTACCTGGAGATGTTAAAGAGCGTCTCAGACATATGGGAGATGATGGGTTCACCCGGGAGAGAGCGAAAGAGAGCGAGGAGGGAAATAGAGCGAGGGAAAGGAAGCAGGAATCTGAACAAGACAGAGCTACTCTTCCTCCAGTGGAAGGCCTGCCTGCACAAAGACCTCTCCATTACAATTGACAACTCCACAGTGTCTCCCTCCACAGTGCAAAGAACCTTGGCGTGACCCTGGACAGCACCCTGTCGTTCTCTGCAAACATCAAATTAGTGACTCGCTAATGCTGCTTCATGCTCTACAACATTCGTAGAGTATCGACCCTACCTCACACAGGAAGCGGCGCATGTCCTAATCCAGGCAGTTGTCATCTCCCGTCTGGACTAATGCGACTCGCCCCATCAAGCCCCTGCGACTTATCCAGAACGCCGCAGCCCGCTTGGTTTTTAACCTTCCCAAGTTCTCCCATGTCACCCCGCTCCTCCGCACCCTCCACTGGCTTCCAGTCGAAGCTCGCATCCACAACAAGACCATGATGCTTGCCTACGGAGCAACAAGAGGAACTGCCCCTCCCCACCTTCAGGCTATGCTCAAACCCTACACCCCAACCCGAGCACTCCGTTCTGCCCCCGTCCCGTCCCTCTCTTCCATGCTGTTCTTCTCTCTTCCGCTCTCTCCTGCCTTAAACACTAGTCTGAAGATAAAGAATAGCCTAGCCTGAGCTGCGCCACATCCTCCCTTCACAGAGCACTTCGCTCACATGGGCTAGGTTAAGAGGCAGGGAGTGTTGATTAGCGTATAGCGCCAGCTAGCTACCACAGTGTTTGATGGCACAGCACAGCCCTGTGCCTAGGAGAGTTAAAGTGAGATATAAAAGGTTCCTGCTCTGGAGTTCCTCACTTCAGGGGTGTGACCAGGGCAGACTACTGTAAAAACAAACAGAGAGAGCAGACTGACAGAGGCCAAGGGTACTGCAGCCACAGCATACCAGCCTAAAGAAACAGAGTGCTTATAACTGGACATATAATACCTTGTTTATAACCAGGTACTGCCGAGGGCCTCGATGGGGGCTGCTTGTGGGAGGGGTTATCATGATTAATTATCAATTAATTAACTGGTTACTATAGAAAAAGAGGTTATAGTACGTTCAGATAGTTGATGTCGTGGTTGATATGAGTTGGGTTGTAGCTATGGTAATTGGGGCTGTTGTCAACAGAATCTCCAGGAATGTTCTCTCCTTGATAGCTTTGCTCTGTATATCTAACCTAGTTATGCTTTGTAGCAGTATTTTGCTGAATTGGAACGGATTCGAAAAGCATTTTTTATTTCAACTAAGGGACTGAAGGGAATTGAGCCTCCACAGTTTCTGTCTGGCCTTACTGTAGGCTACCATTCTCAACTTTCAACCCTACCTATTCTTAATGTCTTAATTTTGCTTTACTCAACCTTAACATACTCTTAACTATACTTACTGGGCTCTACTCTGTCCCTACTTTCAGGCAGGGTGAGCATCTTACAGTGAAACGCTGTATAGAGTGGTAAACATGGTAGAGCTCTGCCAGGTGTTGGAAACACTTGATCTTCTTCAGCATCTATTCCTTCCTCTCCTAATTTTATTTTACCCCCCTCCTTTTAAATGTAATTTTAAGGCAGGAAAATGTGAAGACAGCAAGGAGTGTGTAGACTTTCACTAGGTAGAGTCCCTTACCCCTAGTGATGTCCAGACACTGCATAGATAGCATCCAGTAAATAATACGCAGCCTCATTAAACCTGCTCTCCACCACAGCATTGTGGGTAAGCGGGTTCAACACCTTCACAGCATTACTCTGCCGGCCAGCCTTGTGGAACGCTGTAGGGGGAAGAGAGAAGGAAGTGAAGAGACTTCATTGTAGCGATGGAGAAAGGGGTAGACTTATTACGCAATATGACGTAGCTGCAGAAAGTAAACAGAATAGTGGGTCAATTTCCGTAACAACTAAGAGTGTTGAAGCGCGAGGCTCAACTTCTCCCCTGGCTACCACGCTGTCCACAGCGTGAAGCGAACCTGTGCACATACACAGATACTGTGTGACTGTAAAAGTGAAGTGTTGCATCTCAATATCAACGTCATTTCGCTGTCTACCTTTAAGGGGCTTTCCAGACACGAAGCGGCGGCAGAGTTGCCGATGCATTTTCAATGGTGCTAGTCGGGGGGGCGGAATTCTATCCAGGCGGACTGAATCTGCTCTATTTTGGCGAACTCCACTCCGCCCCATCTCTTGCTGTCTGGATAGCCATTAACACTGCTTCTATTGCATTGACAGCGATATGCTTTGACATGTCTAAGAAATCTCCTTGAGATTCAACCTTATAGGAGCCAACCCCTTTCCCATTACTCTGTCTCATTCTCAGGCTGCCACAGTTTAACAGCACCACACACACACACACACACACTCTCTCTCTCTCTCTCGCTACACGCCAGGGGCAACATACGAGACAATATTTTCACTAACTACAAACAGACGTCTTCTTAAACGAACCCACTCCCAAATGTCAAACAGCATGGCACTTAGCAAGCAGAGCGCCAGTAAACATATGTCCTATTCTTCATGTTGCTATCTGTGGCTAATTAAAGACAGCTTAAGGGAGACAGCCTCTCGGGTGACCCTGTCTGTCCTGCTAGATGTACAGGGGGTCAGGACATATTAGTGTCTAATATTTATCAGTGCAGCCGGGCGGATAAAACCACAGTCAGTTGCTGCTGCTTAGTGTAAGGACACGAACACTATACAGGCAGATACATACACACAAACCACATACACTCCCGCAAACACACTATGCTAACACCGATTAACATGGGCTGTGGCCTGGGCCCACATAACTCTGTGATGTAGCTCAAGCCCAGTTACACCACACGTTTGTGTTTGTGAGGAGTTACAGTCGCCAGTCAGCCCTACCAGGCTACGAGACTCCAGGGGCCTCAAGTCAATTACAATCACTGTGGTGGTAACACAATATACCATTACTAAAACACAATACAGTCAGTACAACACCAGATTACTGCCAGACTGAAACACAACCAGGCCTGTTCAACTATATATTCCACAGCAAGACACAGAGAAGGATATTGTGCAAGATCGATTGGATACAGTACAGTATATAAATATGCATGCAGGGATCCTAATTATAAATCTATGTGGTGATTATAGTTCTTCAGTTCATCATTAAGAATTCTTGTTGCAGTGCTGATTGGAACCATGCATGGTATGTAATAGCAGTCAGGACTTGCTATGTCTAGCTGTGGATCATGTTTTACAGTGAACAGAGAGAGCAGTGCAGAGGAAGTAGTAAAAGACGCTTGGCTGTAACAATACGGGCCAACCTTTATATGGTTTCCATATGTACCCCATGTTAGGAACTGACATTGGCTTCTAGCCATCTGTGGTATTCTATGATACGTTGATATAGTTCTGATTCCAGAATGATCTGAGATATGTCGGCTCAATGTTAGGTGCACAAAATGGGATTTTTCAAAAAAACTATTGCTAAAACTAAGAAGTTTCAACCGATATGGTCTTGGCAAAGTTACTATAACTGTCACACCCTGATCTGTTTCACCTGTCTTTGTGATTGTCTCCACCCCCCTCCAGGTGTCGCCCATCTTCCTCGTTATCCCCAGTGTTGCCAGTTTGTTTTGTTCTTCCAGCCTACCAGCGTTTTCCCCAGCGCCTCTCTCTCTAAAGTGTCTGTTTTCTTGGTTTCCCGGTTCAACCTTTCCTTGCCTGCCCCGACCTTGAGCCTGCCTGCCGTTCTGTACCTTTGTCCCACTACTCTGGATTACCGAACTCTGCTTGCCCCTGACCTGTCTTTTACCTCCTCCCTGTTGGTATAATAAACATTTGTTATTCCAAACGTTGTCTGCGCCTGGGTCTCACCTGTATGCTGATAATAACATTTTGGGAACATCAAACATTGAGCTCTTGTAACATATAGGGATGAGTATGTTCTCTCTTTACTCCCTTTTCATCCTCACCTTCCTGTTCAGTCCTCAAAAAGGTCGTTCTCAGCCAGCGAGCGTAGGGCACATATACGTCTTCTTTAAACTGGGCATGTTTCTCCACCAGATAGAAGGCCTAGGAGAGAGAGAGAGGAAGAAGGGATCAATCACATCTCTTAGGGGGGAGGGAGTACATATCCTCCCTCCCACCCCTTCACTGTGTGCTTGAAATCAAAGAAAGTACCAAAACAAATACATACATACAATACACTGAGTGTACAAAAAATTATGAACTGCTCTTTCCATGACATGAACTAACCAGGTGAAAGCTTTGATCCCTTATTGTCACTTGTTAAATCCACTTCAATCAGGGGAGGAGACAGGTTAAAGGAGGATTTCTAAGCCTTGAGACAGTTGAGACATGGATTGTGTATGTGTGCCATTCAGAGTGTGAATGGGCAAGACAAAATATTTAAGTGCCTTAGAACGAGGTATGGTAGTAGGTGCCAGGCACACCGGTTTGTGTCAAGAAGTGCAGCGCTGCTGGGTTTTTCACATAACAGTTTCCACGAATGATCCACCAACCAAAGAACATTCAGCCAACTTGACACAACTGTGGGAAGCATTGGAGTCAACATGGGTCAGCATCCCTGTGGAACACCTGACACCTTGTAGAGTTCATGCCCTGTACGACAGTGTGCTCAAGTTCCCGCCAATATCCAGCAACTTCGCACAGCCATTGAAGAGGCGTGGGACAACATTCCACAGGCCACAATCAGCAGCCTGATCAACTCTATGCGAAGGAGATGTGTCGCGCTGCATGAGCCAAATTGTGGTCACACCAGATACTGACTGGTTTTCTGATCCACACCCTTACCTTCTTTTTTTTAAGGTATCTGTGATCAACAGATTCATATCTGTATTCCCTGTCATGTGAAATCCATAGGTTAGGGCCTAATGAATTTATTTCAATTGACTGATTTCCTTGTTTGAACTGTAGATAGATTGTTTACTTGTGTGTTGGGCTTTAGCTGAGATTTAATATTTACATTCATACACTTCGATCACATATCTGACATACAACCAGATTAAAATATTTGTAATATCGTGTGTCTTTATGAGACAATATTCCCAGGGAAATTAGCCTACTATTGTAAGTAACTAGTAACACAGGCTTTAAAACACAGACACACTACTTCATCAAGCCAAAACATGAATACATCTCATTACCAATGTGATATATTAGGGTTAACATATTAGACTGATTTTATGTCATGATCAATTAGTGTGCAGCTGGTGTTGTCTTTAGTAGAGTAGTGTGATAGTACCCTATAGAGGCATACCTGCCTGTCATGTTGATTGATTAACCTAAATGTCCCATTGCAAGAATTTTGTTAAGTACACTCCTCTTAATATGTGTAACTATGTGTCACGGTAAAAACCCTCTTCTGCCCTGTCCAATCAGCCTCTGAGTCTAAGCAGGCTAAACCCAGGCTAGGCCCAGGATAAGAGTGAGTGCAGTGAATAGCATCCATATGGCCCATTCATACTATACTGTAGGCTGTGTTCTGTCCTCTCTCAATGTCCACCTCCCCCAGAAAAGGATATATAACATAGCTGCTAACGCCATGCCAGATTCATACAATATGAATGTGATATAAGGTTCTAGTTTTTTTGGCATTCTCTCTGTTTCATCGTGGAAATCGTCAGTTTGCTCTCAGTACCGCCTGAAATCGATTAAATGCTAGAATGGATTTAAGAAATGCAGTATGAGCTGTTCTGATTGGGCGGTTGAGCTAAGGCTCTTTATTGCTTTGGACTGTTGGGTGCTTCTCACATTCTAGTCATAATGTAGGCAGGGATTCAGAGGAAATCTCTGGCTTGGCTGGAAACGTTGCTCTAGTTTTAATAAAACATAGTTTCAGTTTGTCTTGTTCCAGTAAATATGCAGTGTAATTTTCTGTATTCTAGGTGGGACCTATGAGGTATACTTTCTGATGAGCCAAGTAAGATAGAATACTGTAGCTGTGTCCAACAGGTGTAAGGACCATAAGTGGAATGTGAATGGTTCTGACTGACCTGGTCCCAGTGTCGTGCCTCCATGTGCAGCTGCACCATGGCCTGCAGGTCTCCCATCTTGGAGTAGGTCTCAGAGGAGTAGCCATGGTGCTCCGCCTTATCCAGCTTACGAGCTATGTCAATCAACCTGGGGGGAGGGGGGGTGAGATCAGACAGAGTGTGTGGAGGGTGAGGGTTGAGTGTGTGTGTGTCCAAGTGTGTGTGTGTGGATCAGGCCTCGCAGAGGACCCCTTACAAATCACATATCTTCTATAAGCGCATCACACCACACTTAGGAATGAGGCGGAACTCACTCACACCCGAATGTCAGCTGTCATGCCTGATAAAGCTTGACGGGGTCAACCAGTCTTTCCCTGTGTTTGTTATGCTGAGGCTGCCTTCGCCTAGGTGGTCTGGGCCAGAGTGGTGGTGTGATTGACAAGCAGCAGAGACAGAGAGGGGAGCCCATGGGGAGCTCTGATAGAACCACAGGACCCAGCCTTAGCCATCTGCCTGCCTCCCAACCACACACACCCACCACGCTTTCCCATGACTCACAGGAGGGAAGAAGGGAAGAGAACCAAGAGTCATACATACACACACACGTACACACTGTATGTCGACTCAGCCATGCTCTCCTATGATGTCGATGGCTTTGCGGTGCTCTCCTGCAGACAGGTACATCTGAGCAGCGGCCTGCGGCTCCTTGCTGTTCTTAGCCCAGCCTGCCTGCTTGGACATCTGCATGCGAGTGTTCTTCAGTGTCTGTCACGCCCACAAACTCCTACAGAGGGAAATAAAGAGAGGGAGGGGGAGTGAGAGAAAGGGACATAGAGAGAATGAGAATGAGAGAGACAGACCCAACTGGGTCAGAGTCTGGAGAGGTGGGGCACAAACAGGGCCAGGATTCCCCCTCCGGTGTCCTCCAGCGCTAAAACAAACGGCCTCGGGGAACCAGATGGCCACACAGCCACATAAATATACAGCAGCCACAAAACACACACACACACACACACACACACACACACACACACACACACACACACACACACAGAGGAGGGGAAAGGAGTCAGGTCTGTGTCATCTGCTTCAGTACCGTGAACATACACACACAGTTTGTGATCAAAGACCACTCCACACATAAACACACTTAACAGGAGATCGCCTCAACTTCAACTGACCCCCTCATAAAATAATTGAGATCCAACAACTGCCACTCTCACCCCACCACCAATTACTACTGTGTGTCACATGAAAACATGTTTAAAGCCACAGCCCCTGTGTGTGTGTGTGTGTGTGTGTGTGTGTGTGTGTGTGTGTGTGTGTGTGTGTGTGTGTGTGTGTGTGTGTCTACAGTATCTTGGCTGACTCAAACAGGCACAGGTCTCACATACTGTATGTAAAGTCTGTGTGCAATGTGCATGAGTGTGTGGGTGTATAGGCATATTCAAACATTTATGGAAAGTTTATGTATGTGAATGTCTATTGCCTTGAACATTTACAGGTCTAGGGTATGAGAGTGTGTGTGTGAGTCAATCAGTACTCGTACTCACCTTAGCGTACTCAAGCATGTGCAGGTCAATGTATATGCTGAGGACTCTGGAGTCGAAGCCAGTCCTCTTGAAGAGCCTGGCAGACTTGTGGAATTTCCCCTGGTAGGCATAGATGTCCGCTAGGAACATCTCCTTGTCGCTCTCACCCACGCTCTTTTTCTCCTGCAAATCCATCAGCACAGAGACAAACACACACACATTCACAAACAAACAAGTGTATGTGCGCACCACACGAAAAGAAAGAGAGAAATGTGCTAATACCAGGCACTCAGTCAGTTTCACCCTAGTCTGACCCTGCACCATCTGCCCATAGTTGCACGTATTCCATACAGTATTCACACACAGACACAAAGCCGGTTTTGTGGAATTCAATGATCCATTGTTTCCACATCTACCCTCAACATGGAAAAAAAACATTACTATCAAAGACTGACTTTTCCCTTTTCAAACTGCAGCCCGAGGCAGGTCTAATCTTATCACAAAGAATGTCCATGAAAACACATGAATGTATTTATATTCCCAAATACTCCCAGGAGATCAGTTAAGTTCACATAAAATAACACTTTCTTCCCTTTGCTAGCCCTTTGTGTGTGACTGCGTGCCTGAGTCCACGTGTGCGTGTGTGTCACACCCTAATCTGTTTCACTTGTCTTTGTGATTGTCTCCACCCCCCTCCAGGTGTCACCCATCTTCACCATTATCCCCAGTGTATTTATACCTGTGTTCTATGTTTGTCTGTTGCCAGTTATTTTTTTTTCATCAAGCCTACCAGCGGTTTTCCCTCTGCTCCTGTCTCTCGAATTGTTCCTGTTTCTGATCATTCTTCCTGCCCTGACCCTGACCCTGACCCTGAACCTGCCTGCCGTCCTCTACCTCTGCCCCACCTATCTGGATTACTGACCTCTGCCTGCCTTTGACCTGTCTTTTGTATGTGTATGTGTATGTGGGAGGACAGTCATATGCTGGGCCAGTAATTAAATGCTTAAAGAGGGCAACCCATGCGATCCCAAGTTTCCCCTCCTCTGTCTGATTTTGATGATGTCATGTGGAGTTCTCTGGTCAGCCAGTAAATCCACCCTGATTAAAGCTATGTGGTCTGTTCTGTTTTCTACAGTGATCTTGGAATAATACCATTTGGACTAATCCATTATTCATTTTAGGAGAGTGTGTCTGTGCCATATTGTACCTCAATGTTGTTGATGAGCTCCTGGTAGCTCAGGTCTCGTACTCGGATGAAGGCCTGAGAGAGAGAAACACAAGGGAACTCCAGTCCTCGAGTATCCCCAACAGCACACATTTTTGTTGTAGCCCCGGACAAAAACACCTGATTAAACTTTTCAAGGGCTTGATGATTAGTTGACAAGTGGAATCAGGTTTGCTTGTCCGGGGCCACAACAAAAATTGGCAAACCAGAGAATCCACTCACACCACATCCTTAAGCTATTCTATCACATTGGTCAAACAAGCATGAGAGAGATTCTTCATACTAATAGCCTCATCTAGTAATGAACACTAGCATTGCAGTGAAAAAGTGTGTGTTTCCGTGCCAGTACGTGCTTGTCTGAACTTCTTAGCAGTGAAAGTCGAGCCCCTCCAGGGCATCCGTGACCAGATCCCTACAGTCACTGTCAATCACACCCAGACAGGCGATCTGATAGACCTCCTTGAACATCCTTCTCTCCAAATACTGGTACATAGGAGCCGACTGGGGAGTAGAGAAGGGAAGGGGAAATCAGTCAATTCAACGTACATAGAAACATAACTAAATAGTGGATAATAAAGCTCAGTTCTTTAAGTATTATTCTTCCCACCCACCTGAGGCACCTCCATGGTGGACATGGAGTAGGTATGCAGGCAGAAGATCTTGGAGCCGTTGTAGCCCAACACAAAGCCCTGCAGCTTCTATTGGTGCACTGGGAAGATACTGGCCTTGATGTTGAGGTAGCTGCTGCCTAAGAAACACAGCATGCGCTCACACTGAGTGTTCCATGCTACGTTGTTAGCATTGGGCTCCTGGGGAGAAGGGAAGGAAGCTCATAGAACGAGGGCAGTCAGGGGGGAAAAGAAGGTGAAGGAAAAAGGACGAGCAGTGGGACAACCTTTGAACCCTAATTTGAAAGTGAAGACACCTCAACCTTGGTATTAATAACTCTTGATACCTGCCCTCTGACCTGAAAGAGCAGCTCCTTGGTGTTGATGTCGTAAACCAGCCAGGTGTTGTGTTTGTCAGACAACGCACAGGCGTAGACTGCTTCAGCAGAGTGATGGTAAACGGGTTGTCCACAAAGATCTTCAGGATCTGAAGAGAAACACCATTGGCGCGAATTGGACTGAATTGAGCAGCAAGAAATAGCATCTCAATAAGACTAACCTAAATAAATACAGGTAGGTTAGCTAAGACACAAGTGTTTATCTGCCTGTGATACTCACAGCTCCATTCTTTAGCCGCACCAGTAGGCTCTCTCTGCCCAGTGGGCCACCAATGACTTTGATGTAGCGAATCAGGGACTCCATGATCCACTCCTTTTCCTTGATACTGCAGAAGGACAGACACTGCAGTCTCTTCTCCTGCAGGGGAAAGATCAAATAGAAACAGTGAGATAATAAAGACTAGCCTACAACAATGAATAATTGCATTATTGTTTTTTAAGTGAGTACAAAATTCTACTCTAGGCTAAACTGCAATAAAAATGCAATTTGAATAGCGGCGCAAAAGCTCTGTGATTTGAATGTTTTCATTGCATTCATTTAATTTGGATCAGTTGTAGGTCTACTCTACTCTCGACAGTGTATAAGCTCTAGAAAGGAACAGTAGCAGGCCTGTTTGGCTGTATTTTTACTTTTGATACTGAGATGAGCTCTCTCTGGCAAATCATCATTCTCCCAAGTCGCCCTATAATAATGTGGCCACATTTTCTCCCAGCAGGCCCAGTTATTCAGGAAAGCTTAAAGCGTGTGCTGCCTCCTCTCTGATCCGACCGGCTATTCCTTGCGAACCTAGAACTTAACACTTCAATATAGCCTCAATATTTGTAATTTCACTTTTAAAATGTATTACCTTTTATGTGTGGCATAAACACAAACAGTCACAATGTTTTAATCTGATTATGCTACTTCAAAAGTCTCCTAAAGGTTACCTACGCACGTTCGTACAAAATATAATTCCAGCTTCCAAACTGTGCCATTTGTTACAAAACACCCAAAAGTTTAATGATATATAGATAGATAGATAGATAGATAGATAGATAGATAGATAGATAGATAGATAGATAGATAGATAGATAGATAGATAGATAGATAGATAGATAGATAGATAGATAGATAGATAGATAGATAGATAGATAGATAGATAGATAGATAGATAGATAGGTACTTTATTGATCCCCCGGGGGGGAAATTTCATTATCAAGCAGCTACAACAAAAACACAGGGCAGGTGCAAAATGCCACAACGAAAGTACACAAAAGACAGATACACGGTACATGATACATAGAGCGGCAGTATGAAAAAGTATAGAAATACAGGATATCTGGAGTGCAAAAAAAAGCTATAAAAGGACATTGCATAGTATGAGTGGTTGGCTGAATATGTACACTATACATTGGTGGATGTTGGATGGTTAACTATACTATACAGGTTGATGGCAGAGAAATACTTCAGTAGCTAATGCGTATGATATGAGCGAGGGTAATAATAGTTTACTTAATAGACAGACTGGGTAAATGAACAGGTAAGTGAAAATTTTGCATGGTTAAATTAGCTGTACAGTTAGGTATACAGATAAGTGAATACTTGCATGTTTACACAAACTGTACAGGTAAATGACAGGAAGAGATACTTTAATAGCTAAATGTGTGTATGATATCATTGGGGTAATAATAGTAATTCCCTGCGCAGGGTTTAATTACAGACAACTGCACTTATTGCACATTTGATATACTAAAAGCAATGAGAAAAGGTGCAACTGGCAGGATACTAATATGCATTCCTGAGTGAATGCCTAGGTCCAGTAATTACTTACAATATTGCATGTGATATAATATAACAACTGTACATGGGTATGTATATACAGACCTGTATGAATAAGTAGGTCCTGAGTGGATGAGTGCTGACGGAACAGAGTTACTCACGGGAATTTTCATGCCAAGCATTGGATAGAGGGTACAAGGTGGGGAGGAATCTATTTTTTGCTTGTCTAGCTTGACATAGTCTATTTGATTGTAGTGTTGAAAACGCAAACCATGATGTTGAAGCGTCCAAAGTCGGCACACTTTGCTTGTTGGTTGTGTGGTGCATTGGCACAGAAACCTGTTGGTGGAGAGTTTGTTTCATATATTTTATATGATTATAAATATACCATAACAATTTTGATTTCCCCCTAGCTAAGCATTGTCTGCAGCCGGCATTGATTGTAGTGTTATGAAACAGGCAGAGAGAATGAGCTTGTCGGCAAACCCTCAACCTTCTGGCCCGTAGCCCTGTGTAGCATCGGCAGTCCCACAAAAGCATGCTGAAGTGGCAAAGTTGATATCAACACATTTATAAACACAGAGTCGCTACAGTTGCTGTTATTTGTGGTCGTAAACATTATTTTTGACTTAATTCAATGTGGGGGAAGGGTAATGTGTAAATATTTTTTAGGTTGGGGCGGGGGGTGGGGCGGGGGTGTTATGGCACCTTGAGTTGGACCAGCCCCCCCACCCCCAGAGCATTACACTGTCCCTCAATATATCCTTCTAATCTTACTAACCATATGTTTCATTCTCATTCAATGCTCTGTGAAGATAAAAGTCTGATTGTATTTGACACAGCCCAGTCAGAGGTTAGACAGTCATACCAGAGAAACCATCAGCCTCAGTGTTGCAGCTGTAACAGGGCTTTTAGAGACAGATCTAAAGCACCTCTGTCGCAGTTAACTTTAGACTGCTCCCCCCCTCCCCTCACCTCCCTTCTCTGTCAAACCCCAGAGACACAAACCAGGGAGGAAACCACCAGAGACATCCAGTCAGGTTCCACAATGCTGTGGTGGTAACCTCTCACTCTTCCCTGTCTCACTTAGGCTATCTAATGGCTGAGGAGGCGGGGGAGAGACTCAGAGACAGAGCCCCTAAAGGAACACAGATACAGCTGGAGCCTTTAAGAAGGATAGGCAGAAAGATCTGGAGGACCATTGAGTCTAACCGTTCCTCTCTGGCCTCTCTCTTGGGTGTTTTGTAGCAGCGATGCAACGCTAAACGCTAATTCACTGAGTTTCCATCATCTTAATGTCTTTTGGCGGGATCTTTCACAATCTGTCACCATTGCATTAGTGTAATTTACATTAGCATGCTATTAAGTCGCTGCAGGTCAATGTTATTGACTGAGGCCAAATAGTTTGTGTTGCACAGGAGGTTGGTGGCACCTTAATTGGGGAGGACGGGATCATAGTAATGGCTGGAACGGATTAAATGAAATGTTATCAAACTCATCAAACACATGGTTCCCATGTGTTTGTTACCATTCCATTCACTCCATTCAAGACATTGTTATGAGCCATCCTCCCCTCATCAGCCTCCTGTGTTGTGTTGGTACGGCACTTAAGGGCGTTGTTTGTCACCAAGTGTTTGAGAAAAGCCTGAAGCCAAAAGCAAATCCCTAGAAAACAGTTATTAATCAAAGTATTTTGTCTAAAAACAGCTATATTTAAGTGTACAGATTTAATTACCATCCACTACCATAGTGTAAATGTGTGTCTGGGGGTAGTATGGGATAGGGTATGATTTTGGACTGGGTATAAGTCTCACCTGACACAGGATGATATGCTCTGAGCAGACTACGAGCAGGTTGCACTCAAACTTCCTGCAGATCTTCTCCTTGATGCGGTAGTACATGTTGGAGGTGACGTCAGAACTTGTAGATGAGGATCTTCTCAGGCAGCTGGATGGCCAGGCGGTTCCTGTTGATAGCTATCTTTTTAACCAGCTCTCTGCACTTAATCCTCACTGGGCATGGAGAGAAGGTATAGTGAGCACAGGTCCAGTCCAAAAAAATGACCCCTAGACCTAGCTTCACTTAACTCCTACAGCTTTAGTGTTCAATAAAGTACCTATCTATTTATTTATCCATCTACAGATCTGAAGGGACTGGATAGATCTGAGCATGTGGGCAGAACGACATAGCCTTCCAATGGACTTCTTCAGGGAGCTTCTGCCATATCGCTTACACACATCCATTTCCATCAGATCTTCTAACACTGAAGATGGAAGGGAGATAAGGGAAGTACAATGCACACATGCATTGAGAAGTACACTGTACTGTCTAAGTCAATCCACCTTTCTGTTCAGTGAGGAGGTGCTGGACGATGACGCGGTCATGGCGTCTCTTTAGGCGTAGCAGTCTTTGTACAGGCCATGCATCGTGCTGAAGATGAGCTGGGAGAAGGCTCTGTTCCGTCCTGAAAGCCCAACACCTAAACAGAGGATAAAGAGAGAACAGTGTAGCAGTGTTTCCCATTAACACTTCCATGAAAAGACAGAGTGTTCCTGTTGTTTTAACCCCGTCTAAGACAATGCTGAGATGTCAGCAAGGTAGCACCAAATGCTCTCCCGTCGCTAGCTTAAATATAATGTCAAATATAAAAGTTATAAAATTAACCTACATTCATGTTACTTTCATGTACTCTATGGGTGATCACAGATACTTTTTCCACAAGTTAAAAATAACTGATCTGTGAATTTATCCCAAAGTGATATGTCGCATTAACACTTGATCTGACAACATGACATCTATAGCGTTTACATCAGTTGCATCTTATAATTTCTGTTCCCCGTTCTTCACAGCATGTCTCAGCACCATGTCAGCGCTGTTTTAAATTAGAACCTTCCAATACAGTCCCTTCAGACACACGCACATACACTCTCTCTCATACAATCTCACACATTTATTCAATTCGAAGTCCAAAAGATTTCTCAACAGCTTCTACCCCCAAGCCATAAAACTCCTGAACAGGTAATCAAATGGCTACCCGGACTATTTACATTGTGTCGTCCCCTCCCAATAACTACTTCATAGTTATTGGCTCTTAACTGGGCTATGCTTGTCTAGGCCAATAGTTTCCCCTGACTGGGGGCAAGTCTCAAATGAATGTCCTAAAAATCGTCTGTCCTCGGTTGCAACACTCACTATGGAGTTCCAAACTGCCTCTGGAAGCAACGTCAGCACAATAACTGTTCGTCGGAAGCTTCATGAAATGGGTTTCCATGGCCGAGCAGCTGCACACAAGCCTAAGATCACCATGCGCAATGCCAAGCGTCGGCTGGAGTGGTGTGAAGCTGGGTTTGGGGGATGCCAGGAGGACGCTACCTGCCCCAATGCATAGTGTCAACTGTAAAGTTTGGTGAAGGATGAATAATGGTCTGGGGCTGTTTTTCTAGGTTTAGGCTAGGCTCCTTAGTTCCAGTGAAGGGAATTCTTAACGCTACGGCATACAATGACATTCTAGATGATTCTGTGCTTCCAACTTTGTGACAACAGTTTGGGGATGGCCCTTTACTGCTTCAGCATGACAATGCCCCCATGCACAAAGCGAGGTCCATACATTAATGGTTTGTCGAGATCGGTGTGGACGAACTTGACTGTCTTGCACAGAGCCCTGACCTCAACCCCATCGAACACCTTATCTATTAATAGGAATGCCGACTCGAGAGCCAGGCCTTATCGCCCAACATCAGTGCCCAACCTCAATAACGCTCTTGTGGCTGAATGGAAGCAAGTCCACGCTGCAATATCCAACATCTAATGGAAAGTCTTCCCAGAAGAGTCAAGGCTGTTATAGCAGCAAAGGGGGGACCAACTCCATCTTAATGCCCATGATTTTGGAATGAGAAGTTCGACGAGCAGGTGTCCAGATACTTTTGGTCATGTAGTGTATTTAAAAAACAACTTGAGTTCCTCAAGTGTATTTGTGGTCTATGCTAGGTAGGAAAAGACTAAACAAGCTCTGTAAACAAGGATAGCAGAACACTTGACCGGAGAAACCCTGTGGCTGCGCATTTCATGGAGGCTCGTCACAACATCAGCTCTCTGAGAGAAAGAACATTGGTATCAAACATGTTAAGACTCCTAGGAGTCTTAACATGTATTACTAATGTGCAGCCACAGGGTTTCTCCGGTCAAGTGTTCTGCTATCCTTATTGACTGAGTCCTGATATTACTCCTGTGTTCTACTATCCTTGTTTACAGAGCTTGTTTAGTTTTTTCCTACATAGCATAGACCACAAATACACTTGATCAGGTATACCACATATTTTGTAGAATACGTAATGATGCCCTTAATCTTAATGGCCTTGCCCATGTTAGGGTGATTGAACATTGTGCATTTCTTCAAGTTACACTGCATACATAATTACCGTCCGGCACATTGACTAGGAAGGTGTTACGTGGCACCAGTGGAAGATCAGACCTCACCACCATTTTACTGATGTTGGGGGCGCGTCTGAAGACTACCCGCAGGGGTTCTTTAAATGTATTTTCCAGTTGTAGATCAGTGCTCAAGATGTGCCAGTGTTTTTTTATGATATCGTCGAACTGATTGCCAAGTGGTCAGGAGGGTGGGGTGGTTTGGGCGTGAGGCTATCATCCTGGGTCATATCTTTGTATCAGGAATATGGCATCATTTGAAATGTGGTCTCACCCATTAAAACAACAGGGAAGTTTCTATTATATTCATGGACCAAAGTCTGGGCCAAGGTTTTCTCCAGACCATGACCTAGTAGAGACATCAAAGCCTACAGTCCTTAGCAATCCGGTTAAGCGTCTGACCAAACACATGGAAAAACACATACACACTCTCTTGTTTCTAAATGGGCTCTATTGTTCTGGCACTTGAAGTCCATTTGCACAACGTCATATCAGTTCCCGACTGTGCATCTGTTTCTCCTCACTCTGAAAAAGAACCGCCTGACAGTTCATTCTTTTGCCCTGAAATAAAACAATTTTGGACAACCTCCCTTTTTTTTATTACAGATTATTCCTAGCATGGTAATCAAACCAGCATGTTCACTGAAACCGATGAACAGCCCAGTGACAACACATGAGACTAAGGTTCCATGGCAGGGTAATGAAACAGTGCATATTTGTCTGTAATTACATTATTACCCAGGAGGATATGGGGGAGGAGGAAGAGTAGTGAGTAGATCATTATTAAACGCTAAACAGGATCACCTCCAGTCCAGAGTTATGGTTTCAATAGTGCCTGACAAGCTGATTACATACAGGCCTTATATGCCCAGTGAAGTGATATCAATCCATTATGGTGGCCTGTGGTTTATGTGTTATCGCTCGCTGCCATAGCGACATGGATGTGTGATAACACCCAGGCCATTGACCAATCACTGGTGCCCATCTGGGAGCAGAGCCTCAACCCCTGTGGTCGTAAGGTAGGCCTCTTGATCTGTACATAACGACCATGGAGTTTATTGCCGTGCTACACACTGATGTACTTTGGATTGTCAATCATCACAGTAGTTTCTATGATACTTTCTATGAAGCAAATTTGCATTTTTTTCACCATTGCATTTTTTACTAGATATGCTATGTTAGACGAGTAGCATATCTATTAATTTGCTGTGGAAACAAACCCTTAATGTTTATCTAATATGTAACTAATATCCAGATGGGCCAGTAGAAGGCAAAAATATTTACTATATTTTAGACCAGGGGTGGGCAAACTTCTTTTTTTTTTTGTACCCCATTTTCTTCCCAATTTTCTTCATTTGGAATTTAACGTGGGGGTCGTTTTGTTTGTCAAATCAATTTGCGGGCCAAAAAAAGTGCAGTTATTTGAAAATATATAGGTCAGTTATCATTTCTACATACTTTCTATCAAGCATTGTGCTCATCCCTGAGAGAGACACACCAACATGAGTCTTTCCCTGAGTTTTGATGTTACCTCCCTTCCTTCATGCAGTGGTCTTGGTAAGAGAAAACTCCCTGCAGCAAGGGCTCCCCTCCTCCTCTCCCTGCCCCCCTCTCTTTCTCCAGCTGCCTGCCCAGCCTCAGGCACTTTACACTGCTGCTGCAGCTCTGCCTGCTCTGTCTGTTGGGGGCGTCAGTGAGCAGGCACAGGGGCTCTGGCATGATGCTGTCCACATCCACTGCCTCATCATCCTCTTCCTGACAGAACGGCATCCACTTCCAGCAGTCCCTGTCAGAGCACGCCTGGTCAAACACTGACACCTGCTGGCTGTCTACAGGAAATACATTGGACTTCTGCTGTTCTAAACTTTCACTACCTTGCTTTTGTTTCACAATTATTGTGAACTGGCAGCTTATAAAAAGGCTCAATACAACATGGCATATCGTTTAGAAAAATGTATCATTGTTGCTTTGATACAGCTAAATTAAATGATGTTAATCACACAGCAAACAATAAACACTCAATACTCTTGAAAAGAAAACAGTCAAAACTGATCACCACTGTTTTGAATCACATTCCCATAGGGTGGAGGAGAGTGACTTGGAGGGGTTGCATGTGATGGACCAGATAGAGAAACCAGGATGCTCCTCCTATCCTATCTTCACCTTCTAATTCTCTGTTCTTGTTCCTGATGCACACCACCCCATTCATCATGCCATAACCAAAAGGATTATGGCAATACTGACCATAAAATAATCTAACAAGAAATAGAATAAAATAACAACAAATACTCAGTACTCACCCACAACATGTTATCTTGCTGCTAGCTTTGTGTTTGGATTAATCAAATGGCCACCCAAATGGCCACCCCTCTCTTATCCACTCGTCGTTCCCTTATGCCATAGTTTGTACATCTCAATTGTCAGTAGAAACCACATTTGTTTAAGCAAGTCAGCCATTTCAGCTATGTTTTTTTTTAAGGCATTAAATGAGGCTGAATGAACTGTTTCGTTGACAGACAAGGCTCAGTTGATAGCCAGATGTAGCCGTGGTAAGGATTCACTACTGAAAAAGAAAGCTCTGCTGTTGGGACAGCTTTATGTAGGCCCTACAAGTTTATGGGCACCGTTTGTCACCGTTATAGTGCAATTAATGTATTGTTTAGTGTTGTGTGTGGCTTTGCCTGTATGCATTCCAAAAAATAAATATAATTCTTGCCCCACCAAGATTGACATGCTAAAATCGCCACTGGGTACAATGGCAGTACCATAGTAGTATCATCATACTTCAAAGATAAAACCATGGTACATTTCCATGATTCAGACTATACCATGGTATAAGTAAAAGTACCATGGTACAATTGTATGAATGGAAGTACCACAGTAGTACCGTGGTACATTTTTGTAAAGTTTTATGGGAGACTACACCTATTGGTGTATCGCCGCCACATACTGTATGGGGTATTGAAACCAAACATTTTCAATTTAGGGAAGGGGTGGGGGGGTGACACAACACAAAATACAAAAATACATTTAAAAAAACGTCCCACTCCTTCACAGTTATCCATCGTCAGGATTCATTGTAATGCCTCTGCAGAAAAATCCCTGAGTCCCCCAAAAACGGCCAGCCGCACTCATAATTGTGATTATTTTATCCGATTTCCTCTCCGTTTGCACAGTTGATGTTCAACGGTTTGCTGTCGTGGAGGACCGTGTACTGGATCTGCTCGCTTATGCGCAGACTCCGTTCTCTGTTTCCTGTCCTGTCGCCTGTGCTGCGTTCTGCGCATGGCATGAGTGAGTCAAGCGGAATCGCTCACAAACTAGTTCACACGATTGACAGCACAATTTATCAAAATATTTGGATGTCATGTCTCCGAAAAGCCTGGCATCCGACAACTTTATTCAACTCGATCTTCAAGTAATATTCCAACAGAGATGAACCATTCAACCAGAACATCACGTGATCATGAGGCATGTAAACAAGCACAGCTGAGTTGACTATCAAGAAGGTAAGCCAATATGCAAATTGTTTAGCTAGCTAGCTAGCTAACTAGCAGCTAGCTAGCTAATAGTCACCTATTTCCCCAAACCATACTCTTCCATGTGATATGATAGACAGGGTGAGTTGACTATTCTGATCCATCTTTTTGTTTTTGACCGCAAGGTATAGAGCCCCAGATGTCCTGGGAAGAGCATCATCATGACTGAAGATAAGAGCGGAGCAGGTTCTCAGCCTCCTGAAACCCAGCTTGGGACAGTCTTGAGACAGAGAGTTACAGCCTCTACGCTTCAGAGTGTGGACAATATGCTATCACTGGATTACCATATGTATCAGGCTAAGACTGAACCTACTGTTGATACAACCTATGATTCACCCAGTGACAACAACACAGTAACAACCAGACTCAAAAACACTGACCTCAACACAGAGAACCCCATCACTGACACACACTCCAATCCTAATTCTGACACAGACACTATGGCTGTTCCTGGTTCAGATATGATAGTTACCAAAGAGACTGATCCCAGTGCTGTCAAGAGTCAGCTTACCAGACAGGATGAGGAGTTATGCCAGCCTTCTAGTATGCCACTGGGCTGGGTGAGAGTGGTGAGGCAGAGGAAAAGTGGGAAGACTGCAGGCAAAATGGACATTTATATAACAAGGTGATTCAGATTTTTTCTGTTTCACCAAATACTCAAATTCTCTCATTGCATGTAAACATCATTGAAGTGTGTCTGTATCTTCATGTCCATTGCAGATAGAGTGAGATCCTAGGATCAATGATTCCACATGAAGTAACTGATCTATTTGCCTCTGTAGTCCCCAGGGACAGAGGTTCCGGTCCAGGGCATCTCTTCAAGCCTTCCTTCTCAAAGATGCAGGAGGGAATCTACAGATAGATGACTTTGACTTCACCAAAGCCAAGAGTGACAGTGTAGCTGTGACCCCACTGCCAAGCCAGGAGAGACAGAGGAAAGTTAATCAGGAACTCACACGTCATACCTCAGAGACCAATATCAAAGACGACAGGCAGAACACAGAGGAGAATGTGGAAGAGGAGGGTAGAATATTAAGCCTGCCTCCAAATAACACAAAAAGAGCCTCTTCTGCAAAATCCTGCAAGCAAAGAACCAGACCCAGAGACAAGGAAACAAAATCAACTGATCAGAGATCTGACGGGCCTCCCTTGGCAAGGGGGAATCACAGACAGGCAGCTCGGAGAGGCACAGAAACGGGCCACCCATCAGACACAAATGAAGACATCAAAGAGACAAACATACAAGCCTCTTTGAGAAGGGGTGAGGATAGTGAGACTGAAAGGCGTCTGAAGTTCGTGGCGGTAGTCGACAATGTCATACTGGAGAAGAGCCCCCAGAGGAGGCCGGGGCTGCTGAGAGAGAAGCTGCTCAGGCTGGTACCGCCCATTGATCTACAAGACGCTCTCGTTGGTCGAGGAGAGCAGCTTCCTGTGTCACTGTTACTTGTCCCAGTCCTTAGGGTGCAGTCTGCTTCTGAGAGTGAGGGGATGGCTGAGTCTGAAGGTGTGGTAGTGGGGGAGACTGAGGAAGTGGAGGATATAGAGGCAGAGGTGCATGAAGAAGAGCTGCCATCATCTCCCCAGGCCATTGGAGGGCGCTGTACACCACAAAAAGATTCCCAGAGCAGTATGTATCAATTTTCTCTACTGTGCTATCTGAGTTATGATGCATCATTTGCATTGACTGTGATGCCTAGATAGAGAAAAACATAATCATCTTCTTGGACCTCCATGGTTTCAGTGTATTGACCCAAGAGAATAACATGTTTAAGGTGTGTAGTGATGCCTAAGGTGCCTGTTTTTCTTGTTCTGCCCAGAACTGTTAGGAGAGAAACGGAAGACCAGTCCTTATTTCAGGCGAAAGTCATTGAGAGATGGTAATAATTTCATAAATGGTAGAACTTAACAGAACTTGCCATTCTTGGAGAACATTTTTAGTTCAATAAAAAAGTGTATTTATTATCAAAACCCCTTATGTCCACACACACAGGTCCAAGCCCCCCCAGGAGGAAAGCCTTCAGGAAGTGGACCCCTCCTCGCTCCCCCTTCCACCTGGTGCAGGAGACTCTTTTCCACGACCCATGGAAACTCCTGGTGGCCACTGTCTTCCTCAACAAGACCAGCGGTGAGACACACACACACACAAACACACATGCAAGGATCAAACAGGCACTCCAGCACTTTTCCAACGATTTTCTAACATCTACAATAAAAACATTGGATTTATCTCACACAGTCTCTGTCCTCTCTTCCTTTTCAGGTAAGATGGCCATCCCGGTGTTGTGGCAGTTCTTTGAGCTTTACCCATCAGCGAAGGAGACCAGGGGGGCAGAGTGGAAGCCCCTGTCTGTGCTGCTGAGGCCTCTGGGCCTGCATGAACTCCGAGCCAAAATCATCATCAGGTTCTCTGGTGAGTCACTGTTCCAATCTCCACCTGTGGATCCAAGAGATGATACGTTAAATGTAGAATAACTGCTCATTGATTTATTTCCCTCCTAGAGAGTGAGGTTTGAGTTGAATCGAGGATGGCGACTGGGCTGTCCTATCCTCTATGACTATGTGTTAGAGGTGTGTTTGATTTTTCCAGCACCTGAGAAATAATGGGTATGTGCATATCTCTTATGCAGATGAATACCTGACCAAGCAGTGGCGCTACCCTATAGAGCTGCATGGGATTGGGAAGTACGGCAATGATTCCTACAGGATCTTCTGTGTAGAGGAGTGGAGACAGGTGAGTGAGTCACAGACCCCATAGTAGGTTGTTACATATAGTTTATAATGTCTTTTCCCTTTGGCGAAAAAGGCAACTATTCTTACACCAACATTTAAATAATAGCTCCAGATATTGTCAACTACAGATAATGCCTTTTTGTGTGTGTGTTACATAGGTTGAACCCCAGGACCACATGCTGAACAAGTACCATGCTTGGCTGTGGGAGAACCATGAGAGTTTGGGAATCTGAACGATTAGGAACTTTAATGTCCCATTTTAACACAACATGTTTTATCAGTGGAAGAATGTTCTAGTTCTTAAATCATTAGGCTTATAACCTGACATACCAGTATCTCTCTTGGAAATGATCCAAAGACTATGTACTGATCCCTGCTCCTCTCAACTCAATAGTAACATTCCATTGTCTGAACAGTAAAAAAAAACAATTGTTACTCAACATGATTGTATTAAATAAATAGTTTTATCATGTTTTAAAAGCCTAATGACTCATTTACATTGAATTGGACTTTTATGTTGTGCCTCTGGAAATGCAACTGTCCCCTTTGTCTATTGGTGTTCCTTTTGTGCGTGTACTGAATAGTCTCCATCTGTCTAGCTCTGTAGCCATGCTCTTGACAATAGCTCGCCCAGCCCTATTTCACATGCTAATAAACTTTCTTTAGGAGTGCACCGGTGCATTTAGATACGCTCGGCTCCAGCTTTATTCTCTGTCTGCACACGAGTAACCTGATTCCCCAGGCAACGGTTGCCATCGCAAAGCACCCAAGCGAGTGCATTTGTTTGTACTATTTCTATTTGAATCCAAGTCTTCATAGTCGTTAAAGTAAACGTTTGAAAAGGAAGTAGTTTGCATGTAATTAATTCAACTTTACTGTTATGACAGTGAAAGTTGTAAGAAGAGAGCCGAGTAGTGTGAAAGTTAAGACAGATACTGTAGAAGCTTTTCAATGCACAAGGACTGGACTCCACTGCTGGGGGAACCCAGGGCACAGCCCTGTCTACGGAATGAAACTTCGTAAGAAAACGGCTATGAATTGTTTTGAATTGTTTTGAATGAATGGTTTACTATCAGTTTGAATGGTGCATGTTTGATTATTTGAACCGTTCAGTGTTTATACTGTGCATGATTCTTCTATTCATTACCACAGCTGCAGTTCACCTAAGTTCCACACCTCTGTCTATTCCTCGATCCACACCTGTCCGCCAAAGTCGCTACCTTATGGTCACTCGCCTGACATTGCCCATCATCTCACCTGCCTCTGCAGCACTGCCAGTCAGCCAGGTGTGCATTGACTACGATAAAGTAAATTCAAGTGTTATAAATATTTTTGCCTGCCTTTGTGTGAAAACTTCCTATCTGGTCGGCAGTCTGTCCCCAGACTGGATCCCCTCCATCCTCCTCTGGTCCATAGACGGACGGTTAGCCTGGAGACCCCTTCTGTGCATCACCACAACCACCAGAGGGCACTGGTCATGCAGCGAAAGGAGCACTACAGGTGAGGCCAGCAGTAAAACATCAGCCCTGACGCCAATCTGTTTCTGCGTTGTGACACTGGAGAAAACTACATGATACCGATAATGTGAAAACGTCACATTTCTGCCAATTCATATATTTTTCTCTTGGGCACTGTTAGGTATCACCAGGTGTGGCGGAAGCCATTCTACGGATCCTGCACTGAGAGAGAGGAGTACAGGTAAAATCATCCTTGTCTGAATTATTCATTTCCCTCCCATACCTAGGTGGGCTTCTCACCTCTGTCATATTGTTTATAAATCTCTGTCTCTTGATTTTCCAGATCGGAGGTACGTCAGCATCTGAAGAGCCAGATGGAGGAGAAGAGGGCGGGGCTGATGCTGCAGTTGACCAGTAAGGCAGAGGAGGCCGAGTTTTTACAGGAAGTAGATCGTTTGGCTCTGTCCAGTGAGAAACAGCAGAGGATCCAGCACAGCAGAGAGATGAGCCACTACAGAGATGAGAACAAGAAGGTAATATACCAGGAATCATCAACTAGCGGATGGTTGGGGGGCCAGAACCGGCAGGGTCGGCAGTTAGCCTAGCGGTTAAGAGGGTTGGACCAGTAATTGAAAGGTCACTGGTTTGAATCCCTGAGCTGACAAGGTGAAAAATCTGTAAATGTGCCCTTGAACAAGGCACTTAACCCTAATTGCTCATGTAAGCCTTCAAATAGCCACCCTTTGCCTTGATGACAGCTTTGCACACTCTCTCATCCAGCTTCATGAGGTAGTCACCTGGAATGCATTTCAATTAACAGATGTGCCTTCTTACAAGTTCATTTGTGGAATTTCTTTCTTGGCATTCTCTCAACCAGCTTCACATGGAATGCTTTTCCAACGGTCTTGAAGGAGTTCCCACATATGCTTAGCACTCGTTGGCTGATTTTCCTTCACTCTGAGGTCCGACTCATCCCAAACCATTGGTATTGTGGAGGCCAGGTGATCTGATGCAGCACTCCATCACTCTCCTTCTTGGTAAAATAGCCCTTACACAGCCTGGAGGTGTGTTGGGTCATTGTCCTGTTAAAAAACAAATGATTGTCCCAGTAAGCCCAAACCAGATGGGATGGCGTATCGCTGCAAAATGCTGCAGTAGCCATGCTGGTTAAGTGTGCCTTGAATTCTAAATAAATCACAGTGTCACCAGCAAAGCACCATCACACCTCCTCCTCCATGCTTTACGGTGGGAAATACACATGCGGAGATCATTCGTTCACCCACACCACGCCTCACAAAGACACAGCGGTTGGAACCAAAAATCTGCAATTTGGACTCCAGACCCAAGGACACATTTCCACCGGTCTAATGTGCATTTTTCATGTTTCTTGGCCCAAGCAAGTCTCTTCTTATTATTGGTGTCCTTTAGTAGTGGTTTCTTTGCAGCAATTTGACCATGGAGACCTTATTCACACAGTCTCCTCTGAACAGTTGATGTTGAGATGTGTCTGTTACTTGAACTCTGTGAAGCATTTATTTGGGCTGCAATTTCTGAGGCTGGTAACTCTAATGAACTTATCCTCTGCAGCAGAGGTAACTCTGGGTCATCAAGTCCTGTGGCGGTCCTCATGAGAGCCAGTTTCATCATAGCGCTTGATGGTTTTCTCAACTGCACTTGAAGAAACGTTCAAAATTATTGAAATGTTCCATATTGGCTGACGTTTCTCTTTGCTTATTTAAGATGTTCTTGCCATAATATGAACTTGGTCTTTTACCAAATAGGGCTATCTTCTGTATGCCACCCCTACCTTGTCACAACACAACTGATTGGCTCAAATGCATTAAGAAGGAAAGAAATTCCACACATTTACTTTTAAGAAGGCACACCTGTTAATTGAAATGCATTCCAGGTGACTACCTCATGAAGCTGGTTGAGAGAATGCCAAGAGTGTGCAAAGCTGTCAAGGCAAAGGGTGGCTATTTGAAGATAATCTAATATAACACTTTTTTTGGTTACTACATGATTACATATGTGTTATTTCACAGTTGATGTCTTCACTATTATTCTACAATGTAGAAAATAGTAAAAAGAAAGAAAAAGCCATGAATGAGTCGGTGTTGTAAAACTTTTGACCGGTAGTGTATACATTTTTTTCCCAGAAAAAATTAATGGGCTGCCAGTTGGGGAAATCCTGTAATACACACACACACACACACACACAACGTACTAATAGCTGGAGCGGAATGGTATCAAACACATGGTTTCTAAGTGTTTGATGCCATTCCATTTGCTCTGTTCCGGGCCATTATTATGAGCCGTCCTCCCCTCAGCAGCCTCCACTGACTTAGTCCTAATGTAAGATGTACTCACATACTCTTCTCTTTTGTGTGTGTGTGTGTGTGTGTGTGTGTGTGTGTGTGTAGCTGATGGAGCAGAGCTGGAGGGACAGGGCACTGACTCGCTCTCAGGAGGCTCTGAGGGAGAGAGAACTGCTACTCCACAACCCCATTAACTGGAGCGGCACATTGAAATAGAAACACACACACACCTCTGCTCACAAATGTTCACACATTCTCTTTTTCCATAGCTGGCTTTGTAGGGGACTTCTGTTTCTTTGAATGGCTTTCATCTATCGTCTACATGCAAAGGCAGCGTTTTAGTAAGGTCTTCAATAATGAGCAGCATTAGTTCAAATTAAATAGCTTTTAGTTCGTTTCAACAACTTGTCAAATAACAAATGGTGAAAGCGGTTATTGTAAAGAAAATAGAACTCTGGAAACTGAATTATCTTCTTTTTTTTTTTGTAATGGTCATAATGCAAATAAGTGCAGCTGGGAAGCTTAGGCCTAAAATACAAACAATGAGAAGAGCTGGGAAGCTTAGGCCTAACATACACACATACTGGTTCTGGAATGGAAGGACATGATTAACAATTAAAATTGAGATTATTGAAAACATCTGGAATGTTAAAAATGAAGACCGATCATTTGAATAAATGTTTTATTCTACTCGTACTAGCTCTAGTAGCAGATCAGGGTGAAGGTGGAACAACGTAGAGGGATTGAACAGATTATTATGTGGATTCAACTGCAAAATGTTGACACAGTTCTGATAAAATACACTTGTGCATTTCATTACACAGTACCCCATTTTACCTGGTGCTGATCAAACTAAATGTATTACACACACACAAACAGATACAGAATACAAATCTTTGCAAAATGTAAAAGAAAGAAATGAATAATTGCAAAACAATAAAATGGATGACATCTTCACTAGGACTGCTGCCTTTTACTCTCTTGCTTACTCGTGCACACTGCTCAGGCAGTAGGGCTTGGGGTGGTGACACAGTAGTGAAGATCCTTGTATTCTGGTTGAACAGTTTAAAGGGGAAACAAGCAGCTCTATAAAGCCGTCTTTCATGCCAATCGGGATAATAAATACATCCAGTACAGTATCGCCTTTCTCAGATCCTTTTCTCATGCATTCATACAGTAAGAATCAGTTTGTGCAAAAACACAAACACAATAGGGACGGGATTATGTAAATAGTGTTATAACATTGGACATAATTTCACTGGTGCAACAGGACACATCTGTCCTTTCCTAAACATTTCCCAACATTCCACCATAGCAGCAGTCTTCAGTGCTTCAACACTCCAATGACCATCCCATATCACCTTCCATTACCAGGGAAACATGTTTGTTCCTCAGTAAAAGGTGAAATGATGAAAAGTAGAATGCTGATGAGGTCAGATGGGTAGCTAAGACGTTTGGGTTGCGATGCGTGGAAATGGGCAGACATCATTTTGGAGCAATATTTTGCCCAATAGAAGACACAAATGCATAATAACTTGGTAACAATCAGTAGTGGTTTTATCCTACCTCGACTCCCTCCCTTTTTTCCCTCCATGAGTCGAGGCAAGAGGCTTGGGTTTTGTCTCCCCTATCAGTGCAGACAGACACTCCAGTATCCTTAGTGTCTTTTCAGTGTTCTTGGATCAAGTAGTACCCGTCCTTCTATAATCACTCCTCCATTGAGCTCTCTGATTTGACTAAGCTCCAAGGTCTCTTATTAATCTCCCTCTATCATTTTAAAGGTTCTCAATCCAGAAGACCAATCATCCCAAGCCCTTTCAAGGCATCCTTTAGTACAGTACATCCCTGATTGGCTAGCATTCATGTAGCCGTCCCGCCCCCTGAGTCTTTGTCGCCCTCATTGGCTTGCATTCAAGAGTTCCTTCCTCTCTCTCTCTCCCGTATCCCTGACTCCTGATAGGCTAGCGTCCCTTTAGGAAGCCGTCCAGCACGCGGTCGCCCTTCTCTGACAGCCAGTATCCGGCCATAGCGGCCACGCCCCCGATGAAGATGGCGGTGAAGACCATGTCGCCCTTGGCGGCGAGCGTTGCTAGGGCACAGATGACCACGCCAAAGAACATCTGCTGCAGGACCAGGACCTCGTCATCAGTCATGTCATCAAACAGACCCTTCTCTGAACCACCTGATGGGGAGATGGCGAGGAAGATCGAGAGATTAGGTTTGTGATGCTGTGGAGTGTATGTCACGTGTTTGTGTGTGTGTGTCACTCACTCAGCGGCTGGTTCTCCACACAGATGCTGTCTCTGCGGATGAAGCCATTAGCACATTCACAGCGGAAGGACCCCTCGTCATTGAAACACGCCTCATTCAGCCCTGGACATGCTATCGCCCGCTCACTACACTCATCCACATCTGGGAGGGAGAGAAAGAAAAGATGGACAGAGTGACCCCCATGACGAGGGTATACTACAAGTCAGGGAGAAAGTCAAGACTGCTTTAACAAAAGGTTCATTTGATTGGCCGAATCAGGGGCGCAGAAGTGGGGGGGGGGGCATAATTATAATAATTTTTAATCCAGTCAGATAAACACTCCAAACAGCCTAGCAGACCACTCGGAGGCGTCCACATGGTTCTAAAGCACTCCGTTGCCTCGTTTTGTATCACATTCCAAGGATAAAACTGGTGGGTACAAAAATGCAATTTCAGAATGTTGGGGGCGACATGAACGTTGCGCCCCTAGGCCGAATCATATAGTAAAGGGAGCCACACAGACAGACAGTAAATTAAGACACAGCCGGGTTGCCTCACCGAGACATTTGGCTCCTCTGAGCTTGTATCCCCGAGCACATTTCTTACAGCGGGCTGGACCACTGCCCATACAGCCCACACATGCCTGGTCACAACCTGGCACAGAGGAGAGAGGACAGAGGTCTGGGTCAGCACACAGGTCTACCAACAACAAACAGAATCAGTCATTGCTCTGTTACTACCTGATAGTAGAGTTAGAGCTTACAGTACCTCTGCACTCGTACGATCCATCTGTGTTGTGGCAATAGGTGTTAGAGGGACATCGGGCCAGCTCTGTGCCACACTCGTCAGTGTCTGGAAACAACATATACAGCAGGAGTTGAACGCAGACAGTACAAAAACCAAAACAGACGACACACGCTTTCAAATACACACACAAAAGCCAAATACTCACCAACACACTTGCTGTCATGGAAGAGCCACCCAGGCTTGCATTCCAGACATTTGTAGTTCTCTGGCCCTGAGCACTTTTTACAAGAGTGGTAGCATGCTACAGACATCACACAGAGGAGAAATCATTGGTTTGTGAGCATTCTACATGAGATTGCTTGATAATATACAGCGGGTGAAATAAGTATTGAACACGTCACCATTTTTCTCAGTAAATATATTTCCAAAGGTGCTATTGACATGACATTTTCACCAGAAGAAACCAAAACAAATAAGTTCAGAAATTAAGTTATGTGTAATAATGTGAAATGACACAGGGGAAAAGTATTGAACACACTTACTGATATTTATTTAATACTTTGTACAAAAGCCTTTGTTGGTAATGACAGCTTCAAGTATGGAGAAACTAGTCGCATGCATTGCTCTGGTGTGATTTTGGCCCATTCTTCCACACAGTCTTCAAATCTTGAAGGTTCCGTGGGCCTCTTCTATGAATCTTGATCTTCAGTTCTTTCCATAGATTTTCAATGGGATTTAAGTCAGGTGATTGGCTGGGCCATTCTAGCAGCTTTATTTTCTTTCTTTGAAACCAATTGAGAGTTTCCTTGGCTGTGTGTTTGGGATCATTGTCTTGCTGAAATGTCCACCCTCGTTTCATCTTCATCATCCTGGTAGATGGCAGCAGATTTTTGTCAAGAATGTCTTGGTAAATTTGCCCATTCATCCTTCCTTCAATTATGTGAAGTTTGCCAGTACCATTTGCTGAAAAGCAGCCCCACACCACTACACTGTTGGTATGGTGTTTTTAGGGTGATGTGCAGTGCCATTTCTCCTCCAAACATGGTGTGTATTATGACATCCAAACAGTTCAATTTTCCTCTCATCTGACCACACTATATTCTCCCAGTATTTCACTGGCTTTTCCAAATGTTGTGCAGCTAACTTTAAACGAGCTTCAACATGCTTTTTTTTCAGCAATGGAGTCTTGCGTGGTGAGCGTGCATACAGGCCATGGCGGTGGAGTGCATTACTTACTGTTTTCTTTGAGACAACAGTACCTGCTAATTGCAGGTCTTTTTTAAGCTCTCCACAAGTGGTCCTTGGCTCTTGGACAACTCTTCTGATTATTATTTTCACTCCTCTGTCAGAAATCTTGCAAGGAGCACCTGGTCGAGGCAAATTTATGGTGAAATTATTGTCTTTCCACTTCCGTATTATGGCCCCAACAGTGCTCACTGGAACATTCAGAAGCTTAGAAATGCGCCTTTAACCAATGCCATCATTATGTTTTGCAACAATTAGGTTGCGAAGGTCTTGAGACAGCTCTTTGCTTTTACCCATCATGAGATGTGTCTTGTGTGACACCTTGGCAATGAGACCTTTTTGTAGGCCATCAGTTGGGACTGAACCAGCTGAAATTAATTTGCACTGACAGGGGACTGGATTGCTTTTTAATTACTGATAGTTTTCAGCTGTTGTCTTGGCTTTCCATGCCTTTTTGCACCTCCCTTTCTTCATGTGTTCAATACTTTTTCCCATTATATTTCACGTTATTACACAACTTAATTTCTGAACTTATTTGTTTTGGTTTCTTTGTATGTATTGATTACTTGGGTTGTTACCAACATCTGGTGAAAATGTCATGTCAATAGCACCTTTGGAAATATATTTACTGAGAAAAATGGTGACGTGTTCAATACTTATTTCACCCGCTGTATAAGCCAGGCTGTCTGGTTGATGATCAGACAGGCAAACTGTTTCTGATTGGGTACCTGCGCAGGCTGGTGTGCTGTGATTGGAGCTCTTCTCTCTGTAGTAGCCGTCTGCACAGCTCTGACACAGCTGACCGAAGTACCCCGGGTCACACACGCACTCTCCACCTCCCAGACGCGTGCCCTCTCCCTCACAGCGACCCAGACCACCACACACACCTCCAGGACCGGACATACACTCTGCAGCACAACAGCACACATGGTTAATACTGTGACAGTGTGTGTGTGTGTGTGTGTGTGTGTGTGTGTGTGTGTGTGTGTGTGTGTGTGTGTGTGTGTGTGTGTGTGTGTGTGTGTGTGTGTGTGTTCAGTACCTTTGCAGTCTGGTCCAAAACGTCCCGGGGGACAGCAGAGCGGGAGCTCTTCTATACACAACCACTCAAATAGGTCTGGAGCCTCTTGCTGCCTACACACACAGAGAGAGACAGAGACAATGTCAGTGATGAGAGGAGAATCCCAAACGCACAAATAACATACTGTATAGGTGTGTACGTACATTGACACAGAACAGTTACAGTGCTGTGAAAAAGTACTTGCTCTATTTTTGCATATGTTTGATACTGAATGAAGATCTTCAACCAACACCTAATATTAGATAAAAGGAACCGGAGTTTACAAATAACAAAAAAAGATGTGATACTTACTTTATTCAATTAATTAAAGTTATGCAACACCTAATTCACCTGTGTGAAAAAGTAATTACCCCCTTACACTCGAACTGGTTTTGCCACCTTTAGCTGCAATGACTACAACCAAATGTTTCCTGTAGTTGTTGATCAGTCTCTCACATCGCTGTGGAGGGATTTTGGCCCACTGTTGCATGCAGTTTATTTTGGTTGTGTTATGGGTTGTGTTTTTCCCAATAGGAACTGAATGGTAAATGATAACTTGAGTAATTTTCTTTCTAAGTGAGTAAATAAGATGCTTCTTAACTAATCCAGTGAGAAACATGCAAACCTCAACATTACCAATAACAGGGAAGGTTAGCAATTTTGGGTGGGGGGGTTTATGATCTTTGTCACTCATCATTTTCACAATTCATTCATGATTATCCACAATCATGGTAACATACACATGAATGTAGAAGTAAATAGAAAAACATTCTTATTAACAATACAAGTGACTCAAAAATGACATATGTATTTTTATTTATTACATTTTTATTTTACCTTTATTTAACTAGGCAAGTCAGTTGAACAAATTCTTATTTACAATGACGGCCTACCCCGGTCTCCCCTAACCCGGATTATTCACCATTCAGTTCCTATTAGGCAAAATATAATTTGAAACAACCAAAACAAACTGCAAATCCATCCAACGAGTTTGTAGAGTTACAAGTTTGATGTAGTCATTGAGTGCAAGGAATGAGACCAAATACTAAACTTTAATACAAACTACTTTAACACGCTGTAAGTGTATTTGTCCAGATACTTATGACTTAATCAAATGGGGGACTATATACATAAAGTGCTTGGATTTCTAAACGGTAAAACATATGTATGAAACTATCCTCAAATAAAAGATGAAATTACAGTATGTGCTGTTGCCTCATGACACATTTGATCTGAAATCCAAAATGCTGGAGTATAGAGCCAAATAAAATATTGCTTCAATGTCCAAATGCATATGGAGGGTAGTGTACATATTTAATGCATCTACAGTCAGATACAGACAGACACACTGGGGCATACATACCGGTGGAACCACCAGGTCTCCACTTGGTCCTCTATCTGCTCCAGCAGTCTGTTACAGTCAAAGTCCGATTTCTCACACGCTGCATCCACTATCTCCAGCAACCTGGTTTCACTGAGAACAAGGATGGGAGGGGAAGGGTGAGTAATGTAGAACTCTTCACTAGTGAACATAGCACAGAGAAAACAAATAATAGACACTCATATCCTCCATTATGCACTCTACACTCTTAGCACCTTTTATTCTATCTAGAACCTAAAAGGGTTAGGATAACCCTTTGTAGAACACTTATTGGTTCCAGGTAGAACCCTTTTGGTTCCAGGTAAAAACCCTTTTGGGTTCTATGTAGAAGCCTTTCCACAGAGTTTTGAGAGGCTGTCATACTGTGTAAGAACATAGGGGGTACTAGGCTCTTGTCCTGTCAGCCTTGGCTTAATCAGAAGGACAACAGATTCAGGTCAGAGGCATCGGATTCATGCCTTTATGGCGACAATAATGGTGCATTGGCCATTAAACAACATGCTAAGGCTTGTCAGAGATTAGCAGGCTTTGTGGACTTGCCTCTGCGTAAACACAGATGTTAGACTGTAGGTCCTAAAGAATGCTTATTCGTAGAGGTTCTAGAGACATAGGCATAGTAGGGCCATTAGTACCTGCGAGCATATTTAGCCAGTTTTTCCTCCTCCCAAGCAGTGTTGCCCCCCCCAAAATTCTTGTTAGATGTTTTCTCAAGTCCCTGGGAAAAACAAAAACCATCAGGTAAAGTAAGAAACAGAACAGCAAGGAGAGTAAAATGGCAGCTAGTGACAGAGACATAATCAATAAGCAAAAATTGCACAACGTGACCGACAAACTAACAAACAGAGGGCGTGAGAGAGACAGGAAGAGAGACAGCCATACAAATAGACAACCTCTACCTTGATGAAGCTGTCAGTGAGCTTGCGGCAGGTCTGGCATGGTGCAGTCTGTACTCGTACCACAGACAACACAGAAAAGAGCACCAGGGCAGGGAGCAGGGGCCACAACCACGACATGGCTTGGACTACCTACCACTCAGCAACAGAGGACAGTGACAGGAGATTCAGTACAAAGTAGTTGCCCCGAACTACTGATATTTCTTTATCACAGTGGTTGTCACGATTTGTTACTTTGTCTTTCAACCTAGTCATTTATCCTACTTTGAGAACTGCTGTGTATCATGATGGGCAGCAGGATTAAATAAAGTGTGTGAAAAGAAAGGAGGATGAGTTATATACGTGTTTCAGTAAACGATGCAGTGCCACTGACTTCCTGTATCTTTACCTCTCTAATCATAGCTATGTATTACCAAATCCAAATCTAATTTTAGCTAGGTATGGGGCTCACTAACGTTGTTGTCTTGACAGCCATCTGGGCTGTGGTCCAGAGTATCCTCATCATTCTAGCTAGTTAACGGAGACAAGGTCCCGTTCGAACCCTCCATCCCATCAGGTCATATGGGATGATTCAAAACCACCACTGCTGCCTACTGTACATTGCAACACAGAAAATGTATTATGCTAGCTAGCTGCCAACGAATACACATTTTAAGGCAAATTTAGCTAGCTGGATAGCTAATGTTAGCCACCTAGCTTCAACAAAGATTTTCTGCTTCCAAAGAATGATGCTGCGCTGAATCCTACCTTCAGCTTGCTGCAAACTCTCAGCAATAGGCCAATAGACTGGGGGCGTCCACAGCACAGTAATGCAATTTCACGGTCGTTCACCGGTTTAGTTGTTCAACCATGCCATGTATTGACCAGCCATCGTATTATCTACGGTCGTTTCCTGACCGGTGCTGATGCAAGGATTCTAGTCGCTTTTTACGGTCTCTTTTTGGTTGAGACGCAGCTGGCAGGATACCGCCCAATCCCACTGGGACCTCAGTCTTCAACCAATCATTACTCGCCGAGTACCAAGAAGGGCGTGCCTTGTTCTTAAACGTCATGAAAGGATAATTTGCCCTGAGACTATTTGGCGTACAGAAAAATCATTGAAGATTATTTGTAATCACTGCAATTTCAACACTTTTTATTTTTTACAAATACACAAACATGAATCAAACCACGATTTTGACTAGGTGGTATATAGCTACGACCGGAAGTGACTTTTTCGTAGCAGGTTAGGATAACTTATGCACCAGGTTAGTATAATTAATGTAGCAGGTTAGGATAATTAGGTTACGGTTAGTTAAATGGTTAGGGTCAGCTAAAATGCTATCCTAACCTGCTACGAAAAGTCACTTCCATCCATCTAGTCACAACCACTGTAGACCTATGACTGATTATGAATCACCCAGTCACAGTAACACACCACAACATAATGCACAAATGTATAATATGGAATTTAACAGTGTTGAGGAAGCTACTCTGAAATCATAGTTTACCAAACTACCAATTACTTCACACTGGAATAAGTTAAGCTACACTAAAGCTACCCTTAATTTTTAAAAATACTTTAATTAACTAAAGCTATTTTGGAAAAGTAGTTCACTACATCCAAGCTAGTTCGTGAAAAATGATCCTGTCTAAACCTAAAATGTCAGACTACAAATCACAAGAATAGTTTGCTCTGGAGTCAGATGTTAACAGAATATGTAATTTAGCCTATTAAACAAAAAAAAGCAAGTTTCAAGTGAGAATTAGGAATGTCTGATACCAAAAAAATGACATTTTTGCCTACTTCACCCATATTTTATTTGAGCAACTATTTAGCTAATAAAACAAGTAATAAACTACTGAAAACACTATCAAGATTTTAATTTAGTTAAACTACCACCAAGCTACTGCAAAATATATTTTAATTAGTAGTTGAACTACATGTAGTTCACTACTTCCCAACACTGGAGTTTAACAACTTACCAAACCACTTAACATTTTGAAATGAAGATCATGGTTGAGTACAATGTCACACATTTACAGTTCAGGGATGAGCACCAAGGTGGAATTGACAGTAGTGTTTCAGGAGCGCAAAAGTTACAATATTTACAAGTCATGCTCTACTTTGGACAGTAGCTCTACAAGTTTGTGATGAGATACAGTTTCAACAAGCCACAATCGCCTCAAGCCCTTATGTCCAGTATCTGATTATATTATACTGTGTAATTGCCACAGTTACCGTCCTGTAGAACAAGCCTCTGGTTCCTTCCTAGCCTCTCAGACCCAGTCCATCCCGCTGGTCTTGGTGCAGGTATCAGGGCTGAACGTTGGGGTGGTGAGGCATGTCTGCAGAGGCACAGACTCACAGGGCTCCTGCACCACTGCACCAACACAGTCCTGTGGCAGTCCTGCAAGCCGTAACACAGCTGAACCCCCCGCAAACTCTCTCAGCCCCCCAGCCAGTGGCTGTGAGGCTGCCCCTGCCTGGGTCAGCACCAGCACCACTTTGCCACCCTGTCTCTGCAGGCAGTCCAACCGGGAGTGGAGCCATGGAACAGGTCCCAGGACACTGAGCTCAGCCTGGCTCCACAGGTCAAGAGACACACTGAAGCCTAGAGAGGACATGGACGAGCCCAAACGACACACCAGCCCCGGCAGAGTCTGATCACTGTCAGGAGGGTAGAGCAACACGATATGGCCGCCTCCTACTGCACCTGAGAGAGGGAGGGGGGTTGAGAAAAGGGAGGGAGAGGGAGAAGAAGGACATAGAGAAAAGGGAGGCAGAGGGAAGGAAATCAAGAGTGAGCGCTTAATTCTTCTAAAACGTGAAGAAAGTGTATAATTGGACTCAGATTAGAGACTGTGAATAGAAAGGGCAAATTATTACCTCCTATGTCATCGTCTTTCAACCATCTCCGCACGTATCCTGTGGGCAGACACCTCATCGTAATTATGGCAAAGTCATTACGATGAGGTGTGTGTGTGCTGTCCTAGCCTCAGTGCCAATCTGAGAAATTTGCCTCATACTGTCTAAATAAAAACCAGGCTTGTAGTAATATATTCATATTTAGTGATTACATATCTAATAATATTAATAATATACTGTATATAGCTGCATCACTAACCTTTGAGAGCCCCATCGAAGACGTAGGCCCAAAGAACTGCCAGACAGATTAGTAGTAGCCCGATCAGGAGAGACAGACTCCATCGGTTCCGTGGTTCTATAGGAAAAGTCTGTCTGATTAAATACAGCTGGGGATCAATCCCTCATAATCCATGACTGTATCCATTATTTCTGCCAAATATCCTTTTAGCTAATAGAGCACTAATCTCCATGCTGCCTGTTAAGAGAGACAGAGATTAACCAATGAGCTAACCGACACTGATATACTGTACAATTAACAACATGGTTAACTTGGTCAGTTGAATTAATACAGTCACCTCCAAAATTATTGTCACCCTTAATAAAGATGAGCAAAAAAAGACTGTATTCTGGGATATATTGTATGCAAAATATGATTTTATAATAATATAATTGCGTGTTGTTTAACAAGTAATAACCCCCCAAAAACAAAAAAGATATGTGTCAAAATGATTGCCACCCCTAAGAAAATGTAAATCTGCATTAACATTCTACTTTGTTAAAGTAATCTCAGTTTAAGGAACTGTATTGTGGCCTTCAATGGCTTCCTGTTTCACTAGTGCGTAAAAATAAACAAATCCATTTGTCATCCATCACCATGGGGAAAGATAAAGAACTCACAAACAAAAAGAGACAAATGGTTGTTGACGATCATAAAATCAGGCAATGGGTACGAAAAAATTGCTAAACCAATAATTATAAACTGGGTGGTTCGAACCCTGAATACTGATTGGCTAGACCATATACCAAGGGTATGACAAAATATTTATTTTTACTGCTCTAATTACGTTGGTAACAAGTTTATAATAGCAATAAGGCTTTGGGAAAAAATACCCTTACCAGCAGTTAACCACTCTTCAAGTGGTTTTACACTGTTCAAGTGGTATAATTAAGCAATAAGCCGATGGTGTGGTATATGGCCAATATACCACCGCTAAGGGCTGTATCCAGGCACCACACACCCTTGGTTTATTGCTGGTGTGTTTACGGGCATATTCAATCTCTCCCTATTCCAGTCTGCTGTCCCCACATGCTTCAAGATGGCCACCATTGTTCCTGTACCCAAGAAGGCAAAGGTAACTGAACTTAATTACTATCGCCCGTAGCACTCACCTGTCATCATGAAGTGCTTTGAGAGACTAGTCAAGGATCCGATCACCTCTACCTTACCTGCCACCCTAGACCCACATCAATTTCTTTACCGCCCCAATAGATCCACAGACGATGCAATCGCCATCACTCTGCACACTGCCCTATCCCATCTGGACCAGAGGAATACCTATGTAAGAATACTGTTTATTGACTATAGCTCAGCATTCAAGACCATAGTACCCTCCAAGCTCATCATTAAGCTTGAGGCCCTGGGTCTGAACCCCGCCCTGTGCAACTGGATCCTGGACTTCCTGATGGGTCGCCCCCAGGTGGTGAAGTTAGGAAACAACATCTCCACTTCGCTGATCCTTAACACTGAGGCCCCACAAGGGTGCATGCTCAGCCCCCTCCTGTACTCCCTGTTCACCCATGACTGCATGGCCAAGCACGCCTCCAACTCAATCATCAAGTTTGCAGACGACACAACAGTAGTAGGGTTGATTACCAACGATGACGAGACAGCCTATAGGGAGGAGGTGAGGGCTCTGGGAGTGTGGTGCCAGGAAAACAACCTCTCAACGTCTACAAAAGAAAGGAGATGATAGTGGACTTCAGTAAACAGCAGAGGGTGCACCCCCCTATCCACATCGACAGGATCGCAGTGGAGAAGGTGGACGCTTCAAGTTCCTTGGCTTACACATCACTGACAAACTGAAATGGACCACCCACACAGACAGTGTGGTGAAGAAGGTGCAACAGTGCCTCTTCAACCTCAGGAGGCTAAAGAAATTTGGCTTGGCACCTAAAACCCTCACAAACTTTTACAGATACACAATTGAAAGCATCCTGTCGGGTTATATAACCGCCTGGTACGGCAACTGCACCGCCCGCAACCGCAAGGCTCTCCAGAGGGTAGTGTGGTCTGCCCGACGCATTACCGGGGGCAAACTACCCACCCTCCAGGACACCTACAGCACCCGATGTCACAGGAAGGCCAAAAAGATAATCAAGGACATCAACCACCCGAGCCACTGCCTGTTCACCTCGCTATCATCCAGAAGGCGAGGTCAGTACAGGTGCATCAAAGCTGGGACAGAGAGACTGAAAAACAGCTTCTATCTCAAGGCTATCAGCCTGTTAAATAGCCATCTCTAGCACATTAGAGGCTGCTGCCTATAGGCATAGACTAGAAATCACTGGACACTTTAAGAAATGTAACACTAGTCACTTTAATGATGTTTACATATCTTGCATTACTCATCTCATATGTATACTGTATTCTATACTATTCTACTGTATCTTAGTCCATGCCGCTCTGACATCGTTCATCCATATACAGTATGTATATAGTCTTAATTAATTCCTTATTTAGAATTTGTGTGTATTGGGTATTGTGTAATTGTTATATATTACTTGTTAGATATTACTTGTTAGATATTACTTGTTAGATATTACTGCACTGCCGGAGCTAGAAGCACAAGCATTTCGAAACACCCGCAATAACATCTGCTAAACAATGTGTATGTGACCAATAAAATTATTTGATTTGAATTATTCCACTTACCACTATAATTAAAACATGTCAAACCACTTGAACAGTGGTAAGCTTGCTAGTAAGTGTATCTTGTTCCTACATACAGTGAGGAAGATGGTTCAGGAGGCAACGGAAAAGCAAAGTGCCACAGTTGCAGAATGACATAACTTGATCGCATCTTGGGGTCACCAAGTCTCCAGGGTTGCCAGAAAAGATCCTTTATTGAGAGCAACCAGCAGATATAAATGCCTGGAATTTGCGAAACGGCATTGGTGCTTGGATTGGAACCGGGTGCTATGGTCATATGAGACAAAAATAGAGGTCTTTAATCACGCAAACCAGCGGTGAGTTTTGCATTGACGAAGGATGCATATGCCGAAAATAACCTCATAACTACAATAAAATATGCTGGTGAATCTTTGATGTTATGGGGCTGTTTTCCTTCCACTGATCATGGGGCCTTTGTTAAGGTCAACGGCATCATGAACTCAACCAAGTACCAGAACATTTTAGCCCAAAAACCTGGTTGCCTCTTCCAGGAAGAATTTGTGGTTCCAGCAAGACAATGACCTCAAGCACAAAAAAATTAAAATTGAACCTACAATATAGCTCGATATTTGTATTCTTAATTCTCATTTTTATCAGAAAATCAATCATTATAGATACATTTTATAAAAATGTAGGACATACTGATCCTCAGGGGTGAAGTCCGTACTTGCAAATGGACATATTAAGGAATCCAGCTTTGTATCCATCCCCTTTACTTTCATCTAGACAAGAAGAAGCCGTACAGTGTCAGACAAACACTTACACTTACATTTCAGAGTAAATACAGGCTCACATTTTCATTTTTTTTTTATTCAGTGCATGCTGCCCAATAGTCATTGGACAAGTGTGAAGGGAAAGAAAAGGCAGTACAGTATACTGTGCCAAAGCTGTGGGTTTGATTCCTGCTGGGGCCACCCATACGAAAAATGTATGCATGCACTACTGTGAGATACTTTGGATAGAAGCGTCTGCTAAATGGCATATATATATATATATATATATATATATATATATATATATATATATATATATATATATATATATATATATATGTGTGTTCTTCCATTGGACTACTTTAACTGTAACACAATTACCCCCAAAGGTAAATTCTCATGACCTTCCCCTTAGAACCGTATTCTTGGAAACGTTTAACCGCACTGGAGACTGAACACTTAAGCCCTAGGATTGGGTGTCATGCTCCAGCTTGGTCATTAATATGTAATGTATCTGTGTGTGCTACAGCAGGGTTTCCCAAAGCCAGTCTTGCGCTCCCCACTGGGTGCATGTTTTGTTTTTTTGCCCTAGCACTACACAGCTGATTCAAATAATCAAAGCTTGATGATGAGTTGGTTATTTGAATCAGCTGTGTAGTGCTAGAGCAAAAACCAAAACATGCACCCGGGGGGCTGGGGCAGGCCCGAGTTTGGGGAACTGTTCTACAGTACAGACTGAGTTACAGCGCATTATGTCAATAAAAACATTCATCTGTTCACGCAAACTGATCAAGCGTCTAACCAGTGTTGACTTAATGATCATACACCAGAATAGATCAGGAATCTGGTTAGTGCAGAGAGAGCAGGATAAGGTTAATTGTGATGTTTTCTTTCTGACAGCCTCTGACTAGATACGACAAATGGCTGTGCATGGTGAGTGCAAGTGAACTAAAACTTGTCGGTCTGTGTGGTTGGGTTTTTGCATGTGACCTCCCCCCACGCGCCCAAAAACACAAACTCAGCCCACATTAATTTGCATGTGGTAAAGAAAGCAACACAAGCATGCACACAATCAAATAACAATATATCTATACAAGCATACTTGTGTGCAATAGCTATACCTTATCCGTATTTACTGCCTAAATACAGTACTTGCAATATTACCTTTGAAACACATTCGATAAACTATTTAAGAAAACCTCAGAGGCCTAATGTCAATGCGGTCCCTCTTTTACCTGGCCGCAGGTAAGTCGATGTGCACCGTCTATCATCTCCAGCGAACCTGCCGTTGGGGACCTTAGCTGCAGGAGGGAAAGGAACAGGCGAGCCATTTGGCACTACAGCACCTTGAACAGCGCTTCGGCGTCCAGGTCGGCGCTTCCTTTTCCTGCGCACTGTCTAAAGAGCCCGTCTCGAAAAGTGGAGGTGGTTGCGCTGATCAAACGGATTCCCACATCATTATCTAGAGGCAAGAATCATATAATCGTCACATCCGGACGTCTACCGGCAGTCCTCCGAAGGCACAGTGTTTCTCGGTGATTCCTTCCTTATCATCAATTAAAGGTAAACATTGGCAATTTCCTGCCACTGTCAGAATCAAACCCTGTCAGTCTGACATTCATGTGGAAAGTGGAGGCTTGGGTAAAACAACACTTTGGATGTATGTACAGTTTGTGCCCGTAGAGCGAAGATATCGCATAATTTATTAAACTACTGCTGTTGACATTGAGAATGATGAAGTGAGTTTCTATAACAGATATCCAGTCCCTTCAGTTGAGCACCTGTGGTGAGGGTACACGTCGAGGACATTCAGTTTCATACAATAATAGTTTTGTTTATTTGGATGGGGACAAACACATTGAAATAATGAACAAACAATCGTCAGATGCATTGCACTAGTGTGCCTAGCTCACGCTAATTTTCAACACCCGTCCCTAAAGGGATGATAATTAAAACAAAAGGAAAAAAATACATAATCTGTACATTATCATAATTACATCCACAGACTTCAATTATAAGCACAAAGCAAATCTCATACATATATACTACTAATATTTACAACCTGGATGTACAATGGTCTTAATGGGTCTGTTGAATAACACACAGCAGTTCATACATGATTGCGCTGCTGGAGCTGTAACAACCTGTTGTGAAACACTACAGTAAGTAAAATAAGTAACACACATACATGGCCACATTGAGGTTTAGCCTACATTAACTATATATGTATTCTTATGTAATCATATAATGTATGCTGGTGTTTCTGATAGCTCTGTTCCACGTTCTGGTAGGGCGTCGTCATCCAGCACAGACTGGCTATACTGTACATTTCGATGTACTTAAAGTTCTCTTCAGTGGCTGGACAGCATTTTGGGCTCGGTGCAGGCTTTTGTGCCAGCTTCAATGTAAACAAAGCGGTCTCCATTGGAACAGTTAGTGAATGCATCGAATCATGCGTTTCATAACTTTCCCCAGTCTTCCAACCTGCTTTGGTCAGAAACTCTATCGCAACACTTCTTTGCTGATTCAGGCAGTTCTTTGATTGTAACTTGGACTGAGTTCTGATTGGCCATGCGTGACTTCAGACTGAAATGGTTGTTTTCCTTGAACAATACATGCTTTCCACGGACAGATATGCCAGAGTGCTCTCTGTAATAACCTTAAGTGTCCTGGGTGGATTACCTGTATGCTATGGTAGGGCTATTCTTCCTTCAGGGGGTTAACTATGGCCTCCTCCCTCGTAAAGATTTCTCTCTCCAAGATGAAGATGGGGAGAACAGTTTTCTTTAGTGTGTTGCGCCCGGCAACCGTACTCCAAGCCTCCTTTTCTTTAGCATTTTCCTAAATGCTGCTTGATGTGGCATGCACTCTGCCATGTTGATTTCACTATACTATGTTTAAAAAAATCACAACAAATGCTTCTATAATCAAAAACAAAATACTTAGCCAAGATTGTTCAGAGTAATGTAGTGAATATGAATCCTGTTGTATAAACAGCAGATGGTTGATTTTTGTAGGAGATATTCACTAGATTCGGATGCCTCCTTTTGTTCAGGCAAACACACAAAGATAAGGCTGATGTGTGTGGCTTCATGGTCAGGTTCCAACAGTGCACTCATCATACAAATAATAAACTGTGGCCATACGGGGATGTACCCAGAGGACAAGATTTACCTATTCAGCAAATCAAGTGGTAAGTTATGAATACCCCCTATTGACTTTAGGCATAAATGTTAATTGTCTCTGCTCCACTGTTTGGGTCACACCCATGTCCTCTGCCTCAAGTTACAATCAAGACAAAAAAAATGGCCCCTGTATAAAGGTAAAACCAGAGATGCCCTGCCTCATCACCACGGTGACCCTCTGAGTGACTCTTTCTCCTGCAAAGTGCTTGGCTCGGTCTTCTCTTCATTGGTTGACAGTGGCGACACAAGGCTGCTTAGTGTCCTCTCTGACATCACTTTCTGTGACGATTTTGGTTTTGGACCCTCTTCTTGTGGGCGCGATCCTTGGCAACTCATCTTGTGAGTTAGTCGTCGTGACAACCAAAGTGACAATGTTTTGGAGAGGAGTCTGGGCCAGCAGTGCCAGCTGCTAATAACATTGTTGCTTCCTCTAGCCTTCACGCCCAGCTCTCGTATCAGGCCCCCAAAATCCCGAGGCAGGCAGTAGCGCGGGACACCTCTGAGGTCTTTGGGGATGTCTCGGCTGTGACAGAGGTCCTGGAAGTATACAAGCGCGAAGCCATGGCTCTTGCCTGTCACCTGTAGTGCCCCCTGCAGACAGGACAGGGCAGCCCTGAACACCGGCCCCGTCACTGAGGAGGACTCCGTCTCCTCCTCTCTGCTCCTTCTTTCCTTTTTCCATTCCACTCCTTTCTTCATTCCTGCTTGATCCTGTTTCTCTCTTGTTTTCTCAAGTCCTTCAATCTCTTCCCCTCCACACTCCCCTTGTCGCATCTCCTCTCCTTTACTCTCTCTTGTCTTCTTCCCATCTCTCCTATCCCCTCCATCTCTCCTATCCCCTCCATCTCTCCTATCCCCTCCATCTCTCCTATCCCTTCCGTCTCTCTCTTCTCTCCAGCTCCTGTAGGACTCCTTAGCCTCTGGGCTCCATATGATCAGCACCCGGCCTCCTGCCTCTCTGACAGCCTCCCACTGTCCATACAGCCAGGGCACAGGGCCCAGCTCAGCCACACCAGCCCCAGACCTCTCCACAGCCCCAGGACCATCCCCATTGGAGATCTGGGCCCACAGAGCCATGCGCACTTCAGCACACAACTCCCCCTGTAGAATGGAGGCCAAAGCACACACAGGAGACACGTGGGCTGACTGCTCTGAGGAGCACACCAACAACACAGGCCTCTGGATGAACAGCCAACCTGCAGGGAGACAGAGACACACACAAACAAGGAGATGGTTAAGTGGATGAGAGAGAGACACAAAAAAAGAGATGGGAAATTGTCATTCATTGCTTGATTTCTCAATTATTTCACTGATGATGGCCATTAAGCCTTTGGGATTAAATCAAATTAAATGTGGATTCAGTTAAGGGTGTTAGGTTTGAAGGATAAATTGAGACAGAAAGACACACAGACAGAGCAGACAGGTAGGTCAAAGAAAGCACATAATATTACAAACAATGTTAATGCAATATAATATGACTGATGACACAAGAAGGGTCTACAAAGGTCTACGTACAGTACAAGAAAAACTGACCTGTGACTCCATTCTTGGTCACATAGTGGATGAGGTGTCCCAGCATTGCCACAGTAACCAGAAGTGCCAAGGCTGCAACAGCATAGAGACCCCATCTCCTGTGGGAATCTGAGGACGTATACTACGTATAAGTGCTGGAAGGTGTGTGTGTGTGTGTATGAACTCAGTCAGGACACAGTAGTCTCCTCCTCTGAGGACGTATACTACGTATAAGTGCTGGAAGGTGTGTGTGTGTGTATGAACTCACAGTCAGGACACAGTAGTCTCCTCCCATACTGTGGAGGATCTGACCGCCACACCTTCAGAGAGATGAAGAGAACATGAAATTAAAAGAAAGTGAAAGTAAGGTAAGATTAGATAACCTTCCACATAATACAAAAACCACTCATAGTTAGGTCATACCTGCACACATAGTCCCTCAGTCAGGAATGATAAGGGAAGGTTCAGCTGTGTCTCTCTGGTGTCCACACCCTGTTCAACAGAAAACGGCACTCTTAACAGCATGCATGGAACAACCGTGTCTATAGCTATTTAATATACTAATAGTGTATTCCTATCTTACCATGTTTACTAAGTAGATAGCTCCTCTGGACACACACCCGTTCTCCTTCCGTACACAGAGTTGAGCAGCAAAGGATGCTGGGATATTGGAGGTGAGATAGACATGGAGACTCTGTGAACCAGGACCAACATATGCCTCCCACATAGACATACCTGAGGGAAGGAGGGAGAGAGATGTTGTTCAAATAACATTTTATTTGTCACATACTCCGAATATAACAGATGTAGACTTTATTGTGAAGTGCTTGATTACAAGCCCTTCCCAATGATGTAGAGATTTTAAAAAAACAAGTCATAAAATACACAAGAATGAAGATACAGTGCTTTACAAAAGTGTTCATACCCCTTGACTTTTTCCACTTTGTTACGTTACAGCTTTATTCTAAAATGGATAAAATGGTTTTTTCCCCCCCCTCAATCTATGCACAATACCACCCCATAATGACAAAGCAAAAAAGGAAATATCACATTTACATAAGTATTCAGACCCTTTACTCAGGACTTTGTTGAAGCACCTTTGGCAGCGATTACAGCCTTGTGTCTTCTTAGGGTATGACGCTACAAGCTTGGCACAACTGTGTTTGGGGAGTTTCTCCCATTCTTTTCTACAGATACTCTCAAACTCTCCGAGCTATTTTCAGGTCTCTCCAGAGATGTTCGATCGGGTTCAAGTCCGGGCTCTGGCTGGGCCACTCAAGGACATTCAGAGACTTGCCCCGAAGCCAATCCTGTATTGTCTTGGCTGTGTGCTTAGGGTCGTTGTACTGTTGGAAGCTGAACGCTCTGGAGCATATTTTCATCAAGGATCTCTCTGTACTTTGCTCTGTTCATCTATCCCTCAATCCTGACTATTCTCCCAGTCCCAGCCGGTGAAAAACATCCCCACAGCATGATGTTGCAACCACCATGCTTCACCGTAGGGATGGTGCCAGGTTTCTTTCAGACTTGAAGCTTGGCATTCAGGCCAAAGAGTTCAATCTTGGTTTCATCAGACCAGAGAATCTTGTTTCCCCCGGTCTGAGAGTCTTTAGGTGCCTTAAGGCAAACTCCAAGCAGGCTGTCATATGCCTTTTACTGAGGAGTGGCTTCTGTCTGGCCACTCTACCATAAAGGCCTAATTGGTGGAGTGCTGCAGAGATGGTTGTCCTTCTGGAAGGTTCTCCCATCTCCACAGAGGAACTCTAGAGCTCTGTCAGAGAGACCATCAGGTTCTTGGTCACCTACCTGACCAAGGCCCTTCTCCCTCGATTGCTCAGTTTGGCCAGGCGGCCAGCTATAGGAAGAATCTCGGGGGTTCCAAACTTCTTCCATTTAAGAATGATGGAGGCCCCTGTGTTCTTGGGAACTTTCAATGCTGCAAAAATGTTTTGGTACCCCCTCGACACAATCCTGTCTCTGAGCTCTACGGACAATTCCTTCGACCTCATGGCTTGGTTTTTGCTCTGACATGCACTGTCAACTGTGGGACCTTATATAGACAGGTGTGTGCCTTTCCAAATCATGTCCAATCAATTGAAATTTACCACTGGTGAACTCCAATCACATTGTAGAAATATCTCAAGGATGATCGATGGAAACAGGATGCATCTGAGCTCAATTTTCGAGTCTCATAGAAAAGGGTCTGAATACTTACAGTATGTAAATAAGCTAATCAGTTTTTTTTTTTTTTTTTTATAAATTTGCAAACATTTCTAAAAAAACGGTTTTCACTGTCAATATGGGGTATTGTGTGTAGATTGATGAGGAACATGTTTCATTTAATCAATTTTAGAATAAGGCTGTCACGTAACAAAATGTGTAAAAAGTCAAGGGGTCTGAATACTTTCCGAATGCAGGTAGATACACTACATATACAAAAGTATGTGGCCACCTCTTCAAATTAGTGGATTAGTCTATTTCAGCCACACCCGTTGCTGACAGGTGTATAAAACCAAGCACACAGCCATGCAATCTCCATAAACAAACATTGGCAGTAGAATGGCCTTACTGAAGAGCTCAGAGACTTTCAACAAGGCACCGTCATAGGATGTCACCTTTCCAACAAGTCAGTTTGTCTAATTTCTGCCCTGCTAGAGCTGCCCCGGTCAACTGTAAGTGATGTTATTGTGAAGTGGAAACGTTTAGGAGCAACAATGGCTCAGCCGCAAAGTGGTAGGCCACACAAGCTCACAGAACAATACCACCAAGTGCTAAAGCGTGTAAATATTGCCAGTACCCGGTTGCAACACTCACTACCGAGTTCCAAACTGCTTCTGTCAGCACAAGAACTGTTCGTTGGGAGCTTCATGAATGGGTTTCCATGGCCGAACAGCCGCGGACAAGAGTCGGCTGGAGTGGTGTAAAGCTCATCGTTTCCTCTGGAGCAGAGGAAACGTGTTCTCTGGAGTGATGAATCACGCTTCACCATCTGGCAGTCCAACAGACAAATCTGGGTTTGGTGGATGCCAGGAGAACACTACCTGCCCCAATGCATAGTTTGGTGGAGGAGGAATAATGGTCTGGGGCTGTTTTCATGGTTTGAGCTAGGCCCCTTAGTTCCAGTGAAGGGAAATCTTAACGCTACAGCATACAATGACATTCTAGACGATTCTGTGCTTCCAACTTTGTGGCAACAGTTTGAGGAAGGCCCTTTCCTGTTTCAGCATGACAATGCCCTCGTGCACAAAGCGAGAAATGGTTTGTTGAGATCGGTGTGGAAGAACTTGACTGGCCTGCACAGAACCCTGACCTCAACCCCATCGAACACCTTTGGGATGAATTGGAACTCCGACTGCGAGCCAGGCCTAATCGCCCAACATCCTCACTAATGTCTCACTAATGTTCTTGTGGCTGAATGGAAGCACGTCCCTGCAGCAATGTTCCAACATCTAGTGGAAAGCCTTCCCAGAAGAGTGGAGGCTGTTATAGCAGCAAAGGGGGGACCAACTCTATATTAATGCCCATGATTTTGGAATGAGATGTTCGACGAGCGGGTGTCGACATACTTTTGGTCATGTAGTGTATGTACATAAAGGCAGGGTTAAGTGACTAGGCATCAGAATAGATAATAATAACAGTAAAAATAAAAAGTAGCAGCAGCATATGATGAGTGTGAAAGTGTGTGTGTGTGTGTGTGTGCGTATGTGAACGGGTTGTGTGAGAGTGTGTATACATATATAGTCAAATCAAATTGTATTTGTCACATGCGCCGTATACAACAGGTGTAGACCGTACCGTTAAATGCTTACTTACAAGCCCTTAACCAACAATGCATAGAGTGAGCGTAGATAGAGTCAATGCCAATAGTCTGTGTAACCATCTCATTTAATTTAACAGTTTTATGGATTGGGGATAGAAGCTGTCCCTCAGAGCCTACATTGTATGCGTTTGGCTCTCGGACCAAATGCATACAATGGAGGGCCTTGTATGCGTTTGGGTAGACTAAAAGTGGTATGGAGTGTTTGCGCTCCTAGTAGCGCAGGAGATTTATGATGTTAACAATATCAAGTGTTGTATTTCTATCACTGTGGTCTCTCACCTGGCTGGAATGGACAGTGGACATCAGAGCTGCTTCTAAAGGAGAACTACAGAGAGGAGAGACATGAAAACATCAGCGACTGAAACCCACATGTGTCATACAGTTAACTGTTGATATTAGACATTTATTGGCTCAGTCTTACCTGCACACACATCTGAGGGTGTTTATCGACAGCAGAGATATTATATTTCTGTCAAGGGGAGAGGGAAGGGAATGGAATCATCAAATCATCATCATTATTATCCTCCTCTTCATCACAGTCATCACCAACCCTTACCAGATCTCTCTTCTCCACTATGTCCTCCAGTGTGGAGTTGAGGATGGGAGTGCAGTCGGATGTGTTTATGTGGTGTTGCCAGCAGAGGGAGGCAGAGGGCTTCAGGTAAGATGCAGGACACGGGGAGCTCCAGGCCAGGCTCAAACCCAAGTCACCATACAGAGCCACAATACTGGAGCGCCACACGTCTCTGCCCTCTTCAGATCACACACAGACAGTGCATTGTTACAGATAGTAGTGTGAGGAGTGAGTGCTCCAAGATGGTCTCTGAGGACTGCATGCTCTGCTGGTTTATCTGTGAGTCATAGTAATAATTGATCCAGCAGAAAGCCCCTGGTATCCCAGATCAGATTCACAGGCCACTTTACAGGTAACAACACACACACAGAGACTGAAGCTAATAGTCAACTACTGCATCTAAGAGAGAAAAAAAAACAGTGAATACTCACCATCTAATGAGCTGTTCACAAACGGGCAAACAGTGGTTCGCCTTGCGTCCAGGTGTGTATAATATACCTGTAGCAGACAGACAGACGTACAAACAGACACAAAGACATGGGAGGACACTTACATGAGACATAGTTTGAGCCATGTAGCAATGTCACTGTCCATTGCAAATTATCTGACAGTTACAGTATCTCTAATCATTGGGATATGTAGTTGAGTAAAACCTTCTTACCTGTACACAGACACAGCGAAGCAGGTAGGGGAACCTGAGAGTCACTGACAATGCCTGATTGGTGTCAATCTTGAGAAAACAACAAGTTATCCATAAACAAATTCTAAACATATTTGTACACAACTTTCACCATTTTAAGACACATTTATGCACGCCTACACACACGCACACATACACACACACATTTAAATGAGCTTACAGTAATAAGTTGGCTGGAGGAAGGACCGAGGTTGGAGCATTCTGAGTCTGTCTGTCTGTAGCACAGCCTTGTGTACACTTCAGGTGAGAGACCCGGCTGGTGGTCCCCAGTTGCTACAGTTACATTGAGGGATCGAGCCAGCTCATTAACAGACAGGTCAAACTCCGGCACTGGATCTGAATATGGATCATCACAGACAGAGAGTTATAGTATATAACATCGCTATAGAAATGTAATAAATAATAATAATAATTATTATTATTATTATTATGTCATTCTGATCACATGTGAGGGAAGGGGATAAGTGAAAGATGTGAAAGGTTAGATTGTGAAATTCATTACCTGGACAGACGTCTTGTACGATGTACCTGTATTCTCTCTGTGGTTTGGAGGACAAAGACACAAGCACTTGTCGCCCTGCATCAGCCCGGAAACAGTCATACACCAACTCCCACTGGAGGGCAGCAGACACACACACACAGCACCATAATCAGAAACACACAACCTCTTTGTGTGTGTGTGTGTGTGTGTGTGTGTGCACGCGCATGAAAATATCAGATCTTACCAAAATTTGATGGCCAATGTTATGGAGATGTAAACATTTGATTTTCGTCTTTCCTCCGGTGAATGAAAACGACTCTCTCCACTTAAAATAAAAACAAGGCAACAGTAAACATGTCATCCCCCACAAATGATGCAGCGCCCCCCTTGGGCCAATCAGTGTAATTTTGTAAATGACGGATCTCTATGGCAAGATGCATCATTCATTCAAGTTGAATCAAAATCGGGCCAGTGCTGTCTGAGATATTGTGTGTGACTAACGTACGAACGCGCTAACGTACCAAACAGATGGAGATAGATCCACAGTCCCCTCCTCAATTTCAATGTGGGGGACAATTAATAGATAACTTAATTTTATCCATCTATCTTATCCATCTGATAATTTTGGTTGCTAAGGAATATTCACTGGTCAGTGGAATGAAGAGAAGTTCCAATTCAAGAAATGTTACCCGTAAAGTGCGATTTTTGACCTTATTAATGGAGATGTTTCTGTTAGTATTAGTTGACAGCTCCAGGTAGGTAATGGTCAGTGTCCCAGTGAAGTCTAGAGAGGAAAAACAGAGGTCAGATTAAGGAATTATGGCAGTAAAGGTAGAATGAGAGTAGGAGAGGTAAGTCAGGTAAAGAAAGAAATATATAGACTGAAACGGGAACAGTAAACATGTCGTCCCCCCACGGATGATGTAAATGACGGATCTCTATTGCAAGATGCTTCACTCACCCAGGTTTTGTCAAAATCGGGTGAGTGGTGACAGATATTGCGCGTGACTAACGTACGTACAGTTGATTACTATAGCGCCCCCTTGGGCCAATACGTGTGATTGTGTAAATGCCTTATCTCTATGGCAAGAGGCATCATTCACCCAAGTTTCATAAAAATCGGGCCAGTGCTGTCTGAGATATCGCATGGGTTGGCTAGACTCATGTCCATGAGCATGTGTGCCAAATTTCAAACAGATCATGAGAAACATGTGCCCGTGGAAGCGCCACCATGTGGCTGATATGAATGTTCTTGCATTTGTAGAGTCTTGACATTGTTTGCAACATGTGTAGCAAATGTTACAATATGAATATCCTTGACTGATTTATATATATATATATTTATGTGCCAGACCACGCCCATGTGATTGTTTATTAGTCAATAGCGGCCATGTTGTTTTAGGTATTAGTCTGGAAAATATGACTTTGAGAGACCTTTGTACAAAAGCTGAAGAACATATGCACATTCAGGGATGCCTGATGAAGACCTAAGGGTCGAAACGTTGTTAATAATAAATGTCACCTGGGAGCATAAGCAGTTTTTTTGTTGAGAGACCTTTGTCCATAGATGCCACATATCAAGTTTTGTGTAGATCGGTCATTCAGTGCCAGAAGAGTAGCATTTTAAGTGTTTTTCACAAAATTCTAAATGGCAGACCTTATGGGTCCGTGAAGCACATTTGTTCCTTGTGAGGAGAGGGACATTTTTACCAAATGTCATGACTATAAGTCAAACAGGGTGAGGAGCGTGACCTGAGAAAGTTAACATTTTCAATCTCCTTTTATACCAACATCATCTGGCCAATCAGTGTAATTTTGTAAATGCCGGATCTCTATAACAAGACACGTCATTCACCCAAGTTTCCTCAAAATCGGGTGTCTGAGATATTGCGTGTGACTAATGTGCTAACGTACGGAGACAGATCCATAGTCCCTTTCCCGATTTCATCATGTGGGACAACAAACACAAGGTCAGAGAAAGGTAGACTGAGATGAAGACTTTGGATAAAAAGGAAGATGGAGGAAGGTTCTGAAGGGTAAAGGGGGGTGAGGATGATGTGGAGAGACAGAGATTGGTCTTACCTGCAGCTTTCATTCTGACACAGACACGGACACAAGCAGAACAGGAGCCTTGTGATGGAAAGAACCGGAAGGTGGACAGACTCAGCTGGGGAAGACTCTCAGGACTCCAGATGGAACCTACAGAAAAAAACATTCAAAACTGAGTAATGTATGGAGTAAAACAAATATACACGTAAATAAATAAGTCTGGAAATGCCAAATAAACTGTTCCGCTTCATATTGTGTTTAAGATCAGCTCTCCAATGGGAACATGAACTGAAGTAACACTTACCATTCTGATGTTGAATCTATGGATAAAGTGAAGGAGAAAGAGAAAGGAAAAGAGAGAAGAAACAGAGCATGGCTGTGTTGAGTTGGTTATTGACATGTGAAGTTAATATTGATGCAGACTATAGATGCCTAATGAATTTCCTATACACCATTTCAATTATCTATGGGCTTCAGTCTGAGTATAATGTCCATTTTGCTTAATAGTTACATTATCTCCATGAAGATAAACCTCAAAGATGGTATGATTCATTCCTTTACCTCCGTGGCAGTTAGCTTAGCGCATATTATCTCCTCTGCGGCACGCAGGAGAAGCAGCAGAGACAGCTGGAGCACAGCACGTGCTGTTCCATTCCCGCAAGTCATGAGGAACGTTGACCAACCACTACTGACATCAGAAACACTTGGAAAGTGACATTGTTTCGACGTTGCTAGAAAAACGTTCAGGGAGCCAACAAACGCAAAAATTCCAGCGGACTAGCCGTCCGCATCCATGTTTAGACTATAAATAAATGTAATTCAAGAAAACTGAAGTAGGTAGGCCTACATGTTATCTTCCAGTGTCATGTAATTCTTATCTGTTCCTAAGAACTGTTCGAATGGGAGAGTGAGTAATGGCTGACTAGTTTACTACATAAAGCTCCACCTCTCCAGGTGCCTACTCTAGACAGACGGGTTACCGCACTAGTTGCCTCCCACAATGTAACAGTGACTGGATACGTTTTGCACCGGGTAGACGGTTGTAGACCATTCCAATGGTCCTAAAGCGCAATCTCCACACTCACGGCGTATCGGGCCATGCAAAACGAACTCGCCAGCTAGTGCCGTTGCTGCCCTAGGTCTGGGATTGTCGAGACCGTGTGAACTTGGCTTTTACTAACAACAAGGAAATAATTGCCAGAATATAATGAGAAATACCATTTGATTTTAACTGCTGCAAGGACGGAAAAAATGTTTCCTGCCATAAATGTCAGTCCCCTGCACAGTTACTGTTGAGGCTTACTATTTTGGGGATGTCAATTACTTTCAAATACATTTGTAAGTAGGCCAAGTATTTGGATTTGGATATTATTTATTTGAAAATACAAGTAGTTGAATATTGGAATGTATTTAAAAATACACTTTGAAAACATTATCATGTATTTGAACTTACACAGAAGCTTCTATATTTGACTACCCCAAATCTGCTTGGTATTTGAAATAATGTATTTGGAATTAGTATTTGAAAATAGTTTTAAATAGTAGCCTATGCTAGGCCTATTCATAAAAAAATATTTGAACAAAAATTCAAATACTTCCAATAGAAGCATTTTATTCAGGCATTATTATTTGAAAATACTCAGAAACTCAGAATATGCATGTATTTGAACCCAGGACTTATCTGAACATCCTCTCAGTGGTGTAAAGATAGTGTTTTCTATTTTAATTTTTAATTTAACCTTTATTTAACAGCGGTATATTGGTCAGATATCTGATTCACTAATGTTTATAGGCTATTATCATGTCCTTATCTTATCCTTTATCACCACCTTTTATCATTATTGTATTGCTGCTGTTGTTGGATTCTATTCAAAACAGTCTCCGTTCACATCCTACAAAGCTAGGGGTAGGACCTCTAAAATGTGGCCCTTTTTAAATTCAGTTATGGACTTTGAACAGCCCTTGGATTGGGTAATATTTACCCCATGCCTGTAACAATCTCTGGTTAGGCTCAAATGCTATTATACAGTAGGTCTGTCTGTACATGCTGTGTACACAGTGCATTCATGTGTCAGACATGGTGGAAAGTTTCTGTCACACACACACACACACACACACCACACAAACTATAATGCTCATGAAATTGCTGAGTGTAGTTGACGGTAAGCGGGGTCTCTAACTGGGTCAAGGTTTCATTATGAGTCCAAGGTGCTGATTCTCAAAATATGTGTTTTTGTGTGTATGTTTTACAGAGGGTAAAAATCCTGAACAGATACTTCCTCCTTACAGAGACTTCATGCTTTTACTTCCACCCCCTCTGTGCCCTTAAGGACACCTCACACCGGCACACGCACGTACACTGATTTCACTTGTTAAATCAACTTCAATCAATGCAGATGAAGGGGAGAAGACAGGTTAAAGAAGGATTTTTAAGCCTTGAGACAATTGAGACATTGTGTATGTGTGCAATTCAGAGGGTGAATGGGCAAGACAAAATATCAAACGATTTAAGTGCCTTTAAACAGGGTATGGTAGTACATCCCCTGTGGCTCAGTTGGTTCGATTCCCGCTAGGGACCGGTATGAAAATGTCTGTACTCACTACAGTAAGTCGCTCTGGAAAAGAGTGTCTGCTAAATTACTAAAATGTTAAAATGTAAGTGCCAGGCGCACCGGTTTGTGTCAAGAACTGCAATGCTGCTGAGGTTTTAACACTTAACAGTTTCCTGTGTGTTTCACCCAAAGGACATTCAGACAACTTGACACAACTGTTTCAGTTCTTGTGTCTCATTTTGTTTATAAATAATTTTGACAGTATCCCTTTTTAATTTCCACATGTAGCAAGCAAAGTGTTTGTATTGTCCAATCTACATGAGTAGTATGTGAGTCAGACACATTCAGTTTATTAGGTACACCCATCTAGTATCGGGTCGGACCCCCCTTTGCCTCCGGAACAGCCTGAATTCTTCAGGGCATGGAAGGGTTGCTCAATTGGTATCAAGGGACCTAAAGTGTGCAGGAAAACATTCCCCACACCATTACACCCCCGCCACCAGCCTGTACCGTTGACACCATGCAAGATGGGGCCAAATACTGACTCTGTCACCAGCAGTGGACTATTCAATTGTCCACTGTTGGTGATCGCGTGCCAACTGGAACCGCTTCTTCTTGTTTTTAGCTAGATAGGACAGGAACCCGATATGGTCGTCTGCTGCAATAGCCCCTCTGTGACAAGGACCGACCAGTTGTGCATTCCGAGATGCCATTCTGCACACTACTGTTTTACTGTGCCGTTATTTGCCTGTTTATGGCTCTCCTGTTAGCTTGCACGATTATTTTGCCATTCTCCTTTGACTTCTCATCAACTAGCTGTTTAAACCCACAGGACTGCCGCTGACTGGATGTTTTTTGATTGTCACACCATTCTCTGTAAACCAAAGACACTGTCGTGCGTGAAAATTCCAGGAGGCCAGACATTTCTGAGATACTGGAACCGGCGCGCCTGGCACCAACAATCATACCATGCACAAAGTCGCTTAGGTCACTCGTTCTGTCCTTTATAACGTTCAATCGAACAGTAACTGAATGCCTTGATGCCTGTCTGCCTGCTTTATATAGCAAGCCACAACCATGTGACTGTCTGTAGGAGAAAACCATTTTCGTGAATAGGATGGTGTACCTAATAAACTTTTCATACATGACTGACTAGCTTATTTCTCAGCGGCGTTGGCAACAGCCCGCTTCTGCCTTTTCTGGCTATCAAGTAAAAAAAAGTTAGGTGAATCAGGTCGGATTCGGATGGAGAGTGAGTACGTTGTTCAAAATGAATAAACAAAAGGTAGGACCAAGTGGTGCACAAAAACGGCTTGCGCCTAATTACAGAAGATCACCACATCAGCAAAGCTACCACCTCGTCCTGGACTGATGAAACACCATCACAGGTGGAAGCTACTTTTATACACGTACCCATCCACCTGACCAACCATCCTACTTTTGTTTTTGCCTTAACGCTGGAATAAACAATGGTTTAGATGGTACAATGATTCTCTACACTATACTTGCTTGTTTTGTGACATAAACTGAAATTAGGCAAACTATTACAATTTTAGCAACCAGGAAATGGCATAGTGCAGAAAACCATATCAAACATAACATACTAATTTTAGTGTCCCTGATGTACATTTACTATGAGACAAGGCTGCACTGCCTGGGCCTGAAAAAAAAGGTGCATCTAGAACCTTAAAGGGTTCTTCAGCTGTCCCCATAGGAGAAACATTTGAATAACCCTTTTGGTTCCAGGTAGAAACCTTTTGAGTTCCATGTAGAACCTTTTACACAGAGGGTTCTATGTGGAACCCAAAAGAGTTCTACCTGGAACCAAAAAGCCGAAGAACCCCTCTGGAGTGTAGTGACAGTTCCTCTAGTGAGAGTGCCAGTCCTCCTTCTGTGAGTGATGAGACGGATAGCCCAGATAGTGAGTCCGGGTTCCAATGTGTAGCCTAATATAAATAGGCTAGCAGCTAAATACTGTACATACTGTATACAGTACCAGTCAAAAGTTTGGACACACCTACTCATTCAAGGGTTTTCTTTATTTTTACTATTTTCTACATTGTAGAATAATAGTGAAGGCATCAAAACTATGAAATAACATGATCATGTAGTAACCAAAAAAGTGTTAAACAGTATTAAAAAATGTTGCACACTCTTGGCATTCTCTCAACCAGCTTCACCTGGAATGCTTTTCCAACAGTCTTGAAGGAGTTCCCACATATGCGGAACACTTTTTGGATGCTTTTCCTTCACTCTGCGGTCCAACTCATCCCAAACCATCTCAATTGGGTTGAGGTCAGGTGATTTTGGAGGCAAGGTCATCTGATGCTGCACTCCATCACTCTCCTTCTTGGTCAAATAGCCCTTACACAGCCTGGAAGTGTGTTGGCTCATTGTCCTGTTGAAAAACAGATGATTGTCCCACTAAGCGCAAACCAGATGGGATGGTGTATCACTGCAGAATGCTGTGATAGCCAATCTGGTTAAGTGTGTCTTGAATTCTAAATAAATCACTGACAATGTCACCAGCAAAGCACCCCCACAACATCACACCTCCTCCTCCATGCTTCACGGTTGGATCCACACATGCGGAGATCATCCGTTCACCTAGTCTCACAAAGACAAAGGTTGGAACCAAAAATCTCAAATTTGGACTCATCAGACCAAAGGACAGATTTCCACCGGTCTAATGTCCATTATTGGACATTAGTCTTTTCATATTGGTGTCCTTTAGTAGTGGTTTCTTTGCAGCAATTTGACTATGAAGGCCTGATACACACAGTCTCCGCTGAACAGTTGATGTTAAGATGTCTGTTACTATCTTCTGTATACCACCCCTACCTTGTCACAACACTACTGATTGGCTCAAACGCAGGAGGAAAGAAATTCCATAAACTAACTTTTAACAAGGCACACCTGTTAATTGAAATGCATTCCAGGTGACTACCTGATGAAGCTGGTTAAGAGAATGCCAAGCGCGTGCAAAGCTGTCATTTGCATTTGTTTAAAAAAAAATTGGTTACTACATGATTCCATATGTGTTATTTCCTAGTTTTGATTCAAACTTTTGACTGGTACTTTATATATGTATAAAAATTGATTAAAACTGATTAGTAATAGAAAATGTATTTTACAATCTGCGCTACGGCAGTGCATGCCCCCCATTCCCCCCCCCACCCCCCATTCCCCCCCCCACCCCACACACACACACACATATAGACACACAGACACACACACACAGACTTCTGGTTCCCACAAGTATAGTTAAACACGCCCGCCCACACATGCACACACACACACACACAAAGTCTGCCTGTAAGAAGAAACAGGATGTCGTGTACCCTCTATGTGTCATCTACATCTCCTTATCACTCTAAGAGATCAATAAACACACAGTGCCTTCAGAAAGTATTCACGCCCCTTGACCTTTTCCACATTTTGTTGTGTTACAACCTGAATTAAACATTTTTTAAATTGTCTATGGCCTACACAATACCCCTTAATGTCAAAGTGGAATTATGTTTTTTGAAATTGTTACAAATGAATTACAAATGAAAATTACAAACATTTCTTGAGTCCATAAGTATTCAACCCCTTTGTTATGGCAAGCCTAAATACATTCTGGAGTAAAACATGTGCTTAACAAGTCACATAATAAGCCGCATGGACTCACTCTGTGTTCAATAATAGTGTTTAACATGGTTTTTGAATGACTACCCCATCTCTGTACCCCACACATACAATTATCTGTAAGGTCCCTTAGTCGAGCAGGGAATTTCAAACACTGATTCAACCACAAGGACCAGGAGGTTTTCCAATGCCTCACAAAGAAGGGCACCTATTGGTAGATGGGTAAACATTCAGAAGTAAACATTGAATATCCCTTTGAGTATGGTGAAGTTATTAGTTACACTTTGGATGGTGTATCAATACACCCAGTCAGTACAATGATACAGGCGTCCTTCCTAACTCAGTAACTGGAGAGGAAGGAAACCGCTCAGGGATTTCACCATGACAACAATGGTGACTTTAAAATAGTTACAGTTTAATGGCTGTGATAAGAGAAAACTGAGCATTGATCAACAATATTTTAGTTACTCCACAATACCAACTGAAAACATGCATTCTGTTTGCAATAAGGCGCTAAAGTAAAACTGCAAAATACAGTGGGGAGAACAAGTATTTGATACTCTGCCGATTTTGCAGGTTTTCCTACTTACAAAGCATGTAGAGGTCAAAAATCCAGAAAATCACATTGTATTATTTTTAAATAATTAATTTGCATTTTATTGCATGACATAAGTATTTGATCACCTACCAACCAGTAAGAATTCCGGCTCTCACAGACCTGTTCGTTTTTCTTTAAGAAGCCCTCCTGTTCTCCACTCATTACCTGTATTAACTGCACCTGTTTGAACTCGTTACCTGTATAAAAGACACCTGTCCACACACTCAATCAAACAGACTCCAACCTCTCCACAATGGCCAACACCAGAGAGCTGTGTAAGGACATCGGGGATAAAATTGTAGACCTGCACAAGGCTGGGATGGGCTACAGGACAATAGGCAAGCAGCTTGGTGAGAAGGCAACAACTGTTGGCGCAATTATTAGAAAATGGAAGAAGTTCAAGATGACGGTCAATCTCCCTCGGTCTGGGGCATCATGCAAGATCTCACCTCGAGGGGCATCTATGATCATGAGGAAGGTGAGGGATCAGCCCAGAACTACACGGCAGGACCTGGTCAATGACCTGAAGAGAGCTGGGACCACATTCTCAAAGAAAACCATTAGTAACACACTACGCCGTCATGGATTAAAATCCTGCAGCGCACGCAAGCCAGCGCATGTCCAGGCCCGTCTGAAGTTTGCCAATGACCATCTGGATGATCCAGAGGAGGAATGGGAGAAGGTCATGTGGTCTGATGAGACAAAAATAGAGCTTTTTGGTCTAAAATCCACTCGCCGTGTTTGGAGGAAGAAGAAGGATGAGTACAACCCCAAGAACACCATCCCAACCGTGAAGCATGGAGGTGGAAACATCATTCTTTGGGGATGCTTTTCTGCAAAGGGGACAGGACGACTGCACCGTATTGAGGGGAGGATGGATGGGGCCATGTATCGTGAGATCTTGGCCAACAACCTCCTTCCCTCAGTAAGAGCATTGAAGATGGGTCGTGGCTGGGTCTTCCAGCATGACAACGACCCGAAACACACAGCCAGGGCAACTAAGGAGTGGCTCCGTAAGAAGCATCTCAAGGTCCTGGAGTGGCCTAGCCAGTCTCCAGACCTGAACCCAATAGAAAATCTTTGGAGGGAGCTGAAAGTCCGTATTGCCCAGCGACAGCCTCGAAACCTGAAGGATCTGGAGAAGGTCTGTATGGAGGAGTGGGCCAAAATCCCTGCTGCAGTGTGTGCAAACCTGGTCAAGAACTACAGGAAACGTATGATCTCTGTAATTGCAAACAAAGGTTTCTGTACCAAATATTAAGTTCTGCTTTTCTGATGTATCAAATACTTATGTCATGCAATAAAATGCAAATTAATTACTTAAAAATCATACAATGTGATTTTCTGGATTTTTGTTTTAGATTCCGTCACTCACAGTTGAAGAGTACCTATGATAAAAATTACAGACTTCTACATGCTTTGTAAGTGGGAAACACTGCCGATTTTGCAGGTTATCAAATACTTGTTCTCCCCACTGTATGTGGCAAAGAAATGTACTTTGTCCTGAATACAAAGAGTTATGTTTGGGGCAAATCGAACACATCACTGAGTAACACTCTTCATATTTTCAAGCATGCTGGTGGCTGCATCATGTTATGGGTATGCTTGTCATCGACAAGGACTGGGGGGGGGGGGATAAAAATAAACGGAATAGTGCTAAGTACACTCTAAAAATTAGGGGTTCAACAAGGGTTCTTCTGAGATCCTCAAAGTTCTTTGAAGAACCTTTGGGTTCTTGGCACTGAAAATTGCCCCCAAAAGGTTCTTCCAAAAACCCCATAGGAGCTGGTGTTCATCGAAGAACCTCCTTAGTTGGTGGGGGTTCTTGCAGGAACCTAACTGCCCAACTCAAACATTTGGATTTGAATTTGAAAGGACAGCAGGTGCAGGCACTTAACTGAGAAATGTAAAGATTTCCTCAATTTAAGGTAACAGAACACACACACAGGCTCTGTTTTTGATAGTACAACCCTAAGTAACAGTACAGATGAAAAATGATCAGGCCTACTGTACTTCTTACTGTATAAATTATTGTTGAATAAAAGTCTAGGTTGGAACTGTTGCTGTTAAAATACAATAAATCATTTTTATTAATAAACTGATTGATCACATCAGAAAACACACGCACACACAGTCCTAATGAGAGGTGTGTGACTGCTTGAAGTTTTCAACAAGCAAGTCTATTCTGGACTTTTGACAGTGCAACCCTGAGGTCATGGTCAGCACTGAGTCTGTTTCTTTACTTGTTTCTTAAGTATGCCAGAGTTGAGAACCCTGTCTCGCATAGATCTGTGGTCCCAAATTGGATCAGAACATCTACTGCTTTCTCAGCCAGGCAGGAGACCGCTTCCTGCTGTAGATGAGCAACCCAGAACTGTGTGTATGTTTGCCTCCAAAAGGATCTTGCGTCAATCAGTGTATTCCAGTTCAGAATAAAAAGTATTACTTATATTTTAACAGCAACAGTTTTTACCATTTTCATCTGTAGACAGACAGACAGACAGACAGACAGACAGACAGACAGACAGACAGACAGACAGACAGACAGACAGACAGACAGACAGACAGACAGACAGACAGACAGACAGACAGACAGACAGACAGACAGACAGACAGACAGACAGACAGACAGACAGACAGACAGACAGACAGACAGACAGACAGACAGACAGACAGACAGACAGACAGACAGACAGACAGACAGACAGACAGACAGACAGACAGACAGACAGACAGACAGACAGACAGACAGACAGACAGACAGACAGACAGACAGACAGACAGACAGACAGACAGACAGACAGACAGATAGACAGATAGATAGATAGATAGATAGATAGATAGATAGATAGATAGATAGATAGATAGATAGATAGATAGATAGATAGATAGATAGATAGGTACTATATTGATCCCAGAAGGGACATTTCTTCGTCAAGCAGCTACGAAAAAACCCAGGGCAGGTGCAAAATGCTGTTAATCAATAGCTAGATAGCTTGCTTTGACTAACGTTAGCTAGCTAGCTGTTAGCTCTGTACAAGGCAAGGGGATTTTATGAAAGATAAACTCACATCGATTACTATGAGAGACAGTACTTCCTTATTTTGAAAAGAATAAAGGGTGAATTTTGCACAATCCAAGTGTGGAAAGCAATTAGAGACTCACCCAGAAAGACTCACAGCTGTAATCGCTGCCAAAGATTATTCTAACATGTATTGACTCAGGGGTGTGAATACTTACAGTATGTAAATTAGATATATCTGTATTTAATTTTCAATACATTTCTACATGTCTAAAGCCATGTTTTCACTTTGTCATTATGGGGGTATTGTGTGTGTGTATGGGTGAGAAAAACAACAACAATTTAATCCATTTTGAATTAAGGCAGTAACAAACAACAAAATGTGGAATAAGTCAAGGGGTTTGAATACTTTCTGAAGGCACTGTATCAACTCCATCTAGCCCAACAAATGAGACCTCATCTACGCACACACACAGCTTTGTGTATAGTAATGTATAATACAGAGAGAACTGTTGTGGAAACAGTAGTAGGGTTTGCATAGAGATATCAAATAACCAATGAACTGTCAACTGATGAAAAACATCAGCGTCAACACACAGCTCATTCGTCTGTTTTTTTTACCAAACCACTGGGTGATATCTATCAGTTCTTCCATCTCCCACTCATCCTCCATATGACTGTAAACAGGGGTGGGGGGATTTAGGGCATCTCACCTTCAGGGCCTACCATGTTGTTGCATGTTTAGGTACTTTTCCACAAATATTTGACACTGAAAGGAGAGAGGCTTTTTCAAGTCTTCTGGGAAAGGTCACACACTCAATCGTTTACATTCTAAATTTCTCTCCCCCACAGTGAAAAAACACATTGTCTCATGTAACTCACAGGATCGATTGTTTTCAAGAGGCTAACCAGGAGGCGATAGTGTCACAACGTAAATCAGTAATTATGTCAAATCAAATCTTTATTGGTCACATACAAGTGTTCAGCAGATGTTATTGCGGGTGTAGCGAAATGCTTGTAATGTCTAAGAGTAGTAAGTGTGTTTGTGAAAAGTGTTCATGATTAGGAACCTGCAGAACCAGTGGTGTCTTTGTGTCCTGGCAGTTACACCCTCATTCTGCAGGGTGTTGTAATACATGCCGTTTGGCAGATGCTTTTATATATTTATAAATATATTTTGACTGAGAACTTCTGAACAGTGAAAGGTAGCTATGTTGTACACACACATACATTGTCATACATACACAGAAATACACATTCACAGGCAAGATAGAGAGCAGACCAGAACAAAGGTGTACAAAACTCAATTATTTTATTAAACTTCTATTTTACGTAATCTGTATATATAAAAGTTCTAAAGCCGTTGGCCTGAGACTAGAACAGACAGTGAGGCTGGTATGTTTCATCATATCTACATTTACATTATTCACCAGCAGCCAGAATTGTACAAACAGAGAACAAAAAAAAGATGTAAAACGAGGCGACAAAAAAATCCTGTACGGAAGAGTAGAGGAAAACGACTGCACAATGCAATGTTGTGAAGACGGTCAGTTTGAGTAGTGGAGAGAAGAAGACTGAAGGTCCTTGAGAGACGGAATAAATAACAGAGGAAGCTGCTTTGCTCACAGTTGATTGGCCATGTCATCTGACCCCGTGCTCTACTGAGCTGTGATTGGACACCGGGTTAAGAGGGGGCGGGGCAGAGGGGTTGCGTAGAGGGGGTGTTGGACCAGTGGTACTGTGGAACCATAAGTGCACACAATGGGGTGTGTGGATGTGTGTATGTGCATATTTTCCCGTGAGAAGAGCTTTGTCTGAGTGTGTATGCATTTCCCTGTTTAAATGTACAGTCAGGTCCAAAATTATTGCCACCCTTGATAAGATTCGTAAAATAGAGGTCTTTGGCAACGCACACCAGTAGTGTTTGGCATCAAAATAAGGATGCTTCCACTGGTCTTGGGGCAATTGTTACAGTCAAATTTACCCAGTGCTAGGACATTTTTGCCAAAAACTTGGTTGCCTCTGGAAGCTGAAACCTGGCCTCAGGTGGATCTTCCAGCAAGACAATAACCCCAAGCTCACATCGAAATCCACAAAGAAATGGTTAATTGACCATAAAATAAATATTTTGCCATGTCTATCTTCTCAGTCTCCGAACTTGAACCCCATTGAAACCCTGTGGTTTCAATTGAAGAGGGCAGTCCATAAGTGCAGACGAAGAATATCAAGGATCTGGAAAGATTCTGTATGGCGAAATGGTCTAAGCGAAAACCAGAAAATCAACTGTTATTTCTGGTTGTTTATCATAGTCAGCTGGCTAACACATTGATCCTGCTTTGTAATATACACCTCTGGCCCTGCTGTTCACCATTGTTTGTATAAAACATTTTAGAAAAAAGGCTCAGTGCCATTATCCTTGCAAGGTGAGGTATTGAAAATAAGGGTGCAAATAATTTTTACCCCCCATCATTTGAGAAAAATTATTACTAGTTATTAAACAAAATCTCTTTCTCTGAGCAATTGTATTAGTATAAAATAATATATATTTTTGCATACATTTTATACAGTCTTTTTTGCTCATCTTTATCAAGGGTGCCAATCATTTTGGACCTGACTGTATACAAGTGTGTATGTGCATATTTGTGTGATACGACCCTCTGTTTGCAGACCATGTTTTTCAGGCGCTGTTAAACACTCATATCAACCACATACAAAGACAATTTTCAATCATGCTTCTGGGCATAGCATTTTCTTCCATCATCTTAATACCCTTTTTGTTTCAATTCTCTTAAATACATATTTTACATCTCAGATTAAATACCACTGTGTGTGCCAGCAACGTGTGTCTGTGTCTGGGAGAGAGAAAAGGATGTTGTATGTGCTTTCCAATAGGTTATACCTCCACACTGATTATCGTGTCTGCTGGGTGCTAGGGTATGGCTCTCCAAGGCCACAGGGTATATCAATCAACCCACAGACCTGAAAATATTACCCTAGCAATACCAGGGGAGGCCAGCAAAGACGTGTGTGTGTGTGTGCTCAGTCGCTGTCGCTGGTGTCGCTGCTGGGGTCTCCCTGGACCTTGTTGCGGTGCTGCATGGCCCGGTGGTAGGCCACCTGCACTGACTTGCGGATGTTAGACTTCCTTCCCTCAAGCATCTTCTCCTTGTCCAGCTCCTGGTCCACTCCCAGAGGAACCAGCTTAGAGCGCGGCAGCCACTGCCTACACACAGACACACAGGGTTAGAAACACACACCGGGACACACAGGGTAGTAGGTTCTGCAGATATAATAGTAATGAAAAGGAACCGTTTCTCAAATAGGTAATTATTATAGATCCACACACAGCGCAGCAGCAACTACTGTGTGAGCTGTGACCTAAAACAATGTTTTTTTCCCTCTCTCTTTGTTCTCTCTCAAAGCGTCCTCATCAACCACTCCTGACCCACTTTCGCTCCTTGCTTTTTTTTTTTTTTTTTAGCTTTCTTGCATTTGAATGTCAAGAAACGTTTCCTTTGTTCTTGTACTACTTGTAGACGGCCTTTTGAAATGCTTTAGTGAAAAGCTGCTGAGCCTCACGTTCTCGACTACAGCCTGAGGTTTGCTGCTACACTCTGATTCTGGGTTTTCCGCTGCTTCCACCGAGTAAGAAGCTGCTGTAGAATGGGAGGCCTTCAAAATCGCCACTTCTCTACCAGTGTGAGAGGGATAGAGGTTTGAGCGGAGCGAGAAAGAGGAAAATGAGTGGGAACAATGAGAGAGAGAAAAACAAACACAGATAACAGAAAGAGAGACAGCATCAAGGGAAGAGACTGTGTACCGACCAGGTTCTCTTGTTGTCGAAGAAGAGAACCAGGAAAAGGTGTTCTCGGGCCTCTTGGGTCATCTGTTCCCCCAGCTTCAGGACTTCCAGGGGGGGCACGGGGATAGGGACTCCTCGGTGGAATACCCCCTCCCTCGGCATCTTAGGATCTATGATCTACAAGGGGAGGAGGAGGGTTAAAGGCAGTAGAGGACCGGAAAATACCAACTTTAAGAGATATATATTATAGTTTCATGAATATGGTGTGAGAGATATGATATACTGCCTTTAACCCTCCTCCTCCCCTTGTAGATATTTCAACCATAGTTTATTCTAGTGTGTGTGTGTGTGTGTGTGTGTGTGTCCATCCATGGCTGGATTACCAGAGCAGGGTATGAAGGGTAGCCTCTACACTTGGCCCACACCAGGTCCAGAGCATCAAGGGAAGAGTAGTCATCTGATGGCATCCTACAACCTGATCGGCCCCGGCCCCACCCTACTGAGAGAAACACGATACATCAGAATCACACACAAACAGGGATGCAAACTAGTGAAGACCCAAAAAGGTGACAACATTTTTTAGCACAGAAACATGCAAAAAATCTGTGCAAATGGCTATTTTCACCTCCTAAACACACACCCACTTTGGGAAAAGGTAGAGGTGGCGTGACAGATGGAGATAAGTGCACGTGTGTGTGTATGTAGTGTGTCACTTACAGTGTGAGACACTGCGTGACCCTCCCACAGAGTAGGAGTCATTCTCTGTCCCTGAGGTCTCCTCACTGCTGTCCTCCTGGAAGGCAGAACGAGAGAACGACTGCTTCCCCCGGCCCTGCTTAGACGGAGTGGTACTGAGAGAGAGAGAGAGAGAGAGAGAGAGAGCGAGAGAGAGTAATTAATTCATCCTAAACCAAAATGTGTGTATCATTGAAAGTGCAGTTGTGTTTGACTATGTGACTGTGTATAAATGCCATTGTGGATCATAATTACCTGGTTCTGTCAGAGGCAGCGCTACTGCTGCTGCTAGTGGTGGATTCAGAGTCAGAGCTGGATCGAGGGAGGCTCCTCTCATTCCTGTACACCCGAAAACTCTCCGTCACCGGCTGGTTGCCCCCGACAAAACCGTTAGTGGGCAGACCTGGGTGACAGAGTCATAACCGTTACAGTTACTAGACTGACCTGAGTCATAACTATTAAAAAGTTAATGACAATGTAACAATGCTGTTACAGAACTAGTGTAAGAAGTGTGTGTGTGTGTCTCACTTGGAAGGAGGTCGTCACTGTCACTCTCGGAGCTGGAGCTGCTGTGGGGGCTGCGGGGTCTCTTCCTCTGCCGAGGGGGGGACAGGAGGGGCAGTTGGGGGGGACCTATCGGACTGGGGCTTACCCCCGCGTCTCTGTTCTTAGGGGGGCGGCCCGGCCTCTTGGGGGGTCCGGCCGTTTTAGGGTTCTTCTTGGAGAAGAGGACAGAGGTACGGCGTCCCACCTCTGGAGCTAGAGCCGAGGACGATGCACTTAGATCTACAGAGGGAAAGAGGAAGAGAAAATGGAAGTATATCATATATCCATCATTCGTGAAATGAGAGTTGGGCATGGATTCCCAGTATGGTAGGGGTAGGCCTGTGTGAGATAGTTATGAATAGTTACTCATGCATTCATATGAATGCATAGCGTGTATGTACTGTGAGTTAGTTTAGACATACCCTCAGTCTCACCCTTGCCACTGATCTCCTGACTGCTGCTCTCCTCCCCCTCATCATGGCGTCCCTGGGAGGTGGGGTGATGGGGGAGGGATGGTCCCCTGTCCCCTCCGCCCCCTGGGTCCCTGCCCCCCATACCCGAGCGCCCCTCTCTCTGGTGGGCCAGTTTCCTCTTGATGACCGTCATCTCCTTCCTCAGGGCTTTGGCCCGACGCGAGCGACCAATGCTGTGCTTCCCCGAGCTGACCTCATCAAAGCGCGCCTGCAGAAAACACAGCTGCTCCTCCAATGGCAGCCGCCGCCGGTTCTCTGGTAAGAGCAGGTCTAAGAGACGGAGCGAGACAGAGATAGATTTAACACAAGTGCAGAATCCAAAATGGCTGTACAGCAACATAATAACTTAATTGGAAGAGTACAACTGTAGGAAAAGGAGAAAGGGGGAGGGGCGGAAGTAGAAAAGCTGGTGGTAAACAGGACTCCAAGCCACTCACCCTCCTCATTGGAAGACAGCGGCCTGTCTCCATCTCGGTCCCTCTCCCGTTCTCGGTCCCTGTCCCTGTCCCTTTCTCTCTCCCGCTCCCTCTCTCGGTCTCGCTCTCTGTCACGCTGGCTGTCCGGGCTGGGCTCTCGGGGGAGGTGCATGCCTGTGTCATAGTCCAAGCCGATTCGCTCAGCCTGTCTGCGGGAGGTCCTGATCACGGCCCCGCCCATCTCCCGGAGGCGCAGAGCGGCGCGGTAGAACACTGTGTCCTTGGCGTTGTATTTGAGGCAGTTGTTGACGATGAGGCCGAAATCTGCCTCGAAGGCCTCGAAGCTGAGGTAGCGGTGAGACTCAAGTAGGTTCCACATGGTCTGAAAGTCCATAGGCCTCTCGATGTGGTCCAGGTAGTCTGGCACCTGAGGAGAGAGAGAGGGGTCAGGGGTTAAAGCCTACCAGCCGTGAGATAACACAAGTGTGTGAAAATAATGTGTGCGCGTTACCTCGGCCAGGGGGACAGGCTCAGTGAAGAAGTTGCTTGTGTCTCTGTCCTGTAGTTGCTCCAGGGTGTTCCTCAGCAGGACCAGGAAGGGAGTCAGCTGCATCTCTAGCGCCATCTGCTGCACCTTGATCTACACATTCCACAAACACACACACTGTAAACATACCTGCTCACTGTGCAAACTGCCAGATGTCAAGTGTGTGTCAATATACAAATGCGTGCGGATGTGAGGATGTGAGGAGCGTGTGTGTGTCTCACCGTCTCCCTCTTGAGTTTCTCTCTCTTGCGAATGAGCTCCACCAGTAGTCTGGCTCTCTCCAGGTCATGTCTAAGTCTCTGCCATGCCTTCAGCTGCTCCTTCAGAGCCAGGTTATTCTCCTCACTGTCCCTCTGGGGCATCAACACACACACACATTAAATTTGCATTGTAACACACACTCAAAATGAACCGACACACACCCATAAACTGGTTAGTTTGGCAGTGTAACACACCCATACGCCTACACAGTTCATCAGGATGGAGGACTACACTCACAGCAGGACCACCATTACAGCAGAATCAAACAAAGCAATCGCCTAAGACAATGCAACCCTCTCATTTACATAAGCAGAGCACACACACTCTCTCTCACTCTCTTTCTCAGAAGCTGCCACACTTCATTCCAAACACATGCAGAGCTTCCAGTAGTATTCTCCCTACCGCTGAGATAACAACACCAGACAGAGACTGTGTGGTGGTTACCATGGGAACCTGGGACTCTGGCGTTTGTGGCTGTGGATGTAGCTGCTCTCCGTTGCGCTGCGACTGCAGGTGGGTCTGCAGCCGGCGCAGCAGAGGGACGCCATTCCGGCTCTGCCTCTTTAGGGTCCAGTAGCTGTGCAGTCGCTGCATGAATTGGCTCTTCCTGGGCACTGTCAGGTTACTGGTGATCTTACTGAGCCTGGGGAGGAACACACAGGGGAGATGATAGGACTGGGAGAGTATGTGATGTCTGAATCTGTATTCCTTTGTATCTGCAGTGAGTATGTATGTATGTGTGTGTGTGTGTGTGTGTGTGTGTGTGTGTATACTGCGCGTGTGTGTACCTGTGTGGGGGTATACAGGGCACAGACACCACGGGCGCTGCGTTTCTCTTCTCAGCCAGTATCTTCCTGGCTCTCTTCATCTTCAGTCTGGACTTGGCCTTGGCCCTCTTGGCCCGCTCTGAGCTCCAGCCCTTGGAGTCGTCATCGTGACCTATACTGGGCTCATCGTCCTCCTCCAGCTCACCCTCGCTGTGGGAGGAGCCCATGCTAGCCCCTCCCACCCCACAGAGGGGGCGTGCAGACCCAGGCGGGGTGTGGATGTCGCAATAGGCGGTCTTGCGGACGCTGAAGGAGGTGCCGTTGGCACCGGTCTCCCTGACAGGCTCCATCTTCATGTAGAGGCCGGCCTGCTGGGCACAGGTGACGTGGAAGGCTGTGTAGCAGTTGGCCTTGTGGCATTGGATGCAGGCGCCTGAGCCACGCTGCTTGCAGATGTAGCAGGTGAGCTTCCAGCGTGCCGGGGGGATGTGCTCGATGCTGTCAATGGGCTCCAGGAAGACCGTGTTGGCGAAACACACCTGGTGAGAGAGACAGAGAAAGGGGTGAGATCAGCCACATTCATTGCAACAGGATTGTCAACAGGACAGACTACATGGAGACATGCACAGCATCAAAACTATCATAGGTTTTTTTTTAAATAGACATTAAATACACTATGCATTATGTGTGTTGAATGCTGTAACACAGAATAAAATGACTGCCCATTACAGCTTATCAATTAGCCAGAATGTATTTATATTAGTTTAATAAAATATTTCAGTTGTGTATATTACATTTGTTTTATTTGTTGACTTTATTATTTCATTCCAATTCATCTTCTCTCTATAGAGCGGCTGTCTATGCTGTCTGAATTGTTTTATTTTTGTATTAGTTCTTCAAATTAAATAAGGCATACTTTTATGACTGCTAAACTATCAGTCACATAGATCATGTGTTTTCAGGTAGAGATACCTCCCGAAGCAACTGCTCTCTACCCCTCTCCATCGTGTGTTCTTCTGTCTCTTCCCTCCGCCTCTGTGTATTCCCCACACAGACCAGACAAGTAGGCGCGCAACGGATTATGGTCATTATAGTTCATTACCGCGTTTTCTGCGCTAAACCATGTAGAATATTGGCCTGTTGGAAACTACAACTCCCTACAACATCGCACAGTTCGGGCTTGAGCTGATTTCTCTCTAGAGAATTGAGCTCACAAAAAAAAAGAAACGGAATTAAATGAAATTCAAATAATTGAACCGAAGTCGGTCAATTAGTCGTTTAAAAACCGGAAAAAAATGACCTTGCACACACTCCTACCCTCACAAACATTCTTACCCTCACACACACTCTCACCTCAGGGATCCAGAGGGCACACACCACGTGGGCCCAACGTGCGTCGTCCGTCTGTTTGAAGGCTCCGCCTTTGTTGGGGCAGAGGGCACAGTCGACGGCCCGGCTAGGGGACTGGAGACAGCGGCGACACAGCCACTGGCCCTCAGGGATGTAGGGCACGCCGTAACACTCCTGATGTACGGCCAGGTTACACATGTCACAGAACAGGATCACGTTGCTATTCTGACACTCGCCGTCGTTACAGATGCAGCAGACGGCATCCTCGTCGATCAGGGCGCTGGGGTCCATCTGGGTGAGAAGGGGAAAGGGGGAGAAGAAAAGGGGAGAGAGGGTAAGGGGATAACCATTTAGGTCAAGGGTCTTCAACCTTGATAATGGAAAGGAGAAGTAATCAACATTTTAAAATGAATAGATTTGGTAGATAGTTTTTCATTATTTTGACCTCCCCTCATTATAATAGGAAGATTAGAAAATATGTATTTTTATTTAAGTCAGTTAAGAACAAATTCTTATTTACAATGACCTAAAGGGTCAGCCCCTGGAGCAAATTAGGGTTAAGTGCCTTGCTCAAGGACACATCGACAGGTTTTTCACCTTGTCGGCTCGGGGTATTCGAACCAGCGACCTTTTGGTTACTGGCCCAATGCTCTAACCACTAGGCTACCTGTCGCCCCAAAAAATGTTTCGCTAAGAGAAGCTGTTTAGCTGGTTAGACAAAGGTTAACCATGTATGTCCAAGTCAAGAAAGCTTACTACCAGCCATTGGCACTTGCTGCACTGGTAGTCTATTTGAGGGTGCTTTTTTAAAGCCAATGTCAGATACTCCAGTAAGTTTAATTAGCTCCAATGAGTGTCATTTGCTCAATATTAGGAGTTGAGAAAATAAAGTTGGCATCATTAGAAAGAAGATATTCTTCTCTTTTCTACTGTTGTTATGTCATAAAAAATGTGTTGCTAGCTATATACCTCTGCGGAACCTCAGTTGAATACCCCTGATTTAGGTGTACAGACTCACACAGCTGATGCCATTTTACATGGTACTGCTCACTCAATACAGTACACCACACACCCAACAGGTGACATAAAGTAAGCGTGTACTCAACATCACGTCTGGAAAGAAGGTGGAAAAAAGCTGGACTGACAAAAAAAGCTGTTACTCAGAAAGAGAGAAATAGTGTATCTAGTGTTTTTCACCTTGTTGTGGCTCTCGAAGTAGGACTCCTTCTCCAGCCGGTCCATGAGGTACTCAAACACCTCCTGGGGGATGGGCGTCACCCCGTCACTACGCCGCTTGTCATTCATGATGTCTAGCCAGATGTAGTCCTCCTCATCAATGTCATACTCCACCTCTTCATCCAGCTCCTCCACCGACTTATCTATGTACCTGAGGGAGAGGAAAGTGTGGGGGGAGAGAGGATGTAGAGAGGAATGGAGTGAGAGAGAGACCTTCAACACTACCAGCCGAGGCAGGGTACTGTGACTGACTGACATGTTGTAGGATGAGTTCTGTATGATACTATGACTGACCTGTAGTAGGAGGAATGTCGTGTGGGTGCGTCAGGCCTCTCTTGGTCCAGCTCTCTGTACACTACCTCAGGCAATTTGACCGCCGGGCCAGAGGAAGCACTGTGTTGGTGTGATGATACCTCCTTCTTCTTCTCTTTACTCTTGTGCTTCCCAGACTTAGGTGTGGCCTTCCCTGCGTTAGCAGCAGGGGTGTCAGGCCTGTCCTTGCCCCCCGCCTCACTCCCTCCTCCCCCGCTGTCTCCCCCATTACACGCCCCTCCCCCACACCCCCCTCCACCTGAGGATGGAGGGTCTTCGGCCCCGCTGTCGTCCTCCGACACCACGTCAATGTTCTCAAAGATACTGATGCGGTGGATTCGTCCATGGATCTCCAGCTCCACCATGCGCTGGGCCTGGGCATAGGTCATTGTTTCCCTGCCTGGGGAGTGGGAGCACTCAGACTGGTTAGGACTCCCAGGGGTGTTCGCTCCCTGCCCACCTCCCTTTCCCACCCCTCCCTCCCCATCCCCGGTCCCAACCAGGGACACTCGAGGGGGGCGCCCCTTCCTCTTCTTCTGGGGCATGGCCTGTGCAGGCGTTGGGTTGTCATGGTCGTAGTGGTAGAGGTGGTACTCGATGCCGCTGTAGCTCTTGTAGACCTTGCGACAGGTCTTCACAGGGCACTCGTAAGGGGGCTTGGTGGCCCGGAGGTTGTGGCAGAAAGTCTTCACGTCAAAGTCCAGCCCCATTGTGCAGATGGCCACTGCTGGGACAGGAGCTGTTCAAGCTTACATCTGATACACACAGAGAGATAGAGAGAGGAGGGGAGACAATGCACCCTGATGTCAATTTTGCACCAATTTATTTTTGCCATCTCTGACTCCAACATTATTGAAACACAGACATGCCAGTGGGTAATATTATGTCCATAAAGTAGTCAGCCTATGTTGGAAACAACAAAGAATGTGTCCGTTGCCTTCAGCACTTCGGAATACTAAAAGTTATGCCATGTTGTCTTGCCGATTTCAAGGAAACACGACCCTGTCAACAGCAGGCACGTGGCTGGAGAGCTGTCAACTTTACAATGGCACCGACAGCTGCATCCATTTTTCTTGCCAGTTTTAATTATTTAAAATTACATTTTACTTGCAATATTGCTCATCATACTGATTACTTTTCGAATAAAACATAGATTCAAATCTTAAATTGAATACATAAAAAGATAGTAAAATAGCTACCTACCTGATCGATTTGACAGCTGAGACACGTTTGGAATGTTGGATTACAGTTAACGGATACATTTCAAGGTTGATTCAACCAGAAACTGTCTATCAATCAAAAAGTTAACTTCTAAACACCTGCACTAGCCTCCACTCTCACTGAAGAAACAAATTTATCTGAAGTACCATACACAACTATAGCAAACTATTCAACGTATAAGATCATCAATGATATGAATGTCTCTTTTACTCTTGATCGATCGATTAGCCCATAATTTGGATAGTGTAATCTCATGACATGTTGTTCTATTCACGCGCTCGAAGATTCAAGGAAATGTGTAGCAGCTAGCTTGCAAGTGCTGCCAGATAGCCACATCCACTAGATTGCAACTATTGTTGGTAGTTTCCCGCAAAACTATACATTTGTATATATAGAAACCTGAGAAACATTGTAACCAATCGTATGGGTTACAACAACCCGAGGTGATGCATTGTAACAGACAGCTCCAGTGATGGGGCACATTCAGCTTGCTACAATGTTTCCCTCCACAATGTTTAGACCTCACCCTGATCAGCCACTACAATATAACACTCTGTGGTCACCTGATCGCAACCTATTGTAACTAAAGCAAAACCTACAGTTCTACATTCACTAATAGGGAAAGATAAATAGACAATCATTATGATAATGTGGACTCAGAATCCTGGGTCTTCGCATCTGGCTATAGGATCAGAAACGATTCGAAAAGCAAATTGTAACATAAATCAAAGCACAAATAATTACAATTTACAAAATTCATAAAACACCTTACAAATGTAAGCATATTTCTCTCTAGACACCACGAATACATAGCCAATGCCGCTCTGAATTAATAAACACTTACTACTCAGGGCTCCTGAAGCTTGGGTGCTGCAAAAGCTCTCACTCCAGCTCGGTAAATGGGACGATTGCAGATCGATTTATTAATCCTATAAAACCCAATCTAATCATGAGAAATGTGGGGTAAATGGTTTAAAAAAACAACACAATATTTATTTCATTGTGATGGGATTAATTCAGGAACTCCAGCGAACAAAAGGGGCAGCCACTGCTCTACGCCATAGGCGCGTGTGGGCACTTTCGTCAAATAAAGGATTTGTTATTTGGTGCTTTTGTCGAAATAAGGCCCTAATTTCGATGTGTACCATTCTTTGGTGTTTGATGAAGGTGTAATTCTGAAATTCGATGGACGCTTAGTCAAGTGGCGTCACATTTTCACAGTTAAATGTAATTCGCTTCCTTTTGTTGTTCATTTTCTGTGTGGCGAATCTAACGATCCGTTTCTCACCTTTTAATATACATCTGGATAAAAATTAACTTTAAAGAGTACCCAAAGACGAAAAACACGAGGATAAAATAAACTGGATTACATTTTATTAACACGTCTAAAATCATGTTTTTTTATTGAGTATTTATTTTTGTCATTTGCGAATCTGCCAATATGGAAACGTAAATTATATAGGGAGGGTTTCCGCCATAAATTTGAATATTAAAACGTATAGATCAGTTACACGTGCCTGGTAGGTTTGAAATTGATTATTTGATCAGTCTAGTCTGGCAAATAAACAATGTTTATGAAATATCATAGTTCTACAGTCAAATGTATACTGAACAAAAATATAATCGCAACATGCAAGAATTTCAAAGATTTTACTGAGTTACAGTTCATTGAAGGAAATTAGTCAATTGAAATAAATGAATTAGACCCTAATCTATGGATTTAACATGACTGGGCAGGGGCATAGCCATGGGTGGGATGGGGGGCATAGCCATGGGTGGGATGGGAGGGCATAGGCCCACCCACTGGGGAGCCAGGCCCAGCCAAACAGAATTAGGTTGTTTTTTTTCCCACAAAAGGGCTTTATTACAGGGTGGTGCTGAGGAAATACTCCTCAGCGCCACCCTCCCCCTCCTCCTCAGATGATCCAACAGGTGAAGAAGCCAGATGTGGAGGTCCTGGGCTGGCATGGTTACATGTGGTCTTTGGTTGTCAGGCCTGTTGGATGTACTTCCAAATTCTCTAAAAGGATGTTGGAGGCGCCTTATGGTCGAGAAATAAACATTAAATTATCTAATTATCAAGAGCTCTGTTGGACATTCCTTCATTCAGCATGCCAATTGCATGCTCCCTCAAAACGTGAGACATCTGTGGCAATGTGTTGTGACAAAACTGCACATTGGCCTTGTATTGTCCCCAGCTCAAGGTGCACCTGTTTAATAATCATGCTGTTTAATCTGCTCCTTGATATGCCACACCTATCAAGTAGATGGATTATCTTGGCAAAGGAGAAAAGCTCACTAACAGGGATGTAAACAAATTTGAGAGAAAAAAGCTTTTTGTGCGTATGGAACATTTCTGGGATCTTTTATTTATGAAAAACACTTTACATGTTGTGTTTATGTTTTTGTTCAGTATAGATTTTCATTGGTCACTATAGACTATGTCTTTTGGAAAATGTTTATTATAGGTCTAATGCCAATCATATTTGTGTTTGACATTTATAAAATAGTAATGTTGTATAAAGTGGTAATGTAGGCAAAATGTAAAAAGTTCAATTTTATCAGGTTGCAATACAAACAAAATGTCAGACTGTGAGGTGGGCTGAATTTTCACTGGAGGACCACTTAAAAATCAAGACTCATTTTTGGAGGAAAGACAATTAGGCCTAGAAATAATTAACATCATGAATAGAAGTCATTGGTCAAGGATTTGAAGTGGAATGGTTTCCACAATGCAGAGAGAAACGGGTGTGTCAGTTGGACAAATCAACACGCAGAACATGGGAAAATAAGCAATGTGCATAATATAGTGTAGTTTCCCCAATAAAGTGTTAATGGAGGGTAAGAAGGGAACCCAATAACTGATCACATCTGTACAGTAATATGGGCTATTTCTTTAATCTTTACAAAAAAAATAGCCTAAAAGATATATATTTAATAGATCTAGATTCTTGATGAACAAAAAGAGACACATCAACATCAAGCACAAAATAATGTTTCTTTCTCTCTTTAAACATGTACAGTCTGTGATGAGTGCGCTGACTGGGTTGGTAAGGTAATGTAGTGAGAAATACACAGCAGGCAGAAGCAATCCAACACAGAGCTTTAGTGCAAGCCTTCAACAATCATGGGCATATTCAATGAGGCAATGTTGCTCAGAACTGATAGAAAAGCAATGATCAGAACAGGCACAGTTCTCTATTCCTCACAGAGAACCATGTCTGCTCTATACAATCAGTTTCTATGGATCTGAATGTTGCCTCCCAGTGAATATTCCAACAGAGTTATTTCCATATCTGCTCACGAAGTGTAACAGACAGGGAGGTGTAGCAGTAATGTCAGATACAACAAGTAACAGAGAACAGAAATCTCTTACTACTGGAAGTATTTCACCAAAGCAGACAACTCTGCATTATATCCTATAAAAAGTCCAATTCAAACAGAATTGATGGAATAATATACACCGACATGAAATCCCAAAACATTTAGACAAACAAAAAAAATGTCTGAATATTAATTACAGGAAAACTGTACAATTCACAGCTTGGCAGGACTGGGGTGCTGCAACCTTTCACTGGTGTGGTGGTGGTTGTGAAATTTCTAAATGGTGGTTTAGTAATGTTAATCTCGGCTGTATGGAAAATAACAGTTGGACATGCTCTTCAGTGGTCAGAAGGATAAAAAGAAAAAACAAAAAATAACCGCCTAGGAAATTATACACAATTTATTAATTTCAACAAGGCAATATAATAACACTGCTTCACATGAACATCATCTCATTGAGAAAACAACTCACCCCAACAAAAGGTTTTTATTACCGAAGGGACTCCACTGTATCTTGTGCGTATCATCGTGTGTAGTGTTATCAAGTAGCATGACCAGATAAAACACACATCCCATCAACTCCCCTTACCTACTTACAATGGATCCACCTCAGACACACTAGCAGCATCAAAATCAAGCTTAGAAAGATATAACAATGGCAATACTTTAGACAAGTAAATAATAACTGGTGATTGCACTAAAGAAATCGCATAATGTGCTTAATAACAGGAGAACCATGTTCTTGCCCCAACCAAAAAATATTTAGCAGTTGTAACTTTGTTTTCAATGTGATTTGTAACTTAGGTTCAACTAAACGGCTCCTGTTGCAGGTTCCTGGGTAAGGCTTGTGAGAAGGCCACTACGAAAGCTAGGTGAATAGGTCAAATTGCACTTTAAGTCTTGCTCGGCAAACCTGCCTCAATGCTACATTCTGAGCTGGACACTACGGGTTTCCCTCTGAAAACAGACCTATAAATATAGAATGAGCATTCAAGTGGTCCACCCACTGGGGAACGTTTACCTGAATACGAATGTTAATTCTAAGGATTCTAACTATGCCTATGACACTACCCACTGCCCAATGAGTGGGTTTTGACTTTTAAATGTTATTCTCTAAAACTGTACATCAACTGTCTGTTCCCACAGGTTAACTGTACAGCTCACCTCGATGGCATTCTAATTGTCACAGGGGTGGAGAGTAAACAAAGATTTTATTACTTAAATAAAAGTATATACTGTGTCAATAGTGCAGTGCTACAAGGGCATTCAAATGTAAACCAACAAACAAAAAAAGAGAAAAAAATAAGCCACCGTGAAATAAAATCTCTTGGATGCGGACATGCTTAGTTTTACAGAAAAGTCTATGTTCAAGGCACTACACTCCTCCAGAGAACTTCACCTTAAATACAGGTCTCCTGCCCCATCATCTTAAATCCTAGTATTTTGATTTCTAATGTAGTGTTTTAAGGTTGATAAAACGTTAGTAAACAATAAAAATCTATCTGAAAACATGACTAATCGTTTATGATGGATTTGGTGAAAACATCACATTTGTGACCGCTGATATTATAGAGTATGGCTGTGAGTTTGGTCAAGGCCAAAGCTAAAAGCAGTAGGTACTCAGACACACACATACACAGAACATTTATACTGTACACATGTATACATACACACAAACACACAGGAAAACTACAGGTGCTGTAGAAAGTATATTGATACGCACACTGGATATTTACAAGCTCACAGGTTATTTACACGCGTGTTGCTCTTTAATAAAGCATCAGACCACATAATCAGAGCAGAGTGGAGCAGGACTATCCTGCATATTGGAACACCGGAGGGGTTGAGTAGTACAGTAGTACTGTCAAGTAGAGACCAGTACTCAGATGCTCCAACACATAAGAGTCGTTCCATGTAATTTCAGCCAGCCATGACACCCACCATCTCAGATTGCTCTGAAATCATTTCTGTAGTTGGAAACAGATAAGATTAGCATTCCTGCAACATTATTTTGTTAATTTCTCTGAGAAATTAAGCTAATTGATTGCACCCAAATTAGCCCTTTTAATTTATAGGATTCACATAATATAAGACCATAACATTACAATTATTAGAACTGCTGTAGCCTAATGGTTTGCTTATTTAACAAACATGGTCTAACTAACCTTTAACCTTATTTAAGGCAATAAACCACACACAGGCGGGCCGTTTCCTGGACACAGATTAAGCCTTAAAGAAGGACAAACAATTGCTTTCATGGAGGACTGGCTTGAATTGTGAGGATGACCATACAATTTATTTTCATCATGAGCAAAAGCTATTGGTTTTCAACCAAAAGTTGCAAAGAAAATGTTGTGATCCATTTAATAAAACACAAGAGACTAGCAAAATTGATAAAAGGGTGTGGTAGTAGCAGGAACAGCGGCATCTAGTGGGCAAATCAAGGTACTTTCACACTCATTTATTGGCAAATAATGCAAGAGACTTCAAATGGCTAATTTCACTGAACAGGGTTAAAAACTGTCACCACATTCACAGGGGTCCATGGGTGGCTTTTTATAATTTTATTGTATACCACGTCTTACTAATTGTTAGGAAGAATTATGGACCAAATCAAATGTTCGGTACTATATTTATTGAAGATTATATGAATCCTATAAATTAAAATAGCAAAATGTTGTGCAATCAATTAGCTTAACTTCTCAGAGATCAAATTATATCTCAACAAACATTTTCAGGAATGCTAATATTATCTGTTTCTAACTACAGAAATTATTTCAGCACAATCAGATGCTGGGTGTCGAAATCCTGTTGCGCTTTGAGGTGGAATGACCCATAAGCCATTTGTCGGAGCATCTAAATGTGTGGGCCCTACTTTACTCCATTCCCTAGTCCATCACTCTATTAAAAGTTTTTAAGAGTTTGATTTCAGTACAATTGTAACCCTGGAGTGAGAACCAGGAGTGGACTTAGGTTATCAACACAGGATTAGACCCGTTAGTCAGGCACTCCTGATGTGAGCGTGCTGGGATAGAGGGGAACATCTGGGGGTAGTCTGTGTTGAGCGTCAGGAGCGATGGGGTGGGATGGGGATTTACTGGGTGCAGGGAAGTGCTAGTTATCACATTAGCTAGTCCTTGTGTTGGGGACCTTCTCAGGGCTGTGCAGGGTCAGGGGGTACGCCTGCACCGCTGGGTTGGCCATGGTGGGGTAGGACATCCCTCCCGCTGCCCCCATCATCCCAACAGGGCTGGGCATACCAGACCACTGCTGGGGGTATAGAGGGCCTGGCACCAACCCTCCATAGGGGCCTGCTGGTACCATGTACCCGGGCTGGAGCATGGCAGAGGGGTTGGAGCTCAGGGCAGTGGGCATGGCTGGGCCTAAAGCAGCGGTCAGCGGGCACGACAAAGGCAGCTGGAACTTGTTTGGAGGGATGGGACATCTCACCTGGAAGAACCAAAGGGGATGTTTAACATTGTGTACATGGACTTCTGTCAAGTGTTTTTCACATGATCGGGTAAAAGAGAGCGAGGCGGGCTGCAACTCACAAAAGGGTTTATCACACTGGTGATAGTCTTCTTTAGACTTTTGATGTTTTTCTCTGTGCCAGTTACCTCCTGAGTGGCTCCTCCCAGGGGCATGGCTTGGCCCTCCAGGTCCTGCATGCGTCTCTGCTGTTTGATCTGGTTCAGAGAGGGCCGCGGTTGTGTGGCCGCCAGGGTCTCCTTCGTCCAATCATCTACCAGCTTGTGCAGGTCGTCCGTGAAGGTGCCTGGCTTCTTGTTGTTGCTGTTGTTTGTCTGGGCCTGAGCTAGCACCGTCATTGGTTGAGGAGATGGCAAAGGAGTGGGGACAACTGGTGGCTGTTGTGGATTGGACGCCGTCTGAGTTGCACTGGTGCCGTGAGAAGACCCTAGAACACAGAAAGATTTGTAAACTCTGCCCAGTTAGACAATTCCGATGGAATCGATTGGCTGCTGTTAGGCCTTTTACAGTTATCTATGGCACTTTAACCATCATCAGCCTCTATAGAGCCTGCATATTTATTAAAATATCAAAACAGGTCAACTAAAATTGGGAATGAGAGTTTCTTTGGTTTTCAGTGGACCTTAAAATGTCCCTTTGAGTGGTAATTGTTTTGTGGAGAAAGGTCAGCTGACTAGAGCAAAAATGTGGAGATCATCCAACTGGTCAGCAAATGTGGGGGTTCTCAAACCTAGCAGCCAAATAATTACAGCATGGTTGAATCCCAAAATCCACCACAGTAAGACAAACAGAAACCATTAATGCTGATACAAACAACCACAGTCACATTACTCAGCACTCAGACATTTAAGACAAACACGGCCATGCACTACCTAACAAAAACTAAAATAAAATAAATTCATGAAGGTGACACTCCTCGTGCAACAGTGCCCACAACATTTCCGACAACACCTGGCACGTAGTTTTTTTCCCCCCCAGACTGCCAAACTCAACACGTGAATATAAACCAAGGGTGCTCATGCCAACAGAGAGAAAAAAGAAAAGAAAAACGAGAAACAAAAAGAAAAATAAAGCGAAGAATATAAAGCGAAAAATACAGTGAAGAAAGTAAATGGAGATAGTTACTACTACTGCGCCCTTTGCCTAGACATAGTCGTTTCAGTGTGGACCCTAAAAGAAGGTAAAACAACACAGAGACAGAAACAGTTAGGCTGGGACACACCGCACACCGCAGGTCTGTGGACAAGCCTGCTGAAAATCCACACACGGCTATCAAATCGGTTAGGGAGAGACGAAAGGAGAGGAGGAAGAGGGGGTTTAAAATCAGTGAGAAGTAATGGAAGTGGAGGAAAGACTATGCTCTTAAATTGTGCTGTCATTCCAAAACAAAATAGGCCTAGAAAATAAAGAGAAGCCTAGGCCCTGGGTATGGTGGTACACAGTACAGTACAGGGGGTTTGGAGAAGACTGGTCCACAGTAAGGTGGGGCAGGTCAACACTGTCATGGGTCCCTCAGACCTTCCCATTATATGCTCCTAGTAACCCATGTCCTGTCCTACTTTCATGTCTAGAACGTTCTTTTCAGTAAAACTGTCAATATATCATGCTTTGGGCTCGTTTTAATTCAGTTTGTACATGGTATGTTAAACGTTACAATGGATAACCCAACTGTACAACGGCAGTGTTGAAAGTAAAGCTCTGCCGTTCGCATATAATCATTTTAAATGAGAGGGGAGCCAAATTACCGAATGATCAATGCTGCAAGTACTAGAGTAACGAGAGCTCATTTCTAAACATAGAACAGTTCAACTACCAGTAAGTACAAGAATGCCTGTGAAACATAACAAAGGAGCCAAAAAATCTAAACAGAGATACTATAGAGATACAGCACTTATCAAGACATGCAGGTAAAGCAGGAGAAGGAGGTGGCGGCGGAAGTAGATAATATTGATGATACAGCCCTTTTGCAGGAGCCAGTCTCCAACAGTGCCCCCCCCCCCGCCGCCTGCCTGCACCATGCAAGTCCTCCCAGTCCAAACATGAGAGACCGGGACCACCTCTACCACGGGACCTCCTCTACCACGGGACCTCCTCTACCACGGGACCTCCGCTACCACAGCAAGCCTCTCTGGAACCTGGTTGGGCTATCAGGGGAGGGCTGGCTTTAGTCTTGGTATACAGAGGGGTTGTAGACTTGAGCTGATGCGCCTCACAATTAAGGAAGTGAGTAAATTAAAACACATAGGATACAAAAGCTTTGGCGAACACACACACACACACACACACACACACACACACACACTCAGGTTTCGGATCTAGCATCGCCCATGTTCGGAGAAGACGAGCTTTATGACATACAGTATGCTTTTGGAGTCTGTTTAAAGCCAGAAGCGGTGCACAAAGCGTTTGTATGGAGGGATGTCTAAACCCAGAACAACTTAGGGCTGAGGGGGAGAAAGCTATGAGGACATACAATAACTGACATATGCTTGTGTTGGGGACAGGGAGGGCGAGGAGGGGAGGACCCACTATCTAAAAACACACACAGAAAAAAGAAACCGGTCCGGTCGATAGAAAAGATAGAGGTGAACTAAAGAGGAGCGAGGGATGAGATGAGTGAGAAAAGTAGAAAATAACAAATACAAACAGATGGACAGAGACACGGGTCCACTGAGGAATCTAGCACGGGGTTTGCTACTAGATTTATAGGTCACTCTCTCTGACGTTTGGTGGTATACCGTCCAGCCTGTAAAAAATTAATATAAGAGGGAAGAAGAGAAGAAACAAAGAGAGAAACACTTCTGTAAAAGTGCAGACACTTGGGAGGAGGAACCCCCCCCGCCATTAACAGCCGCAGCACCAGTACAGGGTACAGTCACATGGGCTAAACCACTGGTCTAAGATCAGGTTACTTTCCCCAATTCATCCTGACCTTCACCATGAGGGGTGTTAAACTGATCTGGGACCAGGGCTTGAAGACAGCTCAGAAGTCATGCAGTATCGCAGCGGTATTTTGGCAGAGGAGAAATGTGTGATGAGGCACCCCCTTGTATACATTCGATAGAAGACTGACAATCATGACTATTTTTCAATGTGGCAGTTTCCCTTCTGAGACTAATGAGACCTCAGATTTAGACACAACTTAGAATATTAGAGAGCTTAGAATACTACGTCAGATTAAGCAGAGCTGTTGGTTGATCCTCAGTACAAATGGGTGTTTGAGGACGTGTCCACACCTCAGTAAGTGACACGTTTTTGGGTGTGTTAGCATTTGGTATATTGCGTGAGTCCTATGTGTGTGTGTTTTTGGTGCTTAATATAAACCAAATACGGATAACAAGCACCACGTGTGTGAAATTCCTCAGTGTGGATGTGTACTGTGTGTGCTATGCCACAGTGTGTATAACCTGCCCTGTATGCATGTGTGTGTATGTACCTTGCCCTGGGCCTACGTGTGTGGCCATGCCTCCACCGTAGATGTTGTCAGAGGAGAAGGAGCCCTTGAGGGAGCAGGGCTGCTGAGTCTGGACAGGCTCTGGGGCTTTGCTGGGCCGAGTGCCGCTGGTACTGCTGCTGCTGCCACTGGAGCGGGCCGAGCCGTCAGACACAATGTAGCTCTTAGTTGGAGAGCCAGACGAGCTTGGCGCACTCTCACCTTCAGAGAGAAATACTGAATAAGCCACAGAACCAGCTTTAGGTTGAATTGTTGCACATTTTCAATCCTTACAATCTTCCTCAAGACTCAATTCCCCTTTCTCAGGACTGCTCACAAACACCTTTTTCTCTTCCGTTCAATCCCCCTCTCTCTTTCTCTTTTCCTCCTGACTCACACCTCTCCTCATCCCCCTTTCCACTCTATCCACCACACACCCCTCTACCCTCCACACACCTTTCCGCTTACCGGTGGTGGTGGCATTCAGGTTGTTTTTCAGGTGCTGCACCATGGGGTTGAGCAGCTTGCCTGCCTTCAGCTTGTGTTTGCTGACCTTGCGCCTGCGGCCACTAGGGGGAGCAGCGTGCAACAGGCCTACACAAGGCGGCACGGCTTTCCCCAGCTCTTTATACAGACGCTCGATCTCACTCCTCTGGAACGCCTGCAGCTCAGAGATCTCCTTCATGTGTCTGAGGAAAAAAAAGAGAGCGATTGAGAAAGGTAAAATGAAAATATGCATCCTGCAATAGAGAAGAATGTATTCCATTTCTCTCTTTAACTGGGACAGGGACAGTCATTTATTTTGGTTTGTACCATTTTATAAGTTCACCAACTAGCAGTTAAAGCACTCTGCAGTGTTTAATGGGCTACAAAGCTATCCAGGGCTATGAAGGTTACAGTGGTTGATAGTTTGCTATACATCAATGGGTTGACTTTGACCTTTCGTGTGTGTATGACTATGAATACATGTGTGTGTGCACATACTTCTCCCTCAGCCTCTGCAGCTCCTTCCTCATGTCCGCATCCTCAAACTCAGAGTCGTTGTCACTGCTGACGTATGATACATGGCCGGGTCCAGGCGGCGAGATGGCGTGGCCATTCGCTACCATGGTTTGCCGGCTTGGCGAATCAGAGCTCTGCACACTGCTGCTGCGGCCCGTGCGGCGCAGGAAGGCCACCGCCCTCTTCATGAGGTCACTTCCGCTGTGATCCGAGAGGGCATGAGCCGGAGGTTTGTGGTGGGCAAGAGGAGGGGCTAAACTACTTGTGTCCTCCTCCCCCGAGTCAGAGTCGAAGTGGAAGGAGTGGTTGGTGACAGCGTCAGCAGTGTGGGCACGTGGGAGCAGGCTGGGGGTGGCGATGGGGCTGGAGGCGGTGTCCTGGTAGAAGTCTGGGGGGGCTGAGTAGCGGTTACTACAGTGGGGTTTGGGGGCGCTTTCCGCCCCCTCATCGGTGGTCATCACTGAGAACCTACCCACGACCATACACCCCTGGTCTCGTGGACCGCCCCCCTCGGCTGCAGCGCGAGAGCCCCCCGAGCCACCAGAGGGAGCCGGGGAGCTGCAGGTGCTGCGACTTCTGCCCTTCTCTAAAAGACGGATAACGTCCGGAGGAGTGGGGACGATCTGGAGAAAGAGATAGCGATCAAATAGAATCCAAATAAACTAAAAAAAAAACTATTGAATAAACTGAATAAATCTCAATGCACTGATGTAATTGTTTACTAGATCTAAATATTGAGGACAAACAGTTACATAAGATTTATTCAATTTAATTGATGTCAAATTTAGTTTATTCAAGAGAGTTTGTCTTATTTCAGAATGTTTGTCTTTGTTAAAGTGAGAGGGATTAAAGTACATGGTTACCTGAAAGCGGCTCTTGGAGCCATAGGAACTGGAACTTCCCATAAAGTCTCTGCTGTTCAGCAATCCTTAACAAAATACAATTCAAGGTCAACATTTTAAAAAAGTGGGAATCACTTTGGGTTTTTATCCTAAATAGTGCAAATGAATACTACACAATACATAATATAGCATATCAAATTGGGTTTGTGATGTAATTTACCTGCAGAGTCACTCAGTGTACCCAAACTATCGGTACGCTCAGGAATCTGAGGCTGAAAAAGAGAAAGAAATATTGAACGAAAAGAAAACTAAAACATGACATTTAGTCAAATGGTACATCAGTTTCGCGGGTTGTGAATCAGTCTAGCCATTATCCTTCTATGACCCCTACTTTGTCTAAACATATCGGCGCCCTCCCACCCACACACCACTCAACCCGCATCAGAGCTCAAACTGCCAGGGGTGCAGAGTATAATGGACTATCTGGCCAGCAGCCCTGAGCTCTACTTCCTCTTCTAAATGCAGTATCAGTCACACTGAAGGCCAGTGATTACATTCAATTGCTGAATCAATATTACACCAAGGATTCACACAAACACACAACCCTCCATCAGATAAAATGCTGCGGCTGCCCCAATGGGAATATCTGAACGGACACAGAAAGACAGACACACAGTGCATCTTTACCAGCACCTCTCCCTTCCTGAGGAGCCCCCCCTCAGAGGTGATCTGGCTGTCAGAGACAGGGGGAGAGCTGACCCCCTCTGTGTTGGAGCACTGGAGGTCTGAGGCGGTGCTGGAGGGAGCAGATGGGGCGTACTCCTGGTACAGCAGGTTCCTCAGCTTCTCATCCAGAGTCTTGATGGTGCGGTCCACAAACTCTACCCTGGGTGGGCCCTCTCCATCAGACTCCCCCGGGCCGCCACCACCTCCACTCCCGGACCCCCCAGGTCCATCCTGCTGCTGGGACGCCTGGTGGGCGGGACTCTGGGGCTGTGATGGTGTTGTGGCTCCACCTCCTCCACCCACCATGCTGGGCATGGCAAGGGGCTGCTGCAGGACCACTGGCTGGTGGAAGGCCAGCAGATGGGCCGGGTCTCCTGACAGGCTGGCCTCCTGATTGGGTAGACACGAGGAAGTGCCACTCACCCCTTTATGTCCCGCCCCATTCACGTCCAGGGACACAGGTGGGACGATGGGGCAGCATGGGATGTCTGTTACCATGGAGACGCAGGGTTTGCTGCCTGAAAGAGAGTCGTGGCGGCCCACGGCAGCAGTCGTAGCATTGGTGGTGGAGTGTTTGGTTCCAGAGGCCTGGGGCTGCTGCACTCTGGCCTTGCCTACGTTGGTGTCCTGAGACTGGGCAGAGCTTTGAGGTGCAGGGGGGGCAGAGGGGCCTGGAGTAGGGGCTGTGGTGGTCAGGGCAGGAACAGGAGTTGGGGCAGACACTGGAGGAGTAGTACTGCAACTGGACCTAGACAATGATGTGACAGGAGCCTCTGTAAGGGAGAGAGTTGAGAAGAGAAAGAGTTAAAGAGAGAGGAAATAAAAGAGTAGAGTCAAGGAGATAGATGTCCTGTGGGTGTGTGAGGGTATTGCATCATCACTTGTCTTCCCCAATCAGAGCTCTGTCAGTTGGAGAGCAAAGCCTACCCTTTCACCACAGCCCAGAGCCACTGCAGCACTGGCATTACATAACTGACCCTTACGCACATACAACACACACTCATTAGCCCAGACACACACAGACACTAATACATAGCTTTATTCACCCACTCTGCTGTGTGCACGTGTGTGTGTGTGTGTGTGTGTGTGTGTGTGTGTGTGTGCGCGCGCGCGTGATCATATGCGTACAGTGGCAAGAAAAAGTATGTGAACCCTTTGGAATTACCTGGATTTCTGCCTAAATTGGTCATAAAATTTGATCTGATCTTCATCTAAGTCACAACAATAGACAAACACAGTGTGCTTAAACTAATAACACACAAATTATGGTATTTTTCTTGTCTATATTGAATAAATAATTTAAACATTCTCAGTGTAGGTTGAAAAAAGTATGTGTACCCCTAGGTTAATAACTTCTCCAAAAGCTAATTGGAGTCAGGAGTCAGCAGTCAGCTAACCTGGAGTCCAATCAATGAGACGAGATTGGAGATGTTGGTTAGAGCTGCCAAGCCCTATATAAATTAAAAACTCACAAAATGTGAGTTTGCTATTTACAAGAAGCATTGCCTGATGTGAACCATGCCTCGAACAAAATAGATCTCAGAAGACCAAAGAATAAAACTAATAACACACAAACAATTATACATGTTCATGTCTTTATTGAACACACCGTATTAGCATTCACAGTGCAGGGTGGAAAAAGTATGTGAACCCTTTAATAACTGGTTTACACTCCTTTGGCAGCAATAAACTCAACCAAATGTTTTCTGTAGTTGCGGATCAGACCTGCACAACGGTCAGAAGGAATTTTGGACCATTCTTCTTTACAAAACTGTTTCAGTTCAGCAATATTCTTGGGATGTCTGGAGTGAACCTCTCGTTTGAGGTCATGCCACAGCATCTCAATTGGGTTGAGGTCATGACTCTGACTGGGCCACTCCAGAAGGCTGTTGATTTACTTCTGTGTTTTTCTCTGTTGAACTCTGCATCCAGCAAATTAGTAGATAAAGCATGTCTGGTTGGAGGGGTGTATGCTGGGTGAAGAACATTCAGAAATCTCTTCCAATACACATTGCCTGTGAGCATCAGAGGTGAACCAGTTGCATACACAGCTCGAGCAAGACATTTATCAGCATTTCTCTGACTACGTTCCTCCATTGAGTCAAAAACTTCTGATTCCAGGAGGACCATGAGCTGTTGCTATCGATAAGGTGTCTGATTCATCATTTTCACCTCAAATAGAAGTAGAGGGACTTTTGTCAGAGGTTGCTTGTTATGAGCACTGAGGGAACTTTATGCACTTGGCCAGATGATTCTGCATCTTTGTTGCATTCTTCACATATGATTTGGCACAGTATTTTAAATTGTACACAGCTTTTCGTCTACATTAGCTGCAGTGAAATGTCTCCAGACATCAGATAGTGCCTGTGGTGTTTTCCTGTAAAGATGAGAAAATAATTAGTAAAATAAATTAAAAATACAATTCCACTCCCCAGTTAGCAGGCTCAGCTCTACTTCACCCCACCCAGTATTGTAATCAAAACTTACCAGAAAGCATGTAGTCCTTGGCTCAGACAGTGTAGTAGTGTGGCTCAATAGCATCTCATTAGTGTGCAAGATCTTGAGAATCAGCTGTGATGGAAGAGTGCACTGCACATGTGATGGAAAAAGGGTTGCAAATCCATTGAATTGGGGATAGTTTAACCAAAATATGCCACAAGAATTGCCTTATCTGTATCCCACAAAAAAGGTTCACTGTTATAAGCATTGTTCAGAAATTTACCGGAAAGTATCCGACCCTTGCAACCCTAGTGTCCTCCCATGAACATCATTCTTGTTTAGTGTTTAACGTATCGTAGACTCGTCAACAAAGATGTTAGCATGTTCCAGAGATTTCATTAAGTCTTTAGCTGACACTCTAGGATTCTTCTTAACCTCATTGAGCATTCTGCACTGTGCTCTTGCAGTCATCTTCGCAGGACGGCCACTCCTAGGGAGAGTAGCAACAGTGCTGAACTTTCTCCATTTATAGACAATTTGTCTTACCGTGGACTGATGAACATCAAGGCATTTAGATATACTTTTGTAACCCTTTCCAGCTTTATGCAAGTCAACAATTCTTAATCTTAAGTATTCTGAGATCTATTTTGTTCGAGGCATGGTTCACATCAGGCAATGCTTCTTGTGAATAGCAAACAAAAATTTTGTGAGCGTTTTTTATAAGGCAGGGCAGCTCTAACCAACATCTCCAATCTCGTCTCATTGATTGGACTCCAGGTTAGCTGACTCCTAACTCCAATTAGCTTTTGGAGAAGTTAACCTAGGGGTTCACATACTTTTTCCAACCTACACTGTGAATGTTATTATGTATTCAATATAGACAAGTAAAATACAATAATTGAGGAGGTCCAGTGTTATTATTTTAAGCACACTGTGTTTGTCTATGGTTGTGACTGAGATGAAGATCAGATCAAATTTTATGACCAATTTATGCAGAAATCCATTTAATTCCAAAGGATTCACATATTTTTCTTGCCACTGTACATACGTGCTTGTGTGTCCATACATGTGATTGTGTGTACGTGTGTGTATGGATGGGTGTGTGTGTGTGTGTGCACCCTTGGCTGTAGAGGTGTCTGATGAAGTCCTCTCTCTGTCTGGTGTGGGCGTCTCGGCCACGGGGCAGATGATGAACCAGCGCTTCCCAGTGTGGAGGACTGCCAAGGACACAGACAAAGAAACACACTCATTGATACAGATGATCTAGCAGCAACAGTAAGATGGAGCTCTAGAGAAAGAGAGATGTGCACTCATACATGCAGATGAACTACAGATAGAGATGCTCGCCAATTCATATCAACTATCAAATTATGTTTCGAGGGAGAGAATCGGGGGATAGAGAGATTGATTGGGGGACACGCATAGACAGGACTGAGGGATGATGGGACAGATATGTAAAAGAAGAGTGATTGAGCGCTAGAGAGAGATATACCCCCAGTCATCGTCTAATCCTCCTCTCCATCTCTCCTGAGCACAATAACCTCCCAGAGCATACGAATCTACTGAGGCAGGGAACCTGCTGTGTCTGAGGTTCACCAGAGTCACAGAGAGGCTGTAATGTATAATGCAATGTATCTGTAGTGGGTTGGAGATAAGATGGTATATCCTGCAAGACCTTGTGCAGGCATTTGTTCCAACTTATCTGTTACATACATCATAAAAATAAAACAAAGTAATTTGAAGACCATGATTAGTTTATTTTCTGTATCGATGTGTTAAAGCTGAGCTGGAGCAAAAGCATTCACACAATGTGGCCAGGAGGTAGCGAAGCCCTACCGTTCTGCTGGTACACAAGTTGTGGTGAATTAGGTGTAGCCGTCTTTGAACTCTAAAATGGGAGAGAATAGTTATAAATGGCTGGCATTCAAGAGTATAACTTGGAGACAATGAAGCTTGAAAGGGTTCTCTCAACAATGTCACTGTGTTGGCCCCGGGTGACAAATTAGATTAGCCAAAAGTGTCCCATCAGCAATAATGTTTCTATCTTGGCAGTGGTTTGTTGGCAGCCCTGCTCACTAAGTCCTCTTGAGAGTGTTGGGAGGATGCATCTGAGACTGGCCACAAGGCCCCCTGCACCTCTCCTCCATAACTCTGTTACCCCTAAATCTCCCCATCCATCCTCACCTCTCCCCCCAGTACGACTGCTCCGTGGCTCTGCTGGGGACTTCCGGCGTGGTCAGAGATCCTCTCCCCCTCCGTGTCCTCACTCAGCATGTCCTCAGCCTTGTCCACAATGTCCTTCAACTGCTCTATAAACATCTCCTTCTCCAGGAGCAGGATGAAGTCATTCTCTACCTAACAGACAAAAAGAGACACCATACATCAATGTCAAATCCTCAGAAAAGTTAATAATAAAACGGTCCCGTCTGGACTCTCCTTCAATAAAAATTGGGCTAGGCCTTGGCGCAGCGGCCTAAGGCACTGCATCGCAGTGCTAGAGGCTTCACTACAGACCCGGGTTCGATCCCGGGCTGTATCACAACCGGCCGTAATTGGGAGTCCCTCGGGTTAGGGGAGGGTTTGGCTTGTGGCGGGCCGGGCACCTGCAGGCTAACCTCTGACGTCAGGTGAACGGTGTTTCCGCCAACACATTGGTGCGGCTGGCTTCCGGGTTAAGCGGGCGGATGTTAAGAAGCGTGGTTTGGTTGGTCATGTGTCGGTGGACGCATGACTCGACCTTCGCCTCCCGAGCCCATTGGGAAGTTGCAGCGATGAGACAAGAAATTGGGGAGAAAAAAGAGGCTAAAATACAAAAAATATATAATAAATAAATAAATAAAATTGGGCTAGGGCTATGTGAAAGTGTTTGAAACCTCCCTATCCAAAGCACGGCCAAAGGCACCAGCTTTGGAAACCTATTTAGATTTTGGGGTAATGAAACTAAAAATCATGTGCAACAAAATGTGCAATCCACGTACAAAAAAAGCATATCAGTCCAAAATGAACAGGGCTGGGGTTTTTAGAGAGCGAGGGGGGAGTTTTTGCTTCAATGCAGTGAAGAACAGCATTACATGAAATTTCAGTGCCCTGGAACATAAAAGAGCATCTCACTCACTAAGAGCTAGCAGGCATAGACACCGAGTTTAGGAAGCCGGCTGAAAGGGGTAACAGAGGTTTTCTGAGATCTGGTGTGTAGGTGTTTAGATTGTGATGGATATTCAAGATTTCAAAAGTTTGTGTGTGTGTGTGTGTGTGTGTGTGGGGGGGGGTTCCCTTGGTTGTGGAGGTTTTCACAAGCCTTTGGAGGTTTGTGATGAGAAGAAAATTTTGGCCATGGAAACTGCAGCTTGCTTCTGTTCTAGAGTACGGTCTACTCTAAACATACCATGTAACTGGCGATCTCCTCAGGTGCGTACCATGTAAGTGGCGATCTCCTCAGGTGCGTCTCCGTCCAGGTCGAACTTGAAGGTAACCATCTTGTGGTTGTGTGTCTCCAGCTGACACTCCACCATCTTATCCCCTGTATAACACACCTGTCCGGGGAGAAAGCAGAGAGGAACAGGTGTCAGAGACATGGATGTGTGCCGATTGATCTAAGACCACTATAAATGTATGTGCTGTACTCACATTAAGCATGCTGAGTTTGGGCTTGTTGGTCTTGTCCTGGCGTGAGCGGGTGCGTGTGGAGCGGCGGTGGTGTTTCCGGACCTTCCCCTCACCCTTCCCTGATCCGTGTGTCCCCTCGTTACCATCGCTCATCTCCTTCCCTGAGGTGGCATCGGAGTTCACACTGGTTCATGAAAGATGAAAGAAAAGTCAACGAGACATACTATACAGTCCAACTCACGATAAATGCAATAGCTTGAGACAGTCCTGAATGCCTGAACATGGTGAACTGAAATGCACTTGAACGGTGTATGCACTTCTCGGATGTTCAATTATCAGGGTTGGCTAATGTTGACAACAGTATGTGCATATCAAAATAGAATCATAACAAGGTGGTTTATCGAGGTCAAGATAAATGTAGGCCCGCACACACACAATGGAAATTGTTTATGATAACATGATACAAGGTTCTTGTTACAACACATCTTTCTAACACTTTTCTTAGGTTGAAGAAACAGTATCCAGATTTCCCTGTTGCCAAATTGGTAGGCCTATATCCTGGACTAGAAAACAACCCATAAACGGCCTAGCCGATATATTGGGCCGGTATTGACCTTTTCTAGTCTATTGGCCCTTCTCTATTGGCTATGCCAGCCGCCACTCACCGCCTGAGCCACGAGCACTGCACAATGCAGAGAATAAGCATGCATGCAATAAGCAAGCTAGCTAAGCAGGTAGCTATGTGAACTGCTAGCTAAAGTTAGCTGGTTATCAATTTGAACATGCACCCTCCGGGGTAGAGTCCTGCACAGGTCAATTTTTTGGAGCCGCACCCACCCAGTGCCTGCCACATAAATTCCGAGCCTCACCTGATACTGGACAACAGGGAAGATTTTTCTCTGCAACCCGACCCACGCGCATATTATTTTTTCTGAGAGCCGATCCGTGCACCGGCAAATAAAATCAATTGATTTAATTGTTTATGACTCCAGAGTAGTATAGGCTATTCCCCTTTCTTCCATGAATGAATTTGCCTGCATGTCTATTCAACATTTGGATAAAAAGAAACCATGCCATGAATTAAGAATGATATCTTCTTATTTCTACAACGCAGCACATTGACAACTAAAATCGCTTTGAAAAAGAGCCTTCTAACCTAATATTGTAACAAGAGCCCATGAGCGAAGTCATGCACCTTCCCAGGCAAGATTTACAGTTTGTTATTGACAAAGGCCTTCAGTTGGGGTGGTGGAGAATAGGCTTGGGCGGTATATTGTATATACCGGGTATTTGGAAATAGCCACGGAATGGTTTTTCAATACCGTCAATGCCATTGAAACTATTTCTTAGAAATGTTTCAAAAACTAAATATATTTGTAGCTATGTTTTAAGTAAATACCTGCAGTCAACTTATGCAATACGTTAGGCGATAAAGATTTCTTTCACCGGTCACATTATTTTACATTATGAAGCCAGTGGTGGAAAAAGTACCCAATTGTCATATTTGAGTAAAAGTATAGATACCTTAATTTAAAGTTACTCAATTAAAAATTTAAGTCTGTAAGGATTTATGTTCAGAGAGGTCTCTGGAAACCTTTATGTTATCCAGGTTCAGTGTCCAGAGACCTCTCTGGAATTCTCTATGGTCCTTTTGGAATTGGTCCCCAATTAGAGGCAGCTGCGCCGCATTGCCTCTAATTGGGGAGCCTATTTAAGTTCAGTTTTCCTGTGTTTGTGGGTTTTTGTGCGTTCACTGTCTCACCTTTGTTTGGTTTTGGGATTACTCTTATCGGAATCAAGGAATGTTTTTCCACCACAGCGCTGCGCCTCGGGTCCTGTATCATAGCGATCGTGACAAAGTCTCCCAGTAACAAACAGCTTTAGTAAAAGTCTAAAAGTATTTGGTTCTAAATATACTTAATTATCAAAAGTCAATGTAATTGCTAAAATATACTTAAGTATAAAAACCATTTCAAATTCTTGTTTTTAAAAAAAAAATGTATTGGTAGTCAGGGGAACCCAACACTAAGACATAATTTACAAACAATGCATTTGTGTTTAGTGAGTCCGCCAGATCAGAGGCAGTAGGGATGACCACGTGTTCTCTTGATAAGTGCATTAATTGGACAATTGTCCTGTCCTACTAAGCATTCAAAATGTAACAAGTACTTTGGGGTGTCATGGAAAATGTATGGAGTAATTTATTTTGTAAAAGTAAAAGTTGTCAGAAATATAAATAGTAAAGTACAGATAGCCCCCAAAACTATGGACAATTCCCTGCTCCCCTCTCGCTCCCTGTGAGGCTGGTAGCCTAGGCTATTATGTCTGCCTCACCGTTCACAAAATGGAATTCACAACACAATGAAACACTCCTAGGTTTGGAAAACCACAAGCTCTAAGGCGAGACAATACATTATTGCTGACCTTAGGCATGAAGGTGAGGTTAGGTAGGAAGGTTACCTTGCATAACCCCGGGGCAAACTGTAGGCATGTATGGTGGTTACTCACTCACTCGCTTTGCAGATGTAAGGGCAATTAGTAGTGGTTAGAAGGAGAGATTTTATTTCCTGGCATTCCAGTGGCTCAAAAAAGACTGCTGTGAAAATACCTCAAGCACAATAGACCGGTCCCAAGACGAGACTAAAGGCTTAGAAACTGTTTTTAGTAAAGCGATATGAAGGAGAGATACACTACATATACAAAAGCATGTGGACACCCCTTCAAATTAGTGGATTTGGCTATTTCAGCCACACCTTTGCCGACAGGTGTATAAAATCAAGCGCACAGACATGCAATCTCCATAAACAAACATTTGCAGTAGAATGGCCCGTACTGAAGAGCTCAGTGACTTGCACCGTCATAGGATGCCACCTTTCCAACAAGTCAGTTCGTCAAATTTCTGCCCTGCTAGAGCTGCCCCGGTCAACTGTAAGTGCTGTTATTGTGAAGTGAAAATGTCAAGGAGCAACAACGGCTCAGCCGCAAAGTGGTAGGCCACAAAACCTCACAGAACGGGACCGCCAAGTGCTGAAGCGCGTAAAAATCGTCTGACCTCGTTTGCAACACTCACTACCGAGTTCCAAACTGCTTCTGGAAGCAACGTCAGCACAATAACTGTTCGTCGGGAGCTTCATAAAATGGGTTTCCATGGTTGAGCAACCACACACGAGCCTAAGATCACCATGCGCAATGCCAAGCGTTGGCTGGAGTGGTGTAAAGCTTGCTGCCATTGGACTCTCGAGAAGTGGAAACGTGCTCTCTGGAGTGATGAATCACGCTTCACCATCTGGCAGTCCGACGGGCAAATCCTTCCCCAATGCATAGTGCCAACTGTAAAGTTTGGTGGAGGAGGAATAATGGTCTGGGGCTGTTGTTCATGGTTCAGGCTAGGCCCCTTAGTTCCAGTGAAGGGAAATCTTAATGCTACAGCATACAATGACATTCTAGACGATTCTGTGCTTCCAACTTTGTGGCAACAGTTTGGGGAAGGCCCTTTGCTGTTTCAGCATGACAATGACCCCGTGCACAAAGTGAGGTCCATACAGAAATTGTTTGTCGAGATCAGTGTGGAAGAACTTGACTGGCCTACACAGGACCCCGACCTCAACCCCATTGAACGCCGACTGCGAGCCAGGCCTAATCGGCCAACATCAGTGCCTGACCTCACTAATGCTCTTGTGGCTGAATGGAAGCAAGTCCCCGCAGCAATGTTCCAATATCTAGTGGAAAGCCTTCGCAGAAGAGTGGAGGCTGTTACAGCAACAAAGGGGGAACCAAATCGACATTAATTCCCATGATTTTGGAATGAGATGTTCATGTAGTGTATTTCACATGGCTAGCTACTGAAACTTGACTAGCTTAGCTGCTAGGCTTAAGCTTTTCTACTTGGAAGGGTAGAGTCACTATCTCACTTTCTTGTTTAGCTCAACCCACTACTGTGTCACATTGACAAAACATGCGTGTCAAAATGATTGGCACCCCTAGAAATTCTTATGAACAAAATCTAATTGATGTACTATATTCCGATTTGTCTGAGTATTTGGGAACTTTTAAAAAGGTCATCCATGACTTCCTGTTTCACTGGGGTGTAAATGTGACACACAAGCTAAACTGCCTTAGTCATCCATCAGCATGGGCCAGAAGAAACACAAATGAAACGAGACAAAAGGTTGTTGACCTTCACAAATTGTCTATAATGTCTATAAAAAGATGGGTATTTTAGGGCAATAATTAAGAAATGTAAATCTGAAGCTGTGATGAACATGCCTGGAAGAGGACACAAGTGTATTCATGGGTTGGTTATGTAGACTTCTTCTAACCCATTGCTTTCTACAACATTTAATAATACGGTTAAATTATATCTTTACATTAAAAACCAAAGCCTATCAGAATTCCAGTCATTCCAATAAATGTTATACCCATTGATCTTCAAGAATAGGACTTGGAAATATGGAAACATAGATTAGTCAAATTGTTTTACCTGAGCATGGCCCGAAAATAAGGACTTATTAGCCAGCCCTACTCTGTTGTTTATGATTTTGTTGTCATGGAGGACTGATTGGGCTCATTGATTGGAGTTGAAAAATAAATGCTGCGCTCATGGAACGGCATGCTTTGCCAAGAGTGTGCAAAGCTGTCATCAAGGCAAAGGGTGGCTACTTTGAAGAATCTAAAATATACAATTTATTTTCATTTTTGTTTACTACATGATTCCTTATGTGTTATTTCATAGTTTTGATGCCTTCACTATTATTCTACAATGTAGAAAATAGCAAAAATAAAGAAAAACCCTTGAATGAGTAGGTGTGTCCAAACTTTTGACTGGTACTGTATATATAGTTTATAAGTGCAATGGATATAGCCACTACAGATTGCCCATTTAAGTCTATCAAAAGTTTGAGCAATAAAAGCCCCACTTCTATTCCATAGGCTTGGATCCGCACTACGCAGCTGTTGCAAGAGCGCATTATTCACTGGCTGTCCACTGGTTTCAAAAACAATGATTGATAGGCAGCTTAAACTTCTTGAATTCAACCATTATTGGGTTCAAATAGACATTTTGATTGGTTAACAATCATCCACAACAACCCAACCACAATCTGTAAGGCGAAAATAGCTAAATGAGAGAGCAGCAGCGTGATTCACATCAATGCACTATGTAGATCAATAATACGTGATATCCTTACCTTGAAGCGTTTATTCAAGTTAATCTTTGGATGCCGACAGCAGTAGCACAATCCGAAGACATAGCGTGGACTGTAGTCTACAAAAGCCTATTCCTGCTCTTTTCCCGCGATCCATCAAACACATTTGGTGTGTCATCATAGTGGTCTCAGACTTGTGGTCAGACTTGCTCAGGTAGAACAAACTTAAACTTTTTTCAATGCTGATTTGAATGTCACTGAGAAACCAGAAGTGTCCCCCCCAAAAAATACGCAAACATCCTTTCTGAATTTAAAAGTAATCCTCAAAGTAATCATCTAGTTTATCAAAAGTATCTGTAATCCGATTACAATATTTTTGCTGGCAACGTAACGGATTACAGTTACAGTGTTTTAGTCATCTCTTACATGTTACATGTAATCCGTTACCTCCCAACCCTGCTTGTAAGTATCATCATGGACTCCATGTTCCAAAGAGGCTAAAACTGTGCCACGGCTTTCTGGTGATTGAGTCTGGGCTACTCGCCACAAGAGCAGAGAACTGGAGAGCATGCACAATCCAGCCCTGGGTCTAGTCCACTGTTACGAAGGGGTACAGACTGCAGTTCACTATGAAACCACACATTTATTTTTTGTATTTTAACCCCTTTTTCATTGCTGCAACTCCCCAACGGGCTCGGGAGAGGCGAAGGTGGAGTCATCGTCCTCCGAAACATGACCCGCCTAACCGCACTCCTTAACACCCGCCAGCTTAACCCAGAAGCCAGCCGCACCAATGTGTCGGAGGAAACACCTTTCAACTGGCAACCGGGGACAGCCTGCAGGCACCCGGCCCACCACAAGGAGTCGCTAAAGCGCGATGAGCCAAGTAAAGCCCCACCGGCCAAACCCTCCGCTAACCTGGACGACGCTGGGCCAATTGTGAGCCGTCCTATGGGACTCCCAGCCACGGGCGGTTGTGGCACAGCCCAGGATATGAACCTGGGTCTGTAGTAAAACCTCTAGCACTGCATACAATGCCTTAGACCGCTGCTCCACTCGGGAAAAGGAAAGGGGGAATACTATTCATTTGTACAACTGAATGCATTCAATTGAAATGTGTCTTCCGGGTTGTTCAGGGGCAGAACTACAGATTTTTACCTTGTCAGTTCGGGGATTTGATCCAGCAACCTTTCGGTTACTGACCCAACGCTCCTACCCTCCAGGCCACCTGCGAAACCACCCGTTTCATTGTTTGGAAGCCGTTTGATGCCAACACAGAGAATAGAATACCTAGGCGTTATGCTGGATTCTCTCTCTTATGATGCAACACTCTCTGACGACCGCATCGAGTCGTTCCAACAGTGCCTCTCCCTGTTCCACAAGGGGCGCTCGGTCACATTCACGACATGCCTCCGAGTGTTTGGGTTGATTGTGTCCACCATCTCAGTAGTAGCACAACATCTCAGACTTCCAGCGCTGGGTGTTTGCCCAACTTCTGTGTACACGGCGTCATCGTCAGATAAAGGCGACCTCCACAAGTCTCTCGGCTCTCCGTCACTGGAAGAGCTCACAATCTTCATTCCTGGCATATATGGAGTGTGGACCCCACATCTCCGCATTACTCACATAAATTACCTTGAGTTGCTGACAGTGTTTCTCTCCCAGAGACACTTTTGACCCTCCCTTCGGAATAGTCACGTCTTGATCAGAACGGACAATACGACTGTGATGGGGTACCTCAGCCGCCAGGGGGGCACTCGCTCCCTGCGCTTACATACTAGCCGTCAGGATTATTCCGCGACTCATGTCCCGGGCGTACTGAAACCACACCTGACACCACTTACTAAAACATCTGCCTAATTCGAATTGTTAGGTCTATCAATCCAATTTTTGTTTCTGATATTGTTCATCTGATATTGATGTTGTAGAAGCCATCTGATGTGTTTCCAGCTCTGGGAATCAATAATTCCCTTATAGCTTGTCAATGAAAGAGAACCTTCAAAATAAAGAAAGTGTTATTTTGTGTGTGCTTGACCTTGTTTATTCTGAACTATGTAACTCCTATCTATCTTCTGATCATTTCCTCATAATCTCCCAGATGTCTTCTTTCCAAATATATCAAGTTTTGGCATGTCAGAATCATGAAATTACACATGAACAGCAGTTACTTTTGGGTATGTCTATTTAGGTGGAAATCTACATTTTCCCATTTACATTTAAGAGGTTAAACCTGGAGGTGACAGGCCTGCCTCTCGGAGTCATTGAGTCTATCCAGAGTGCCAGGGCTCCTTCAACACACACTCACTGTATGGAAACAAGCGGTGCATTTTTGAGAAGTGGTGTGACCAAAAACAAATAATTCCTTACCGATGCTCTGTATCCAAGGTTTTATACTTTCTGCAGAACCTAACGGACAGAGGGAAGGCTTTCTCCACTGTTAAATCTTGCCGCTATCTCGGACGGTCATATAGGCTTCGACAATAACACGTTGGGAAAACACCCCATTATGTTGTTTCATGAAGGGAGCGTGTCGCTTATGTCCAGTTCCAAAGCCTTTAGTCCCGTCATGGGATTTGTCCATTGTGCTTGAGGCTACTTTACAGCAGCCTTTTGAGCTGCTGGAAAGCGAGGAGATTATATATCTCTCCTTTAAGACCGCTTTACTGGTCGACCTTATGTCCGCAAAGCGAGTGAGTGAGCTGCATGCACTGTTAGTTCACCATTCATTCCTACGGTTTGGCCGGGGTTTTACCAAGGTTTCCTTGTTGCCCAACCTTGCCTTTATGAGAGAAGAGAATGATACGCATCACTAAACTCTCCATAGTCTATCCAAACAATCCACCAAATCTCTGCACCAGATAGCCATCAGGAGAGTTGAGTCAGCTCATACCTGTCGTAGGAGTAGCTGGCCCCTGAAGCCTGTTTCTCTGCACCAGGATCCTGCAGGCAAAACAAAACAAAACAAACAAAGTGAGTCTGAAAGAAACATGGATTGCATTATTACTAGCTAGGTCATAAACGGAGATGGGGGGGTAGGATATTTGGGGTGCAGAGATATTGGTGATGCTGTTTTAGGAAAAGGTAGTGGGAGGGTCGGGGAGGGGCCGAGAAAGTGGAGAATTGAGGGACTGAGAGGGGGAGATTAGAGGGATTACGGAGGGGACGTATAGGTCAAGTCACTCCTCCATACCTCCAGATTGGACTCTGTTTGAGCCTGTCCTGAGGTGAGTGTGGTCCCTGTGCAGCTGCTGGCACTGGCCTGGTTCTGCTGAGTCAGGCTGGTGCTGGCAGGCCCAGGGGTTGCTGTCTGGGAGTCAGGGGGTAGTGGCGCTGGAGCCTGGGGTTGGCGCTGGCCTTGGGCCTGATGCTGGGCCTGGGTTTGGCTGGGGTTCTGGTTGAGGTCAAGCTGGGTTGCGGCAGTACCTGTGCCAGGGTCCGGCACACTCTGTATGGGAGGGGAGAAAACTGCAGGCTGGGAAGGCTGAGTAGGCTGGGCAGAGGGGACTGCATCTGGAAGCTGGCTCTGGGCCTGCTGCTGGACCTGCTGATGTAGGGAGGGACATTTATTATATTGGGGGAGGACTCCACATAAACACACACTTACATATTATCATGTCTATAAAAACAGAAAAAGAATAGCTATGTACACAAAAACCTTTGTTCCATTCCAGTCCTCCTCTTATATTTACCTGTCTTAATGGCTGAGAGCTGGGCAGAGCAAGCTCAGGTGCAGCGGCAGGGTGTGAGTATGTGGGGTGTATGACGTGTTGAAAAGGTAGGGGTACAGCAGCAGGGTTCGGGCGCATGTGGTGTGTATTCTGCGGTTGTGTGTTCTGTTGTCCAGGCAGTGAGGCAAGGTGTGAGTGAACAGGGTGTGTGAGAGTGGGGAGCTGTGTGTGAGTCATAACACTCTGTTGCAGAGCAGCGGGGTACATCTGCTGCTGCTGTGGCAGTGTGGGTGCTGCCATGGCCAGCATGGGTGTGGGTGAGGATATCGGCGGCACAGAGGTGGGGGGCGCCAGAGCATTCTCTATATTCTGGGGGGCGAGGGACGAGACAAAGGGGGGCAGAGTGGCAGGCTGGCCAGGGGAGAGGTAGAGAGGGGGCAGAGAGGAGGGGTAGGACTGGGAAACAGGGCAGGGGTGAGGGTAGGTGTCACATCCATTCAGAGAGGTCACCACTTGGATGTTGGGATACGGTGAGGGAAACTGGGAGGAGGATAAGAAAAGGGTAGAATAAAAAAAGCAATCAGAGACCAACTCTATGTAGGTAGATGTGCTTATTGCATTTGGCCACTAAAAAGTATCAAGGACTTTGGTTCTTAGTTGAGTATATGGTGTATTTGATGCCATTAGAGACAAAGCAAGATATATCCCAATTTATACTCAACTAAGAACCAAAGTCCTTGATACTTTTTAGTGGCCAAATGCAATCTACCTACATAGAGTTGGCTACATATGGTACCAAAAAGAAAGAGACAGGGAATAAAGGATCATCTATAACAGGTAGCGGTAAAAGTGAGAGGGGTTACCTGGGAAAGGTGTGTTGGTTGCAGAGAGGTAGAGATCTGCAGTGGCTGCAGTTGCTGAGGGACAGAGGCCTGAGCCAATAGCTTCGGAGGAGGCGATGCCTGGGAAGGCAGACTAGATGATGATTTGTGGTGCTGGGAAAGGCTTTGACCAGCAGGAAGATTCTACAGACAGCACAAGAGAGGTAAGTGTAAGATAGAGCGAGTGAGAAAGAGGGAGAGAGAGAGGGAAATTAAGTGGGGTGAGGCTAGGTCTCCGGTTATATCTCTCAATTGGACATCTGCTTTTCCTGCTATTGACCCAAATCAGAAATCAGGCTCACATTTCCCATCCTGTCCCTGTCTCTGCGCCAGGAGTCAGCCAGCATCTGCTACTGTTACTACTGCACACTCCACAGACACAAACCAGGCCTGAGGGACTGAGGGGCTGGCGGATGCAGCGGATAAAACCACTATTATTGTTTTCATTATAGTTTCCAATCTCTCTCCATTTGGCCACGCTCAGAGGAGACTTCTGTTTATTAGGCTACTAGTAGTTTGGTGATTCAACTAACGTACAATATACTCACAAAGCTGGTCCTCATCCCAGGAGCACCAAAACAGCATTGTCATAAATAAACATTGTTTATCTGACAGAGAACGTGTATTCGTTTTCTCTCCTTCCGACAGTGTTATTTAGTTCATTTAGACAGTGTGTATTGAGAGGAAGGGAGATCTACCTGGTTCAGGAAAGCTGCGTTGTAGAGATAGGGTTGGTACTATGAAAAATGAAAACACAGGGTCAGAGAACTGAAACTTGACTCAAAAGGGGAACACTGTACTACTGTACAGTTACTCTCCACCAGGTTCGATGGGAATGGCACTACTTTTCAGGTCAGCCTGAGCAAGGCACTTCACAGATTATCTGATCTACAGAGATCTGCAACTGAGCGTCAACAGATCCTTGATGTTAAACGGTTAGAAGTGCACAGCGTCAACCTCGGGCTCTAAACTCACCTGCTGGCCTGGTGGTAGTGTGTCTGCATGGGCCTGGCTGTGCTGTGCAGTAGGAGAGGCAGTCCCAGTCTGTTGTTGCACTATGGGGGCAACTGGGTAGGTCTGAGGGGCTGCAGCTTGCTGTGGAGCCAGAGCAGATGGATAGGTTTGACCCATCACACTGGGTTTCGTTGGCGTATAGCCTTGTACCGTTGCAGCCTGTTGTTGTATGTGTGGGGCTGTGGGTGGGTAGCTCTGTGAAGCAGCGTTCGGTTGTCCCACCAGGGGTGCAGCGTTGGGGTAACTCTGGAGGGTTGAACCTTGCTGCACAGTACGGGCAGGTGACTGATAGCTCTGGACAACTGGAGCCTGTTGGACAGTGGGCTGGGCCATTGGCTGGCTGTGTTTGGGTAGGGGGACCTGCACAGTTTGCTGCTGAATGGGGGCCTGCACAGGCTGTTGGCTGTGTTGTGAGGAGGGCTGGGGCATTGGCTGGCTATGTTTCTGTTGAATGGGGACCGGCACAGTCTGTTGGCTGTGATGCATGGGACTAGACTGCCCTGGCTGCAGACTGGGAGGCATGGCTGTGACTGGGAGGCTGTGTGGCGCTGGGCAAGGCTGGACTGGGGGAAGCAGGGCAGCAGCTAGAGGCTGTGTTGCTACACTGGGAGCCTGAGTAGGGAGACTGGGTATAGGTACGGTGTGGACCACAGTTGGGGCTACAGATGCATAGCTCTGTGGAGGAGCGGTATGCTGCAAATTCTCCACTGGAGCTGGGTAGCTCTGTGCAGCTGGTTGTGAGGGTATTGTTGCAGCTTCTATGCTAGCTGCCGATATAGTCTGTTGGACAGGCATGGCTACTGCTGCTGAGTAGCTTGCTGCTGTTGGGGTCTGTTGCAAAATTGGAACTGGGTAGCTTGCAGCAGTTTGAATCATCTGTTGCTGAGTTGGGGCAACGTAGCTCTGTGGAGTTGGTTTCTGTTGGATTGGCATAGTTGCTGCAGTGTAGCTTGCTGCGGGGTGTGGCTGTTGCAGCGGCATGTTAGTTGCTGAAAAGCTTGCTGCAGGCTGTTGAAGTGGTACATTTGCAGTTGAATGACTTGCTGCTGTTGCCATCTGTTGCAGAGTTGGAGCTGGGTAGCTATGTCCAGTATGATTATGTTGCAGAGGAATGTTTGATGCCGAGTAAGTTGCTGAGGCTGGGGTGTGTTGTAGAGCTGCAGCTGAGTAGCCGGCTGCGGTAGGTGTCTGTTGGGTGGCCAGGGGACTGGCAGGGTAGCTGTGGCCAGGCTGGAGGTACTGCAGGGGCGTGTGCAGGGCTGGGGCAGAGGCAGGCTGGCCCTGGAGAGATGACTGGTTCTGTAGCAACGCATGCACAGCACTGGGCTGAGAGGAGAGATGGAGACATGTTAGAAGACAGACAGAGATATTGTCACTTCTCTGGGGGGCACTTTAAGGCCCTTGTTAAAAGTTTCTGTATCTGACAGTGATGTAAAAAATATTCTGAACGAACACAAATATCTAAATATCTACAAACTAGAACAATATAGCTAGACATCCTGTACAAGAGAAAAACCAACATGAGCCAAAATATTCAACCGACAAAAACAAAGGATGTCAATGACAATGAGTTGATGAAGGATTAAAATAAAGTTCTAAAAACACCAAAACAATAAGCAGGGTTAGCAGCAGGTGTGCACTAAAATAAGGAGTCAGAGGACGGGGAAGAGGGGACACACAGCCATCTTTCATTCCCTTCGTTTGCAGCAGCCATCTGTCCATTCACTGAGGACGTTCCATGGGCAGGGAGATATAAGCGGGTGTGGAAAGACGGGTTTTGCGTTTTGGCATTTGGTCAGTGAAGTAGAAACAGAAGATGTTGACATTAAAACAGGCTAGCTGAAGTTGGCAAAGGGTTAGAGAGTTAGTCAGACAGCAGCATCTATGGTCCTTTAGAGAACCAGCTTGTCCCGAAGCGCATGGACTTCTATGGTAGTTTGAAGCTGAGCGGAAAAGTGAGTGCAGGGTCCAGTCCCATGGCCGCATTAAAATAGAGCGGGCCTCTACAGGCCTAAGGAGGGAGTGAGGTCTAGAGCAATCTTCAGCTCCATCCTATGCAAAGTAGCGCCTTGTATAAGCTGGAAGGAGTCAGCTCTACAGGTGAGAGTTTAAACTGAGGGTAGGGATCTGGGAGTATCTCAATAGTCTAATGCAGATTCCTCTCATCTGTTTTACCCCATATGCCCTGACATGAAGGAACTGGACAGGCGAATGCAAAATCATTGTTGGTATCCACAATACATTCACCTATCCTTTGTTGTCAGTTCAGGGCAGATGAAGGAAAGGAGGCATGGAGAGAAAGACACTTTAGACCATTGAGAGATGCAGCCCTAGTCTCCCTATGGGACCTACCACTCCCGGAGGCCCGGTGGCTTGGTGCTCCCCAGCACAGTAGCTGGCCCTTTGGTCCTGTGTGGGCCTGGCCAGAGGGAGTGCTGTGTGGTCATCACTGAAGCTGCCTCTCTTAGGTAACTTCAGACTGCCATCCCCATAGCTCCGTAAAGGCTGCTGGGCTGCAGGCAGGTGCAGGAGGGAGGCTTGGCCCTGGTTGGCTGGGGTGGTTTTACGGCTGATGATGTTCATCAGGTTCTTTTGTAGTAAGGAGAGGTCAGAGAAGTCACTTCCTGTATGACTTTGACCTTTCACCCCTCCTGACCCTGCGGTTGTCGTCATCCCACTGGAGAAGTGGTGGTGCCGGTGGGGGCAAGCACATGGGTGTGGTGGAAAGGGAAAGGCGGTGTGCTTCTTGTTCCCCCCCTCTCGTGACTTCAGCAGCAGCAGAGAGAGGCAGGCCTGGCACAGGTGGTTTCTGGGCGCGCCTTGGTGATGATGATGGTGGTGTTGAAGGGCAGAGTTTAGGCTCTGCAGGGTGCTGAGGTCCGAGTGCCTCCGCCTCCCTGCTGCCTCCACTGACACAGACTTCAACCTGCTCTCATTGGTGGCTTCCAACGTTGGAGATTCTATAGAAGAGTCACTATGACGTCGAGCCTCAAAGTGTGTGGGGGAAGGGGGGGCCAGCAGGACGTGGTCAGGAAATGCACTCGGGGAAGGGAAGCCGTCCTCGGCCTCAGAGCGGATCTCAGAGGGGCTGCTCTCCGACTGGACGTCTGGTGATGTGGGGGCGGGACTGGAAGTTCTCTGTTGGCTGCAGGAGCCAGAGGTCATTGGTTGCAGGAGCATATGAAGAGGGATGTCGTTGTTGCCCCTTAGAGTGTCAATGACTGAGGCACTCCCTCTCCGTGTCCCTGCCCCCACTCGGAGCTCCGGCCCCAGGGCTGCTTTCCACCCGGCGCCCCTTTCACAGGACCGTGGACGTGCCAGGCGTGTTGAAGTCAAACACTGACGCTGAGCCCATACAGGGACCCACAGGCAAAACACGTTACTCAAAAGGCACACAACCAAAACACACATGCCCAACAAAAACATGACAATGAAGTGGGATAGAGATTAATTGGATGATTCTGAGTAAATGAGATGCAGGTGTGTGTGTGTGCGCGCATTAAATCAGTATACGTTGCGCATAAACGTGCCAATGATAGCAGATGTGTCAATTGGTACGGATTTATGGATAAAGGCAAATAACCATGTGTGTGAGCATATGTAATGCGTATCTCTATGTAAATGAGGATGCGTCCTATATGCGTGTGGAGTGCATGTATGTTAATGACCCTCGGCGCAGTTCACGTCTTGAGAGTACACGTGTATGTGTGTGGTACAGACCTGCTGCGCTGCCATGGTGATGGGCTCCACTTGGGACTTGTAGAGGACATTGTGCTGGCTGCTGTGGGAGTCAGAGTACACAGTGGAGCCCAGGCCGCTGTCAAAGGTACGGTCTGCTACAGAGACCAACAGAGATGGAGGTTAGCCTTTACCCACACAGGCGACTAGAACACTCTCAAAAGTTCAAAGTGACAGAGAGCGGTTACACATTAGACACAAATAAACAAGCACAAACCACCATAAAACAAACACTACTGTCAAAGATCAATTCAACCGCTCGACACAAAGAGACCACTGTATCAAATGTATGCCAATGTGTAAAAGGTAGGATGTGTACGTCTTGTGGGGTTTTACACGTTGCGTGTCATTCCACATGATGTGCGTGTCAGTGGTGTCTCACATGTGACAGAGGTGGCGCTAGCCGGAAGGTTGCATAGCCTGGCGTGCTGGTCTGCCTCTGGCTCCTTGGGCTCAAGCAGAGGGGGCTGTCCTGCCTGCATAGCCCCAGCAGAGGTCCCCTGGGCTGCCTCTCCCTGGTCCACCGGGGGTCGGGCCGACACAGTCCTCTCCCTCCTCCATTTAATCAGCGCTACGCGGTCCCGGATCGACTTCCCCACGATCTTAGCATCACTCTCATGGAAGAACCCTGATTCTACCTGTCAGGGAGAGGAGGAGTGTGGGAAGACAAGTATTTTTAGAGTCAATGTGTTAGAGGAAGACAGAAAACAGGAGCGAGACAGGAAGAGGGAGGGAGAGAGAATCATTTTTGAGTGGAGGAATATTCCCTCTGTCACAGCTGGGTTCAGAGAGAATAGTCCGCCTCTGTCTGGGACAACAGCACTGGAGACAGGATACAGGACAGGTGCATTTAGACCATGGGAAGAGATACATCTGAAATAATGATGTTAGTTAAAGGCCTCGTTAATTGGCATTATGGCCTGAACCTTCCATGGAATGTTTCAAAATGGTTTCATGTCATACAACATCCTTGAATAAGAAAGCAAAGAAGCACAAGAGGCGGCGTTTCCGCTTGCTAAGTAGCAAAGTGCACGAATGAACACAAGAGCCCCGTCAATAAAGATAAAATGCATCTCCCATGGTGCCCGTCTGTGGACGAGGGGGGATCGGAGATGGGGAGTGCCGACCCAGCCCTGTGTGCTGTGGGCCACATTCCTCCTTTCTCTTCCAAAACTATCATTACAGCAAGACCTTAAATTTACCACAGCTCAGCTCAGCTTGACCAAGCACAGACAGATGGAGAGATGGCAGGACTTGTTTGTTCTTTTCCATATTATGTCCCTCTGATAAGCTACCAGGAAAGGGCAAAACATTCATATAAGTATATAAGGTTCATGAAGTTAATAACTTGCTAACATCAGTTATCATTCATATATTAGCCATTTCTGAGACTCACTTAGATAATTCCTTTGGTGATACAGCAGTAGCAATACAAGGATATAACAACTACAGAAGAGACAGGAATGCCTATGGGGGAGGTGTGTGCGAGTGAGTGAGAGACAGAGAGAGAGTGAGCGACACACACAAACACACAAGGCCAAAGGTATGTGGGTATGTGAGGTCGGGCACTGATGTTGGGCGATTAGGCCTGGCTCTTAGTCGGCGTTCCAATTCATCCCAAAGGTGTTCGATGGGGTTCTGTGCAGGCCAGTCAAGTTCTTCCACACCAATCTCGACAAATCATTTCTGTATGGACTTCGCTTTGTGCACAGGAGCATTATCATGCTGAAACAGGAAAGGGCCTTCCATCAAACTGAAGCCACAAAGTTGGAAGCATTGTATGCTTTAAGATTTCCCTTCACTGGAACTAAGGAGCTTGGCTCAAAACATGAAAAAACAGCCCCAGACCATTATTCCTCCTCCACCAAACGTTACAGTTGGTACTATGCATTCGGGCAGGTAGTGTTCTCCTGGCATCTGCCAAACCCAGATTTGTCCATTGGACTGCCAGATGGTGAAGCATGATTCAAATCAAATCAAATTTTATTGGTCATATACACATATTTAGCAGATGTTATTGCGGATGTAGCTAAATGCTTGTGTTTCTAGCTCCAACAGTGCAGTAATACCTAACAATTCACAACAATTCACAACAATACAAACAATACACTCAAATCTAGAAGTAAAAGAATGGAATTAAGAAATATATAAATATTAGGACGAGCAATGTTGGAGTGGCATACACTAAAATACAGTAGAATAGAATACAGTACATACATATGAGATGATAAAGCAAAAATATGTAAACATTATTAAAGTGACTAGTGTTCCATTATTAATGTGGCCAGTGATTCCAAGTCTATGAATATAGGGCAGCAGCCTCTAAGCTGCAGGGTTACGTAAACGGGGGGAAGCCGCATAGTAATGGCTATTTAACAGTGATGGCTTTGAGATATAATCTGTTTTTCATTCTCTTGGTCCCAGCTTTGATGCACCTGTACTGACCTCGCCTTCTGGATGATAGCGGGGTGAACAGGCAGTGGCTCGGGTGGTTGTTATCCTTGATGATCTTTTGGCCTTCCTGTGACATTGGTGCTGTAGATGTCCAGGAGGGCAGGTTGTTTGCCCCCGGTGATGCTTTGGGCAGACCGCACCACCCTCTGGAGAGCCCTGCGGTTGTGGGCGGTGATTCAGCCTGATAGGATGCTCTCAATTGTGCATCTGTAAAGGTTTGTGAGGGTTTTAGGTGCTGTGCACCTTCTTTATCACACTGTCTGTGTGGGTGGAGCATTTCAGGCACTTTAAGCTTTCCACCTTCTCCACTGCAGTCCAGTCGATGTGGATAGGGACATGCTCCCTCTACTGTTTCCTGAAGTCCACGATCAGCTCCTTTGTTTTGTTGACGTTGAGTGAGAGGTTATTTTCCTAGGGCCCTCACCTCCTCCCTGTAGGCTGTCTCTTCATTGTTGGTAATCAGGCCTACTACTGTTGTGTCGTCTGCAAACTTCAGACCCAGGGCCTCAAGCTTAATGATGAGCTTGAAGGGTACTATGGTGTTGAATGCTGAGCTATAGTCAATGAACTTATATAGGTATTCCTCTTGTCCAGATGGGATAGGGAAGTGTGCCGTGCGCTGGCGATTGCATCGTCTGTGGATCTATTGGGGCGGTAAGCAAATTGAAGTGGGTCTAGGGTGTCACGTAAGGTAGAGGTGATATGATCCTTAACTAGCCTCTCAAAGCAATTCATGACTACAGAAGTGAGTGCTACGGGGCCATAGTAATTTAGTTCAGTTACCTTTGCTTTCTTGGGTACAGGAACAATGATGGACATCTTGAAGCAAATGGGGACAACAGACTTGGATAGGGAGAGATTTGTCTGTAAACACTCCAGGCAGCTGGTCTGCGCATGCTCTGAAGACGCGGCTAGGGATGCCGTCTGGGCCAGTGGTCTTGCGAGGGTTAACACGCTTAAATGTCTTACTCCCGTCTGCCACGGAGAAGGAGAGCCCACAGTCCTTGGTAGCGGGCCGCATTGGTGGCACTGTATTATCCTCAAAATGGATGAAGGTGTTTAGCTTGTTCGGAAGCAAGACGTCGTTGTCCGCGACGTGGCTGGTTTTCTCTTTGTTAACCGTGATTGTCTGTAGACTCTGCCACATACGTCTCGTGTCTGAGCAGTTGAATTGTGACTCTACTTTGTCTCTGTACTGACGTTTTGCCTGTTTGATTGCATTACGGAGGGAATAACTACAATGTTTGTATTCGGCCATATTCCCAGTCACCTTTCAAATGGTTAAATGCAGTGGTTTGCGCTTTCAGTTTTTATGCTGAATGCTGCCATCTATCCACAGATTCTGGTTTGGGTAGGTTTGAAGAGTCACCATGGGTACAACATCTCCTATACACTTCCTGATGAACTCAGACCAGAATAGAAAGAGGAGTGAGAGGCCCCGGTGCCAACTGAGCAAGAGTATATCACCTCTTCACTGTTGACGTTGAGACTGGTGTTTTGCGGGTACTATTTAATGAAGCTGCCAGTTGAGGACTTGTGAGGTGTCTGTTTCTCAAACTAGACACTCAAATGCACTTGTCCTCTTGCTCAGTTGTGCACCGGGGCCTCCCACTCCTCTTTCTATTCTGGTTAGAGCCAGTTTGCGCTGTTCTGTGAAGGGAGTAGTACACAGCGTTGTACGAGATTTTCAGTTTCTTGGCAATTCCTCGCATGGAATAGCCTTCATTCCTCAGAACAAGAATAGACTGATGAGTTTCAGAAGAAAGTTCTTTGTTTCTGGACATTTTGAGCCTGTAATCGAACACACAAATGCTGATGCTCCAGATAATCAACTAGTCTAAAGAAGGCCAGTTTTATTGGTTCTTTAAATCAGCACATAAATTTTCAGCTGTGCTAACATAATTGAAAAAGGGTTTTCTTTAAAATTATAAACTTGGATTAGCTAACACAACGTGTCATTGGAACACAGGAGTGATGGTTGCTGATAATGGGCCTCTGTACGTCTACGTAGATATTCCATTAAAAATCAGCCGTTTACATTAATGTCTACACTATATGTCTGATCAATTTGATGTTATTTTAATAGACAACAAATAAGAGGAAGCTTCTAACTGTGACTAATCCATTTAATATGACCCAGGTTATCCCTCAACCAATTAAAGTGCATACCAATAGTGTTGGAGCTGTGACATCTACTTGTATTGATCATATATTTACTAATTCTGCAGAGCTTTGCTCCAAAGCAATATCAGTTCCCATTGGCTGTAGTGACCATAACAGTTTGGTAATAACAAGGAAAGCCAAAGTGCCAAAGGTCAGGACTCTTGAAGATGTAAAACATGTATGTTGTCTGATGTGAATGATGAAGTGAATCCAGACGCAGCACTGGAAGTATTTGTAAAATTATTCATGCCAATTGTTGACAAGCATGTACCTATTAAGAAATTAACTGTGAGAACTGTTTGAGCTCTCTGGGTTGATAATGAAAGTATGGTTCAAAGAAATTATGCAAAAGAGGTGGCAAACAAGCTCAGCTGACATACTGTAAACTGAGACATTTTGTGACTAAACTTAAAAGAAAGTAGAAACCCGCACACAAAGCTCTGACGAAGGTCTTGAGGCCGATACGTAAAGCTTATTAAAAAGCAGTGATACTATCGAGCAGTGTGTGGGTTTCTTCTTTCTTCTAATTTCATTCAACCATGTACCTGCAAAAAAGATAGCTCAGATGCGAGTGCCTTTTGAATTTTGTAACTAAACTTCAAAAATAAGTTACATTACCAAACCAAGATAAACAACATAAAATACAATGGAAAAATACACTATATATACACACAAAAGTATGTGGACGCCCCTGAAATTAGTGGATTCGGTTAATTCAGCCACACCTGTTGCTGACAGGTGTATAAAATTGAGCACACAGCCATGCAATCTCCATAAACAAACACTGGCAGTAGAATGGCCTTACTGAAGAGCTCAGTGACTTTCAACGTGGCACCATCATAGGATGCCACCTTTCTAACAAGTTAAATTTCTGCCCTGCTAGAGCTGCCCCGGTCAACAGTTGTGAAGAGGAAACGTCTAGGAGTAACAAACAGAATGGGACTGCCGAGTGCTAAAGTGCGTAGCACGTAAAAATCATCTGTCCTTGGTTGCAATACTCACTACCGAGAACACCATGCACAATGGAGTAGTGTAAAGCTCGCCACCATTGGACTCTGGTGCATTCTCTGCAGTGATGAATCACGCTTCACCATCTGGCAGTCCAACGGACAATGACAATGCTCCAGCATGACAATGCTCCTGTGCACAAAGCGAAGTCCATACAGAAATTATTTGTCGAGATTGGTGTGGAAGAACTTGACTGGCCTGCACAGAACCCCATCGAACCCCTTTGGGATGAATTGGACCGCCGACTGTTAGCCAGGCCTAATCGCCCAACGTCTGTGCCTGTGGCTGAAATGAAGCCCCCGCAGCAATGTTCCAACATCTAGTGGAAAGCCTTCCCAGACGAGTGGAGGCTGTTATAGCAGCAAAGGGGGGACCAACTCCATATTAATGCCCATGATTTTGGACTGAGATGTTTGAAGAGCAGGTGTCCACATACTTTTGGTAATGTAGTGTAGAATTGTGATGAAGGTATAAAACACATTGACACTGTTGAAGTGTTGAGCGTTTCCAAAAGCACAGGGGTTTCCATCATTGGGAAATAAAAAAAATATGGAACTACCCAGACTGCTTAGAGCTTGTTGTCTGAATAAACAGAGCAACCTGGAAGGAGGACCTTGTTCAGAGAGGTGTCCAAGAACCCAATGAACCACAGAGTTCCTTGACTGAGATGGGAGAACCTGCCAGAAGGACAGTTTCTACAGCACTTCACCAATATAGGCTTTATGGGAGAGTAGCCAGACGGAAGCCACTCCTGAAAAAAAAGCACGACAGCACGAGTTTGCACGTAAAAGACAGAGCATAAGGCAAAATATTCTGTGGTCTGATAAGACAAAATGTAACTCTTTGGCCTAAATGCAAAGAGAAAATCAAGCACAGCTCATCACCCGTCTAACACCAGCTCTACCGTGAAGCATGGTGGTGGCAGCATCATGCTATGGGGATGCTTTTCAGCGGAAGGGACTGGGAGACTGGGTAAGGAAAGCGGGAATAAAGAATGGAGACAAATCCTTGATGAGAACCTGCAAACAACCTTAGACTGGGGCGAAGATTTACGTTCCAACAGGACGATGACCCCAAGCATACAGCCAATGTGAATTAAGAATGTTAAAGTCATTGAGTGGCCCAGCCTTAGCACAGACTTGAATCCCCTTGAAAGACTGTAGAAAGACTATAAGATTGCTTTTCACCACTGCTCCCTAACTAACTTAACAGAGCTTGAGAAAATCAGGGAAGAATAGGAGAAAATCCACAAACCCAGATGTGCAAAGCTGATACAGACATACCCAAGATGACTCAAATCTGTAATCGCCGCAAAAGGTGCTTCTACTAAGTATTGACTCAGTAGTTATTATTAAAATGAGCTATTTCTGTATTTTATTTTCAATACATTTGCAAATTTTTTAAAACAATTATGGGTTATTGTGTGTAAATGAATGAGAAACAAATTCACAGCAACACAGTATTATACAAAGACATGATTGCAAGGAACTCCCATCTACAATTACTCAAGCAAAACCTCAAAATTACCGTACAAATAAAGAATGCTGGGGACTGTTTTGTGCTTTTTGTGGACCCCAGAAAGAATAGCTGCTGCTTCGGGAAAGCTAAATGGGGATTCGAATAAACCAATATAGTCACACACTGATGACAGCCTGACCCCATTGACAAAAGGTAAGCTTAACACACAAAACGACGGTAAAGCACACAAACCCAAGCCTGTCCCACTCCCACAAATAGCCTACAGGGTAAAATAAACATTAAATAATCTATTTACAGCTTAAACACCATACACAAATACATGAGCTCACTAAAACAAAACACAGACAACCACAAAATGCAGGTCACCCAGACATGATGAGATATTAAGACGTCTGCTCAGAGCTGTTTTGAACAGTCAGGACACAACAGAAGAGGGCAAAACAGACTAAGCTTCTTTCTTGTCTACAATAAACAACAGAGGTATCTCAAGCGGTGCCACTGCCAGTGCTCCTCAAACTGGCATAAAGACCATATCTGTTTACAGTTAAACAACTCGGACAAAATCTGAAACAAGTTAGATTTGGGGTCTGAGAACAATCTGGGGGAAACAATAGATGGGTCCATCAGAAAGTGTTAGATAAAACCGCACAAAGCTCCGGAACACTTTATCGTAGATTAAGTACAAATAAATATTTACAGAGAGGTCTTATCTGATGGTGGGCGTTTGTTGGGCAAAAACAAGCTCACAGAAAAAAAAATCAAACCGTAATCACTGGATTCCTGGAAGTGCAGAGCGTATCCCTGCCAATCTGCAAGAGGGCACATTCCCTGATGATGAGATTGGAGTACTGTTGGCACACGGTCTGCCTGGACTCCACACACAGACCTCTTGCCCTCTACAACTAGCTACTAGACTAACCCAACATGGTTATATTTGATGAACAATGACAACCCTGAAAAAGGCACTGCGTGCCGAAACGTTGGTTGTTTGGCAGCATAATGAGTAATAATAATAACAACACAAATGTTAAGTGTTTTAATAGGGCGTTTGGCCCACCAAAAGCCGCCAGAACAGCTTTAATGTGCCTTGGTATAGATTCTACAACTGTCTGGAACTCCAATAGAGGGCGACACCATTCTTCCACAAGAAAATTATATAATTTGGCGTTTTGTTGATGGAAAACACTGTCTCAGGCACCACTCCAGAATCTCCCATAGTGTTCAATTGAGTTAGTTCTGCTGACAGATGGCCAGGGCATATATACTGAACAGCATCATAAACGCACAAAAAGCTAATTTCTCTCATATTGTGCACAACTGGCAGTACGTCCAAATTTGGCAGTACGCCTTACTGGCCTCACAACCGCAGACCATGTGTAACCACACCGACCCAGGACCTCATCATCAGGCCTCTTCACCTGCAGGCCAGAAAGGCTGATGAAACTGTGGGTTTGCACAACCAAATAATTTTTGCACCAACTGTCAGAAGCCATCTCAAGGAAGCTCTTCTGTGTGCTCGTCATCCTCACCAGGGTCTTGACCTGCATGCAGTTCGGCACCGTAAACAACTTTAGTGGGCAAATGCTCACCTTCGATGGCCACTGGCACGCTGGAGAAGTGTGCTGCGCTTCACGGATGAATCCCGGTTTCAACTGTACCGGGCAGATGGCAGACAGTGTGTATGGCGTCGTGTGGGTGAGCGGTTTGCTGACGTCAATGTTGTGAACAGAGTGCCCCATGGTGGCGGTGGGGTTATGGCAGGCACAAGCTACGAACAACGAACACAATTGCATTTTATCGATGACAATTTGAATGCACAGAGATACCATGACGAGATCCTGAGGCACATTATCATGCCATTCATCCACTGCCATCACCCCATGTTTCTTCCATAACCTGCATACTCACCAATTGAGCATGTTGGGGATGCTCTGAATCGACGTGTACGACAAGGTGTTCCAGTTCCCACCAATATCTAGCAACATTGCACAACCATTGAAGAGGAATGGGAAAACATTCCACAGGCCACAATCAACAGCCTGATCAACTCTATGCAAAGGAAATGTGTCACGCTGCATGAGGCAAATTGTGGTCACATCAGATACTTTTTTCCTGATCCACGTCCCAACCTAAAGGTATCTGTGACCAACATGTGAAATCCATAGATTAGGGCCTAATGAATGTATTTCAATTGACTGATTTCCTTATACGGACTGTAACTCAGTAATATCTTTGAAATTGTTGCGTTTATATTTGTTCCGTGTAGTTTACATAATTTTCATGCTCATCAAACCATTCACTGGTGGTCAATCACTCTAATCAGGATAGAAACGATTCACCATACAATTAATAGTGAAAATCTACACACCACTTGCACAGTCTTCAAATTATGATGCCTTACAATTGTATATAAAAAAAGGGATTACATTTTTTCCCTAATGATCAATCAATCAAGTGAAAAAATAAATGATATAACATTTTAAAATTACAAAATTAGCATGTATTGATTGCATGTCTTGCATGGAGTTTATCAGGATCAAAATAATATGAAGGGAGCAAAGCCCAGGTAAAAAGTTAGAGGAGAACCCACCTCAGTCTTCTGAAAATCTAACCCTGGGAGGTTTGCCCTTTACTGAAGTCACTCATCAGTAAAGGGCACGTGACAGCCCGCTTGGAGTTTGCCAAAAGGCCCCTAAAGACTCTCAGACCATGTGAAACAAGATTCTCTGGTCTGATGAAACCAAGATTGAACTATTTTGCTTAAATGCCAAGAGTCACGTCTGGAGGAAACCTGCCACCATCCCTACAGTGAAGCACGATGGTGGCAGCATCATGCTGTGGGAATGTTTTTCAGCGGCATGGACTGGGAGACTAGTCAGGATCGAGGCAAAGATGAACGGAGCAAAGTACAGAGTGATCCTTCATGAAAACCTGCTCCAGAGCGCTCAGGACCTCCAACTGGGGCAAAGGTTCACCTTGCAACAGGACAACAACCCTAAGCCAAGACAACGTAGGAGTGTCTTTGGATTTCAAAGGTTCTTCAACAAAGTACTGAGTAAAGGGTCTGAATACTTATGTAGATCTGATATTTAAGGTATTCTCTAATAATTACAGGGATATGGCTCTGAATCTGTATCAATTCTAGAATAAGGCTGTAACGTAACAAAATGTGGAAAAGGTCAAGGGGTCTGAATACTTTCCGAATGCACTGTATATGACACTGTTATAGATCTGTCTCCCCTTACAGAACTTTTTGGAGTACTGCCCATTGGCAGCCCCCGGGTCAAAAAATCAGTTGGACACTTGCTTATACAATTCTTTTAGCTAGACGGCTAATACTCCAGAACCCAGAACTGGAAGATGGCGGTTCCCACATCTTATAAATATTGGGTGGGAGATGTGTTGTGCTCTCTGAAATTTCAAATTTTGTGTATTTACTGGCGCTTACCTTCCCCTCTAAGGGGTTGAGTAGACCTAAACCATGGAAAATGCACCCCACACCATAACAGAGCCGCCAGAACCATAATTTACATTATTTTGGCAGTTAAGTGTATATTCTAATTCTGTTCAACCAGTCTAATGTTACACTCCACCCATGTATTCAAGCATCAAACTATCCATCCACCCTCCACCCACCATCCATCCATCCATCCATCTTACCATCTCTTGGGCCACGCCCTCCGAGCTCTCTTTTTCCAGTTCAAAGGTAAACTCAATGGCTCCGCTCTCCTTATATTTTCCCTTCAGCTTCTTTGGGTCTTCCACCCACAGCTTCAGGGCGATGGCCGCCTTCTTCCCATCATCCTCCTCAGCCAGCTCCACCCGCACCCCTGTGTCCTCCGCAAAGAAGGCGTGGTTCAGCAGGTCCTTTATGGAGTACCTGGGAGGGGAAAAAAATACAAATAAAAAATACAGCACTATGCTAACATGGCATGGCTCCAACACGATGTTCTGTTGTCATTTTAGAGATTAAGCCAAAATTAACTTCAAATTAAGGAGAGTCATATCAACTCAAAGTAAAGTGACCTAATGCCCTCCACTTAATTCAGTAGTTATGTCATGCAGGAGCTGAAAGACTCTCCTCAGCACCAATGTTCTCAGTGTTCCAGTCTGGACAGAGCCATAAGAACAGTATAAGCCCTTATCTAAGAACACCCTCCATTTATTGGCTGCCAGGACAAGGAGTGAGAGAACTGCACACAATCACCTCTGTATGAAAACCTGCCACAGAGGGGGTTTAAGTGGTTATTTTCTCCTCTGTATCAAACCCATTATTATTCAAGTTAACAGAGGACTGCCTAAAGATTGGGAGGGGTAGATTGGAATGTTGTTGAGAGCCCCGAATGTCACCGATGTGGTGATAGGACGTGGGCAGGTGAAGCGAGGTACAGAGGGGCGATGGAGCACCTTGGTGGCCCTATGGCCAAGCGGTGGGCAGAGAGGCGGGTACAGTTACTCACCGCTCCTCTTTCTTCTGGCAGATGCACTCGCCAATAATCTCCTTGATTTCAGGATCCACAACCTTGTTGTAGCTGGCAGGCTTCACACCCTGATAACAGAAAATGACAATTCAGAGGGACGGCGGCATGAGTAAGTATGGTGGCGGGAATAAGAAGGGAGAGAACAGAGAGAGATGGCCACATTCACTTTGCCTACCAAAAGTGAAACAACACTGCTGCTGCCAGACAAAGGGGGTCCTGTTTTTAAAAGCAGGTGGTTATAGCCTGGTCCCAGATATGTATATGCTCTAGCCAAAATCCAAAACCTCTGACTATCCTTACCATACCATGCAGATATATGCATGTGCTTTAGCGCCAATTCCTCTGATTATCATTGACAATGCTAGTCAGCGGAGTTGGCTCAAGAACAGATCTGGGACCAGGCTAAGGTGAGTCACAACACTCCAGCAGTGCCTGCCAAGCTTTAGAGTGCAAAATCAATACCCTTCATCAAATATATCATGACTCCGGACACCCCCCTGATCTAAAAACAGTTTGCCGCATACTTCACTGTGATGCTCTTCACTGGCATGGAGTAGAATACAAGACTAGATCTGTGAAGAACTGGGGGGTTCTGGGTTCTATTTGGTAGCATTGCCTTTAAATTGTTTAACTTGGGTCAAACGTTTCGGGTGGCCTTCTACAAGCTTCCCACAATAAGTTGGGTGAATTTTGGCCCATTCCTCCTGACAGAACTGGTGTAACGGAGTCAGGTTTGTAGGCCTCCTTGATGGCACACGCTTTTTCAGTTCTGCCCACAAATTTTCTCTAGGATTGAGGTCAGGCCTTTGTGATGGCCACTACAATACCTTGACTTTGTTGTCCTTAAGCCATTTTGCCACAACTTTGGAAGTATGCTTGGGGTCATTGTCCATTTGAAAGACCCATTTGAAACCAAGCTTTACCTTCCTGTCTGATGTCTTGAGATGTTGCTTCAATATACCCACATAATTTTCCTTCCCCATGATGCCATCTATTTTGTGAAGTGCATCAATCCCTCCTGCAGCAAAACCCCCCACAACATGATGCTGCCACCCCTGCGCTTCACGGTTGGGATGGTGTTCTTCGGCTTGCAAGCCTCCCCCTTTTTCCTCCAAACATAACAATGGTCATTATGGCCAAACAGTTCCATTTTTGTTTCATCAGACCAGAGAACATTTCTCCAAAAAGTACGATCTTTGTCCCCATGTGCAGTTGCAAACCGTAGTCTGGCTTTTTTATGGCGGTTTTGGAGCAGTGGCTTCTTCCTTGCTGAGCTGCCTTTCAGGTTATGTCGATATAGGACTCGTTTTACTGTGGATATAGGTACTTTTGTACATCCGTTAAACAGTAATTAAACTTTGTTCGGCCTCACCCTACCACCCCTCCCCTAAATGGAGTAAACTAATGGACGACAACACTTAGGCTTCTACTTCCAGCTTACACATACTATATACATTTTACAAAGAAAGCATATTTTACATTAGTTATCTTATGTTTGTTTTTAGTCTCGTCCTTCTGCTACCCTCAAACCCTCCCATTTATTTCTGAAGACCATCCTGTTTTGATTTTTCAACGGTACTGTGATGTTTCACAAAGGTTCTGAACCTTTCTATTCTAACAGTTTCTACAGATTGTAAATTAAAGATATAATTCTTCAGCCATTCCTGAACATGCGTCCAAAAACAAGCTACATACAGACAGCACCAAAACAAATGATCTAATGATTCTGCCTTTAAATCGTTAAAGCTGAATGACTGAAATTAGTCATTTTGGTGTCTATCCTAGTTGTGAGTGTTACCTCTATACGAGCTGAATTGGTTTACATATTAAATGTGGACTCACGCTGGTGACTTTGCGGTAGATCTGTGCAGCGTTCTGGCACTCCGAGTACGGGTACTCTGAGGTGGCCATCTCTAACATGCACATCCCAAAGGCATAGACATCCACTGACTCATCATAATGCTCCTCATACATCTCTGGGGCCATGAACTCTGGGGTGCCTGGGAGGACACGGGTCAAAGGTTAGACAGCAGGACATTTTTGGAATCTAGAGGCTGTTGTCCATTTAAGAAAGATAAAGACGATACACCAGGTGTTACTGATGCAGTCTGATTGAATCTCCTACCTATGACACTCTTGGCAAAGGAGGCCCTCTTGAGCGTGGCCAACCCCAGGTCTCCTATCTTGACGGAGCCGGTGGGGCCCGTGATGAAGATGTTGTCACACTTCAGGTCCCTGTGGATGATGGGAGGGTCCCTGGTGTGGAGGAAGTGAAGGCCCTTCAGGATCTGTCTACACCAGCTCCTCAGAACCTTGGGCTTCATTACCTTGAAGCGCTTCAGATACCTACAGGAGGGAAAAGGACATCAGTATCACCATTCATATAATCAAAGTTTTGGGATTGATAATCCACTCAAAAATAAGGGCTAACTTGGAGCAAATATTCATGTGCATATCACCCCATTGCCTCTTTTTGTAGTACTACATTGCTCAATAAATCTCAATGATAAATAATACAAATGTTAACTGGTTTGTTGGGGGAAAGCAAATAAAAAAAGGTATCTGCTTTGCATTTATGGCTAGATCCGGCATTGCCCAGTCGTCATCATCATCATCATCAGCCATCTCCAGCAAGTCTGACAGCACACTCACGTTTTGAGCGTGCCTGAGGTCATGAGCTCCGTTACGAGGACGATGCACTTCTTCCCTTTGAGGGGTGACTCCCAGAAGTCATAGAAGCGGACGATGTTGGGGTGCTGCAGCCCCTTCAGCATCTCTGCCTCCTCCTTAAACCTCTGACGCTCTACTTTGGTCAGTTTACGGTCCTGAGGGAGAGGACGGAGATCATTTTCAATGTTATACAGAATCATTTGTGCAACACTCTTTCAAAGCAATGGATATAGTGGTACAAGGGGAGGAAAACACTTCAGAGATCATGTGAAATATAGAGGTCATTAACATCAGAGCATTTTTGAGAGGGACCTATAAGCAGGACAAACAGATGGGAGAGAGGGACGGTGTGCAGGAGGCTCTTCCATGGATCTCTGTCTGTGTCCGGTTGTCTGTCAGGTATTAGTGTGTCTGTCTGAGAGCCATATTCAGCTCACTAATTGGACCATATGTATGACCCAGCTGGTCACCCTCGAAAGGAACTTGAAATTGAGTAGCCCCAGAGCAATGATTACTTTGGGCAGTGAGGACCGGTAAGGTGGAAAACCAGTGGTGCAAGCATGGCTCAGAGCACACAGGCACTGGCTGCAAAGCACCATGTGGTCTTCTTCAGTAGGATCAGAGGTTCTTTCACATTATGCATGTCAATAGGTGTCAATAGTAGGGCTGTAGCGGTCATGACATTTTGTGAGCTGGTGATTGTCAGTCAAATAACTGTCGGTCTCACGGTAATTGACCGTTAATTAACATTAACCCATTTAACATCTCCTGGCTTCCACACAAGGCACTGATGCAGACCTTTGGAACATATATATTTTAAAAAGTCTAATAAATCCATGTAATATAGCCTACACCTTCACAATAAATCCATTATTTATTTTAGACAGGTCTAAAGAAACATGATATGAAGAAAATGTAGTCTATTTCAGAAGAACAGAATATCATCCTCTGTGCTGTCCTTATGTTAGGCCCTGATCTGGCTATGCCAAATGGCTGTGGGCTACACTAGTTAATTTAGCAGACAAGATTTGCTTAGAATTCCGTGGCATTATTTTCTAGAATGAAGAATACAATTGAACATAAGGATATTTTCTCCAAAACGATTTGAGGGAGTGCCCACATGTAGCTGACTATTCTGTGTTGAGCAAAGAGAGTTATTTATTTAACTTTAATTGTGATACAAACGTTGGGCTATATGTTTGGATTTTTAATACTGCCTGCATGATGCGACTAATGATGATTTGAAACAAGTCACATGAAAAGGCATGAGCTCTGCTTTGTTATTTGCACAGGCCGCACACACTTTATCAGTCTCTCATTGACAATTTGACAAGCACTTGATAATGCCGCAAAATTCCCGGCGGCATCCTCTTTGTGTGGCCGAGCACAGAATAACTGACAAATTTACAAACGCTCAACACTCGTTGAATATGGCCAGTGTCAGTAAACGTTGGGAAATTGTTGCCAGCAGCACAGTTGCAGTCACCAATGCTCTGGATAAAAAAAAATAACAGCCTACCCAGCTCTGCTAGAGTGAGTAAAATGGTCAGTGAGCTGCTCCAACGTTAGCTAGTTAGCTTGGGTGCTTGACCGCTGTTGGGACAGAATGCTCGGATCAACCCTTAAAGAGATGGGCGGGGCTAAAGCTTAAGATGGTATGAACAAAACTGAATGGGTGTAGACAAAGAATAGCTCTCCAGTAGGTACCAAAATATTCAAATGCCATTTTCTAGAAAGTGAGGTTACAAGTTGATCAACTTTCAAAGAAGAAGTACATATCAGAGCAAACACCAAGCCACGAGGTCGAAGGAATGGTCCGTAGAGCTCTGAGACAGGATTATGCAGAGGCACAGATCTGTGGAAGGGTACAAAAACATGTCTGCAGCATTGAAGGTCCCCAAAAACACAGTGGCCTCCATCATTCTTAAATGGATTAAGTTTTGAAGCACCAAGACCAGAGCCGCCGGGCCAAGCTGAGCAATCGGGGGAGAAGGGCCTTGGTCAGGGAGGTGACCAAGAACCCGATGGGAAAACCTTCCAGAAGGACAAGCATCTCTGCAGCACTCCACCAATCAGGCCTTTATGGTAGAGTGGCCAGATAGAAGCCACTCCTCAGTAAAAAGCACATGACAGCCAAAAGGCACCTAAAAGGGCTCAGAACATGAGAAACAAGATTCTCTGGTCGGATAAAACCAAGATTGAACTCTTTGGCCTGAATGCCAAGCGTCACGTCTGGAGGAAACTTGGCACCATACCTACGGTGAAGCATGGTGGGGGATGTTTTTCAACAACAAGGACTGGGAGAACAGTCAGGATCGAGGGGGAAATTAACGGAACAAAGTACTGAGAGATCCTGCACCAGAGCACTCAGTGCAGTGATGCTCCCCAAATACATGTGTGCTAAGCTTGTAGCGTGATACCCAAGAAGAGTCAAGGCTGTAATCGCTACCAATGGTGCTTCAACAAAGTACTGAGTAAAGGGTCTGAATGCTTAAGTAAATGTAATATCAGTTTTTTTTTTATTATACATTTGCAAACATTTCTAAAAACCTGTTTTTGCTTTGTCATTATGGGATATTGTGTGTAGATTGAGGAGGGAAAAAACTATTGAATCCATATTAGAATAAGGCTGTAACGTAACAAAACGCGGAAAAAGTCAAGGGGTCTGAATACTTTCTGAATGCACTGTATAGTGCGGGTAGCTATAGCCTACTACATGAGATGAGATCATCATGGACAAAACAGAGATTATTTTTAATTTGTCAAACGGCAACCATCATGTCACCAGAATAAGACCCTTGATATTTAATGGAAAGGGGCATCAAAGTCATCACATGCACTTTCCCCACCCTGTGAAGTTCATTAATACTCATTTCATCTGTAGCTTAATAAACTGCATGATTTTCAGAGTCGTAGTGGGAGGACCACACCCAATATCATCATGTGACTCCAAGTGTACTTCAATATGATGGTTATTGTATTCATATTTGCGCATAAAGGCATTTCCACCGCCACTTCTCACATAATTAATTTTACAGACACAAAAAGATCCCACGTTGTCTAGCGTATTTAGCGTTTTGCCAACAAATTTGCTGATTCCATCAGGCCTGTTGGGCCAAATCAGCTGTTTCCATCAGGCCTGTTGTGCAATTTTTTATTCAACATGTACTTTACTTGCATAAAAAGGTTGGATGGAAACCTGGTTAGAGACAAGATAGAGATAAACTCTCTTTGATACTGTAGAGCTTCGTTCAAAGCATGCATTCTATGAGCAGGCTGCAAACTAAGGCTGACATACAAACACAGATGAGGGGGTGAGTACACAAGTGCGTGCATACAGGTAGACACCCCACTGCAGGGGTGAGAAAAGGTTGCCATTAATCGATCGCTCTCCCCAGCCCTCCCCTCCCCCCACCTCTCCACTGCATTCCATTTCCCTCCATGCTCCCTCCTTTTCATCAACCACTCCCTTCTGCTCCTCTCTTCACCACATACCTCAGCCGTCGCTCATCTCCATCCTTTTCTGTTCTCTCTATCCATTCTTCCCTATGCCCACATATGCTGACTGCTGACCAGAGAAAGAAGCACCAGTCGGTGATTCTCACAGAACTGGCACTTGAAGTTAACAAATCAATTTAGGCCTGAGTTAAACATAATACTGAAAACAAATATAAAAATGTATTTAGTCATTTCTCTCAACACTTTTCTGAATGTTGTTTTTTGTCATAATTACTTGTGTATACATACAATTTTTATGTACACATACACTAAATGTCCTTGTTTTTGAAAGAAAATTAAAATAACATCAAATTGATCAGAAATACAGTGTAGACATTGTTAATGTTGTAAATGACTATTGTAGCTGGAAACGGCTGATTTTTAATGGAATATCTACATAGGCCCATTATCAGCAACCATCACTCCTGTGTTCCAATGGCACGTTGTGTTAGCTAATCCAAGTTTATCATTTTAAAAGGCTAATTGATCATTAGAAAACACTTTTGCAATTATGTTAGCACAGCTGAAAACCAGCATCCCAGAGTCGCCTCTTCACTGTTGACGTTGAGACTGGTGTTTTGCGGGTACTATTTAATGAAGCTGCCAGTTGAGGACTTGTGAGGTGTCTGTTTCTCAAACAAGACACTCTAATGTACTTGTCCTCTTGCTCAGTTGTGCACCGGGGCCTCCCACTCCTCTTTCTACTCTGGTTAGAGACAGTTTGTGCTGTTCTGTGAAGGGAGTAGTACACAGCGTTGTACGAGATCTTCAGTTTCTTGGCAATTTCTCGCGTGGAATAGCCTTCATTTCTCAGATCAAGATTAGGCTGATGCCAAAATTACTAATGTACAATTATTTGTATTTCTTAATACTTCCTCAATTTTGCTGCATTACAGTAATGATAAGCAAGTTTCGGAGATGAGAAGCCATGTTTTGGTAATGAGTGAAAAACTGTACTGAGCTCTAATAGATTCAGTAACCCAATACATCAAACTGTCGTTTGTTATGACTTGCATAATACTAACATCACAGATCCTAATGTAATTGACTAAAATACCCCTTGTTTTAGCATAAGTACTGTAATTACATGCATGTATTTTGACTTAAATCTGCTTGAAAATCTATGGCAAGACTTGAAAATGGCTCTCTAGCAATGATCAACCACCAACTTGACAGAGCTTGATGAATTTAAAAAATAATAAATGTGCAAATATTGTACAATCCGGGTGTGCAAAGCTCTTGGGAGACTTACCCAGAAAGACTCACAGCTGTAATCAGGGTATTGCGTGTAGATTATGGGGTATTTTGTGTAGAAGGGTGAGAAAATCGATTTAATCCATTTTGAAATCAGGCTGTAACAACAAAATGTGGAATAAGTCAAGGGGTATGAATACCTTCTGAAGGCACTGTAAGTTAAGAAACTGAATGAACTTGCACTCATCTAAGGACTACTTCTCTAAATGATGTATCATGGGTGAATAAAACTTACAGCAAATTGAAAAAGTTATGTAATGAGAAACATGTCTACAGACACTGTTTTTACATAATAAATATTAGTTTTATGTAAACTTCCACTAGTATCCAATTTGTATGACTTATGGACAAACTACAGCAACATACAGTATGTTTTGTTTTATATTTAAAATAAGACACTGTACCATAAACTAGGCCTCTTAGTCTTCAGAATGATAGTTGATTGTTGCAGATGCATCATAGTTTTCAAACTAAATGTGCTACTGCCATTGTTTTAAATATGGCTTCATGAGAATCACCCCATTATCTCATTAGCTGTGTGATGATTTCCCTTTAAAAAAAAAATAATAAAAAAAAAAAATAACTGGTACTGAGGCTTATGTAACACAGTGAGAGCAGTTACCCAGCCCAGCGCAATTAACGATAGGATCTGATGAACAAAAAAACCCAGGGAGATCAAAATCCATTCAATTATTCAACCAGCTGACTGGAGGTTGGAGAGTGATAAGAGGAGGAATTCAATGTGTGAGTGTGAGACTAGTAAAACAAAGAGAAACAGTTAAAAATAGAGTCTGTGTGTGAGTGAGAAAAAAGCAGAAGGGATTTTAGTAATAGATGAGCTGTGATGCAATATGACGCGCAATGAGGTGGAGTGATCTGGTGATGGAGGGTTTGTGTGTGTGTGTGTGTGTGTGTGTGTGTGTGTGTGTGTATGTGGTGGGGGGGCGGTAGGATTTTTCAATGCACTCTGAAGTCTAATAAATAATTCAGAGCTGCAGAGGCAATTCTACTGAGCTGAACTATGGTAGGCAGTGGGCACCAGGCAGGGCTGAGTTGGGCTGTCCCCAAATGCACTTGCTGCACTGGAGGATCCCTTCCTTTAGGCTATACACCCCTCCTTCTCCCTCCCTCTGCTCACTTTCTTTTCTCCCCCTCTTGTCCCCTATCCCCCCCCTCTCATCCAGGGCTCTAAATTAAAATGGTTCATTGGTAGCACTGCCCTAGCTTGTGCATTTAGCTAAATGGCCAGCTACAGTAGTTAGTTAACAATTAGCATTATGTTAGGCACATGTATGCCAGCGTTCTTAAACTAATTAACTCACGTTTTGCAGAGAGCAGATATAAAAAACTAATAGTATAATAGATCAACTATCTGGATTCATATTTCGAAGCAATGTGGAAAGCAGCGTCGTTCTTGTTTTGGAAGAATCTGCGTTGTGGAGTGCATGAATTGACAGCATGCTGAGAGAATAAACAGTGTGGAGGAACTGTGTGGTGCCTGCTTGAGTGACAGGGGGCGGGGCTTGGTGTGTGTAGCCCGTGGAAGCAAACAGCCGGGGAGGGAGAGAAGGGACTCTATGGCACTCGGAGGCTGAAGTAAAGCAAAGCCTAAAATCATTACAAAAATTATCTGGGTGATTTTCTTTTTTTTTCTAGTCCCAAATGAAAATTCCAGGCCACAGAGCAAAAACATATTTAGGAGCATATGCGACCAAAATGGTCACCCTGCTCTCATCCCCTTTACCCTCTACCACTGTCATATCCTTTCTGTCAGGAAAAGTCCCCCCTCCCCATCTTTCCCCCACCCTCGCCTTGATTCCCTTCCTCTTCTCTGCATTCCCGTTCCTGCATAATTCTGGCATCACATACACGTTCAGAGGTGTTGTACACAGCATGGGAGCATACACAAAGACACTGGCACACACTCACACACACACACACACACACACACACAGTTATCATGAAAACAATACATTATAAAAACAGCAGTGTCTGGTTATTTTATAGGGCTGTAGACAGTCCCCCATATTGCATTGTAACCTCCAATACAGCCATGAATTACACTCATAATTCTGCCAATTTCTAAAAGCTGTGCTGTAAACATCCTGTGTGCACGCATGCGAGGAGGGAGGCCCAGCTAATGTAAGCCTAGCTATACTCCAAAACAGGCTGTATAGGGGACCCCAGAGCGAGCCACGCAGAGTTAAAGCCATCCCATCGGGCCGTGCTCCCTCTCAGAAAAATGGATTGTGACATTAGCAGGAAGTAATCCATAAAGCTGTGTTCCACTCGGTCGCCCCAGACTACAGGCTGTATGGTTAACTCTATTATTACAGATTGGGGCCGAGGCCAAATGTCTGGCTACAGAACAGAGACTAGCACACACGGTGTGTGTTGTGCGTAACCAGTGGACTCTCATCAGCGATAACACTTGATGGTAGTGAAGGCGTGATTGTTCTCACTTATGGAAAGAACTAGTATGAAGTAGGTGAAACATTGGAAAACTACCAGTATAACTCTTACAACTCCAAAGCCCTGACATAACGGCTTTAAATCATCACCAAAAGCTTAACCAGGCCAATGTCCAGTGCTTAATGTGGAACAATTCCGATGATTGTCCAACTGGAACATTGAAGGATAATGTTCAGTTACTGAACTCTTATGACCACAAAAACACAGGCTTTGCCTAGAGACAGGCATGGCTGGGTCACTGAACATTGAGACACTTTTGAATGGGCCATATTATGGGACTCAATGTGTAGTGACCCAGCCATGCCTGTGTGTCAGTGTCTGTGCAGCTCCAGTTCCTCTGATCTTTACGTGACTCGGGTGGGTCACTAATCATCGCTTACATCAGGTGATCTTTTCATGTTTGCCACTACTATTCTGAGCTGTTACTCGTGAATGGGCCATATTATGTAACAGCTTAGAATAGATCACCTGATGTAAGCGATGATTAGTGACCCACCCGAGTCACGTAAAGATCAGAGGAACTGGAGCTACACAGACACTGACACACACAGAGAGGGAACGCCGTAAAGAGGCGGGCTCTAAAAGAGCCGTGAGAGTCCTCGTGTGAAAACCCTAACCCTTCTCTCAAAGGGATTCTTCCACCACTAAATGGAGAGTAAAAGCTTTTTTTTTTATGTCTTCTTTGAGGACCTGAACAACAAGCCAATTTGCCTTCAGTGTTGTTACCTCTTGTTCGGGGTGGATATTCTGCCCACTGTCCAAGTTAATCAATAACTGTCCCAGGCTGTCTGGACAAAGACTAGGCCTGCCCTCTGAGCCCCTGACAGTTTGTTTTGAAGGGCGAACTAAAACCCTGGTGGGTGAAAGTAGTCTATAGTCTCTAGTGGACTCCAGTATACCATCCCGTTGTCTAAAGACCACCACATGGTCAGAGAGGGTACAATAAAAGAGCTCAGTTGGACAAAGTTGCTTGGTGGTGAACAACTTTTATCAATGCATGTAACCTACATAATGCTAATGTATTACATTTGCACTACTTTTCCCGTCACAAAGCTGGATACATTAAGTCTTATTGAAATCCAAGAAGATGATGGCAGAAAGAAAAGAGCATCATCACAGGGCCTAACAGGGTTAGTGGCAGCCAGGGTTATCCAGTCCCAGTCCTCTACTGGTAGCCACGGCTAACCCAGGGAGAGGGCAGCCTGTGGGGGTGGACTCCGTTAGCGGTGGGCCTGGGCCGTCTCGCTGGAGGATCCATCATGGGGACAATGTTCAGGTGACGCATGCGAACGCACACACAAGCAGTGATGAATGGCTTTCTGTGGCAGAAGGACCATAATGAATACTGCCATGGGGCCCCATGGGCCTGGGGAAATGTGGGTTGTGTATTAAAGCACTCCCCCATGCCCTTAATCGTGCTTACCTCTTAGCAAACAATTGCTCACACAATTGCTTTGTGAAGACAATAAGACATTGAGTACTGTCATTTACCAAGATTAATCAATCTCATTTCACAGTGGAAATTAAGAATTTGAATAATCTCTGCATGTTCAGGTTACAGAGTAGAATTAGTATAGATTTGGACAGCAGATGAAGAAACCGACCTCTAGAAATCACAATTTACTTGAATACTTTCTCTAACCTTTAGAGCACATCACTAGTTCACTAATACTGATCTAGCCTACAGCTCATTCCATTGTAAAGCATTAGGACCAAAACGCTCAAAGACAAGTAGACCTACACTGGGGGCCAAAAGTTTGGAATATTTCTCATTCAAGGGTTTTTTCTTTATTTGCACTATTTTTTACATTGTAGAATAAAAGTGAAGACATCAAAACCATGACATAACACATATGGAATCAAAAAAAGTGTTAAATCAAAATATATTTTATATTTGAGATTCTTCAAAGTAGCCACCCTTTGCCTTGATGACAGCTTTGCACACTTATGGCATTCGCTCAACCAGCTTCATGAGGACCGCCACAGGAATGGAAGACCCAGAAATACCTCTGCTGCAGAGGATAAGTTCATTAGAGTTACCAGCCTCAGATTGCAGCCCAAATAAATGCTTCACAGAGTTCAAGTAACAGACACATCTCAACATCAACTGTTCAGAGGAGACCGTGTGAATCAGGCCTTCATGGTCAAATTGCTGCAAAGAAACCACTACTAAAGGACACCAATAAGAAGAAGAGACTTGCTTGGGCCAAGAAACACGAGCAATGGACATTAGACCGGTGGAAATGTGTCCTATGGTCTGGAGTCCAAATTTGAGATTTTTGGTTCCAACCTCAACCAAATTTAGATGGTTTGGGATGAGTCGGACCGCAGTGAAGGAAAAGCAGCCAACAAGTGCTCAACATATGTGGGAACTCCTTCAAGACTGATGCAAAAGCATTACAGGGGAAGCTGGTTGAGATAATGCCAAGAGTCTGCAAAGCTGTCATCAAGGCAAAGGGTGGCTACTTTGAAGAATCTCAAATATAAAATATATTTTGATTCACATGGCCTTTACCCTTCATCATCACCACCACCACCACCATAATCATCATCATCGGCCGTCCTGCCCGGTCATCGTTTCCTCTTAAGCCCCAATTAACCTCGTCCTCCGGTATGATCCTGCTTTGACTACCGAGAGACAGATTAGCTGCATCTGTGATTAGCTGCTTTTAAATCAGAACAATAGTGTGAGAGCGATTACATCCACCCCCCCTGATATTAGTGGCATAAAATACACTAGAGAACTTCACTAAACGCTGGATGGGAGTCAACTAGCCTATGCCACAACATTTTGATCTTTCAAGAATTAGAGAATGCTTTGAAAAGAGGAAATGGTTTAATTACATAACTGACACTGAAAAAACATGCAGTGACAAGCAATACTGTATCAAGACTGTAGTTAGGCTATACTAAATCTGAGCTCAGACCATTTCAGAGAGTGGTAGGCCTCCTCCTGGACCAGCTATGAGTAAGCAGACAGCCAGCCACCCCTGCATTCTGTCCCATCAGTCATCCAGTGCAGAACATTTTGGACAACAATGTGACTGTTATCTCAGTTTCAGTGGAGCTGGGCTGAGGGCTCCTCTATAATTGGCACACTGGCATCCATGGTGGCGCAGTGAATAATTGAAGACGGGGGTGAAATGGTGGGACTGACTCCAGCAGGAGGAAAAGGCCAGGAGTGTGAGCATCCAGACACGTGCAAACCAGCACATCCATCCAGTCAAATGTGGACAGAGATGCAGTACACACACATTCAGAAATCCAACTCCTGAACCTAAATAGGTAAAAAACACTGACTAGTGTGAGTCCTTTGGGAAAGAGCATGTGCAAGGGGCAGAGGGCAGAGGGTGAAAGTGTGTATAGCCTATATTACGACTAACAGCCCTCCCAATAAGCCTCTTTCCTGTCACAGACTAAATGTGGAGGCTGACAAACAAGTGCTGCCTTTGACAGAGACAAACTGCAAAAAATGTGTGTTAATAAGCTTTTTTCCCCTTCCTCCCCAGACTAATACTGGTTATATAATGGGCCCGACAACGACAGGGTCGCAGAAATTCCACCTGATTAGGTCTATGTGTGTCAGAGAAAAAGAGATGGCGTCTGACAGCTTGCAGTGCTTTTGATAGACAGCAAGAACGAGATGCGAGAGCGACAGAGTGGAAAAATACTGGTAACACACAAAGCTGAGGACAGCGGGGTCATTTGGCCTAGAGGAGAGCAGCCAGGCTTCAATTAGTGTTTGGACTTGGTCAGAGGGCGGCAAATCACATCCCCATTCCCCAGGCGGCCAGTCTCTCTTTAGTACAGAACAGGCCAGGGGCTTACTCTCCTCTCCATCCTCTATGGGAAGATTAGAGTCAGTGGACAAGAGGGCAGCAGGCCTCAGAGACCCAAATTAGCTGGCTCCACCCCCCCTCCTCTCCACTGCTCTTCTGCTAAGCAGGAGCTGGGCACCGGATCCATCAGCCTGCCTGGTAGGCAATTTCTCCATTGGTCCTAGGTGCTACTTCTCATTCCTGGAGCACTGGACAAACCATGAGCATCTATCTAGAAATAAATGGTGTTATACATCCTGTAGGCTACACCTCAACGGGTTAACTAGTGATGGAGGAAGACCTTGATTGACAGGGGCCGATGACCGTGTCCCATGGGGTTCTGTTGTTTTTCCATGGTTCTCAGCGGCCAGCTCAGGTTCCTTTAATAAGAGCTCCAGGCTCCACACTGGAGTAACACAACACCAGCAACACAAAGCCTACTGTGCCACTGCCAACCCACTGGACAGCGGGGGAACAGGAGCCAGAGAGCTGGATGCGTACAGCCGTATATCACAGCATTTCCCACCGACCGACGAACAGCTGGTGGTGACATCCTAAAGTTAACCAAACACACACAGATAATAAACACAAGATAAACACAGTTAACAAGGAATAACTGGGGTACTATGAAACCCTTATGAGGCCTTAGTTGTAGCTAAGAGAGAGCCATCTGTTCAGGACCCACTCAGTCTCAGGTAGGAGGATGCTCAGCCTATAAAGTGAATATGAACAACCTGAAACCAGTGAGAACCAGACAGTGGGACAGGGCACACAGAGAGCTCTTGAACCACACTTCCAGGTCAATTATCTTTGAGAACTAGTTGGAGTGAAATTTGCCATAAGGTCTTGAATTTCACTGTAGTGTAACGGTCTGTCAATAACTTTCAGATCCTGAAGCCTTTATGACAGAAAAGAGAGTCTGGAGTCAGGATGGTTGTAGGACACTGTCCTGGTCTGAGGCTGTCAGAGCGCTACTGGGGCTTTTGGGACTTGTCCTGAGCTGAACCGCAGACCAACTCCCCCCTTCCCTCCCTCCCACACGTTCCCTCTCTCCAGTTTTAACTCCCGCTGCAGCGAAGCGGAACAGAGCCAGAGAGATGGGCTTGACTCAGCAACACTACCTGGCCCAGACTAAACACACACAATTAATTAACAGCCCACCTCTGTTGCCCCCCCCATCCTGCTTTAATTCATTTCAGCTGACTATTTTAGTGGGGATTACTAGGGATGTGCATCTTTCCCTTTCAAGATTATTCGATACGCATCTATATACATGGGCTCCGATACGATACGGGAACGACACGTTTTAGTTTGAAACGAGTCGGTTTGATTAGAGAACGAGTCGATGCACTTAACATTTGTTGCATAAACACATTCATTTTCCATTCTAAATTAAAATTCCTCACAAGGATAGTAAAACATATGCTGTGTGTGAGAATGATGTATGTCTATGGTGTATGTATTATGTAGGGAAAAGGGAGATACCTAGTCAGTTGTACAACAATGCACTCAACTGAAATGTGTCTTCCGCATTTAACCCAACCCCTCTGAATCGGAGAGGTGTGGGGGGTTGACATCCACGTCATCAGTGCCCGGGGAACATTGGGTTAACTGCCTTGCTCAGGGACACCGACAGGTTTTTTTCCCTCACCTTGTCGGCTCAGGTATTCGAACCAGCAACCTTTTTGTTACTGGCACAACGCTCTAACCGCTAGGCTAGGCTAGGCTACCTGCTGCCACCTGACCTTCCTAGAAACCACTAGCACAGAAAATAATCTGTTTATGGGCAGACTACTGTATATGTCAATATAAATAAAGGATTAGTCATATACTGTACAGTGCTTTTAAAACCATCCAATCACTAGGCTACATGGTATTACATAAAATACTTACTGAGCAGCAGGAGCCATAAGCAAAGCAACTCATGCCCCAATACCAGGCCTGACAGTGGGATACTCTGACACCGCACAATGGTGAGTGTGTGGAGGAGGACGCATTAGATAATTGGGCTCTTGTGCTCCCAATGATGCCTCATATTGTCGCCAATTGGATCAACAGTCATACTGTATTGTTTCTGTAACACTATTGTTGGGTCTAGGATTACTTTTAACAATATTGTGGCCCAGAGTCATCTACTATAGGGTAGACTGAGTTTTCTATGGGCTTGTGATAGGGCAGTCGAGCGGTCTACAGGTAGGTCTATATGATGTGGAGGGTTGATGAATGATCTGTGAGGTGAGTTTACTGAGGGGTTTGCGATGGAGAGGATTAAGTGGAGTGTATGGCTGTGGGTCTATGCTGGGAGAAGGGGGGGGGGGGGGGGGGGGGTTCGAGTGTGTGTGTGGGTCTGCGATGAGTGTTGAAATGTGTGTGATGAAGAGGGTGTGTCTCTAGAGTCCCCTAACAACAACATGCCATTGGCCTGCAGGGGAGAAAGCCAGCCAGCTGGTGATTGGAGTGGGGGAGGGGACTGCTGCAGGATGTGTGTGTGTCTCCTGTGTTCTGAGTCTCTGGTCATGTCTATCACACTTGTGTTCAGTCAGTGCACGTGTGCCTGATCATTGATCTGTAGAAGCTGACTGACTGCAGCAAAACAGAGACCGCCAGCTACTGCCTGACAGATGCTAGGAGACACCCCTGGCCCATACATATCCATTAGGCATTTTACTTTACCTTCTATAACGGTATTGCAAGGTTTGGTTTGTTAAATGTGATACGCAACTCCGGCGCGTGCAATGTCAGTTTTTAATAGTTTACTCCGTTTGAGTCATCTTAATCCTTTTCCTCCTGCCGCTTCCCACACTAAGTCCTGCCCTGTCACTCAAGGTGAGAGCAGTTGCTCGACCACGGAGTCACGATCACTTTCTTGCCGTTCACTCTGCATGGTCAGATAGATGCAACAAAATGTTGGTGACAACGATGCTGCTTTCCACAAGCGTTCTATAATTACACTATTAGTTTGTGCATCTTACTAACCACGTTTTCATCCAGTTTTTAAACGTGTAAAGTCATACCGTATAAAACATTTTTAATCACGAAAGCTGTGATGAAAACAGGAAGTGTCGGTACAATTCTATATAAATGGTCGAGAGATAATGTTCATGCGACATGGTGGGATCTTTGTGTGTCAAATGTATTATGCGAGAAATGGCGGTGGAAACGCCTTTATGTGCAAATATTGATATAACAGCAATCATATCATAGTAAACTTGGAGTCATGCGATGACATGATGTGTGGTCCTGCCACCATACAGTATATTAAGCTACAGAATAAGTTGGTCATGAACGTCACAGGGTTGTGAATGTGCACGGATATCTTGATGCTCTTTTCCAATAAATATCAAGGGTCTTATTCTGGTGACATGATGATTGATGCTTGACTGCCGTTTTACAAATAAATATATTATTGCTTTTATCCATAATAAGTTAATCATGTGGACTAGCCTACCCGCACAATATCAACAAGCTGTTGGCTAGAGCGCACGTGCCTAGACCAGAGTATGTACATTTGCTATTTAACATAACAGTTGTGACAAAACTAAAATCAGTAGAGTTGAAAATGCGATGGAAACACATTTAATCTGTACATGAAAACTTCAGCGAAAAAGTACATTGTGTGCATACATCACGCAATAATTGGTATCTACAACAAGTCAGTTTGGACACACCACTGGAGGGAAAATGTGCATATTTTCTTTATGCGATTTCAGAATAGTTACACGAAAATCTGTCGCCAATTGGATGGAAACCTAGCTAGTGTCCGCAAACTACTGTCTGCTAGTTTGTCTTAGCAAGGTGTGGCTAAAATCATGTGTTAGCCGCTATTGATACATGAGCTGCTAGTTAGGTGGCTTGCTAAATGTACTAAGAGTCAGAACAAACAAAACTAGCGAATACAGTCTGGTCATATCTACCAGCCCTATCCCAGCCCCAACCCTCCTTGTCCTGCCTCAATTATGTAATCTTCATTAAAGCCATTTCAAAAAGGAGACTGCCAGCCTGAGAGGAGAAAGGTCAATATTACATCCTGTTTTACTGTGGTCTGCCTGATCGTGTGGCTCTATGCAAGAAAATGACATGCTACATGCACTAGACTAGAGCATCCAAATAAAAGTACAGGGCCTAGGCTAGATTAATTAAAACATATTTTATTTTAACAGTAAAGATATTACAATTCATACATAAGTCAACATTTAAATGTGTAATTTTCCAAGGGAAAGGTTTGGAAACACACAGCTTTCAGAAGATATTCACACCCCTTGACTTTTTCCACTTTGTTGTGTTAGACATGGGCAACGCCAATCCTCCGGGGCCTGATAGGTGTCACACTTTTCCTCCAGGCCTGTAGCCAAAACACCAGATTAAACTAATTGCATTCTAAACAGAAGACCATGATTAGTTGATTATTGGAGTCAGGTGTGATAACGGGCTGGGGCAAAATTGTGTCATCAATCAGGCCCCCGAGGACTGGAGTTGCCCATCCCAGCCTGAATTTAAAATTGATAACATTTAGATTGACATGGGGTATTGTGTGTAGATCAATGTGGAATTGTTTTTAGAAATGTTTACAAATTAATTAAATGAAAAGCTAATGTCTTGAGTCAACAAGTATTCAACCCTTTTGTTGTAATGGCAAGCCTAAATAAGTTCAGGAGTAAAACTGTGCTTAACAAGTCACATATGTTGCATGGACTCACGATGTGTGCAATAGTGTTAAAACATTTTTTTTATGACTACCCAATCTCTGTACCCCACACATACAGATAATTGTAAGGTCGAGCAGTACATTTCAAGCAAAGATTCAACCACAAAGACCAGTGAGATTTTCCAATGGTTTGCAAAAAAGGGCACATATTAGAAGATGGGTAAAATAAAATAAAAAGCAGAAATTGAATATCCTTAAAAGTATGGTGCAGTTATTAATTACACTTTGGTTGGTGTAACAATACACCCAGTCACTAGAAAGATACAGGCGCCCTTCCTAACTCAGGTGCCGGAGAGGAAGGAAACCGCTCAGGGATTTCACCATGAGGCCAATGGTGATTGTAAAACAGAGTTTAATGGCTGTGAGGATGGATTGTAGTTACTCCACAATACGAACATAATTGACAGAGTGAAAAGAAGGAAGGCTGTACAGAAAAATATTCCAAAACATGCATCCTGTTTACAACAAGGTACTAAAGTAATACTGCAAAGAATGTGGCAAAGTGATTACATTTTTTGTCCTGAACACAAAGCATTGTGTTTGGGGCAAATCCAACACATCACTAAGTACCACTTCACATTTTCAAGCATGGTGGTGGCTGCATTATGGTATGGGCATGCTAGTCATCGGCAAGGACTAGGGAGTTATTTCGGACAGAAGAGCTAAGCACAGTCAAAATCCTAGAGAAAAACTTGGTTCAGTCTGCTTTCCAACAGACAGTGGGTTGCTTACCAAGATGACATTGAATGTTCCTGCTTGGCCTAGTTACAGATGACTTGAAATCAACTTAAAAAAATAAAAAATAAAATGTTAATGGCTTTCTAGCAATGATCAACAACCAACTTGACAGAGCAAATATTGTACAATCCAGGTGTGCAATGCGCTTAGAGAAAGACTCACAGCTGTTTTATCGCTGCCAAAGGTAATATGTTTTGACTCAAGGGGTTGAAGACTACTTGTTGAACTGCATAGTTGGTTAAGGGCTTGTAAGTAAGCATTTCACGGTCTACACCTGTTGTATTCGGTGCATGCGACAAATACAATTTGATTATTATTATTAACAACAAATGTGGGATTATCATGGAGCATTTACATCAGCTCTGTGATACATTTGGCCCACTTTACAAACCTCTGTCAATGACTAGGCCTACCATTTCGTTGCAACTGCTAGGCTACATCACCGTGTGGGATTCACCATCTCAAACCTGCAGGCCTATGACAAGGAATAACTCAATTTCATTGACTAGTCAAGGCCTGGCCTACAGTTTACATTTGGGTAATTTAGCAGACGCTCTTATCCACAGCAACTTAGTTAGAATCGAACCCACAACCCTGGCGTTGCAAGCGCCATGCTCTACCATCTGAGCTACATTGGTCCACTACCTTTGTGCCTTGGACGCAGTTCACACATCCTAGCTACTAGGGCTGGGAACTGCCAGGGACCTTACAATACGACATTATCACGATACGATATGTATTGCGGTCCTATACTGTGATTTTATTACAATTCGATGTTCCAAACATATTGCTCACCATAGGTCTGCTACAGAAGGACAAGTTTCGATCAGTCATGGAAATAAAAGTGCTGAAAACAAATTGGCTACCTATTTAAAAAGATGGAGAACAAGCTATGAAGGAAAAATAATGACGTTTTGGTACAGGTACAGCCAATTAGCGCAGAGCCACGTGAAGTAAGTACAGTGGGGAGAACAAGTATTTGATACACTGCCGATTTTGCAGGTTTTCCCACTTACAAAGCATGTAGAAGTCTATCATTTTTATCATAGGTACTCTTCAACTGTGAGTGACGGAATCTAAAACAAAAATCAAGAAAATCACATTGTATGATTTTTAAGTAATTAATTTGCATTTTATTGCATGACATAAGTATTTGATACATCAGAAAAGCAGAACTTTATATTTGGTACAGAAAACTTTGTTTGCAATTACAGAGATCATACGTTTCCTGTAGTTCTTGACCAGGTTTGCACACACTGCAGCAGGGATTTTGGCCCACTCCATACAGATCCTTCAGGTTTCGGGGCTGTCGCTGGGCAATACAGACTTTCAGCTCCCTCCAAAGATTTTCTATTGGGTTCAGGTCTGGAGACTGGCTAGGCCACTCCAGGACCTTGAGATGCATCTTACGGAGCCACCCCTTAGTTTCCCTGGCTGTGTGTTTCTGGTCGTTGTCATGCTGGAAGACCCAGCCACGACCCATCTTCAATGCTCTTACTGAGGGAAGGAGGTTGTTGGCCAAGATCTCGCGATACATGGCCCCATCCATCCTCCCCTCAATACGGTGCAGTCGTCCTGTCCCCTTTGCAGAAAAGCATCCCCAAAGAATGATGTTTCCACCTCCATGCTTCACGGTTGGGATGGTGTTCTTGGGGTTGTACTCATCCTTCCTCTTCCTCCAAACACGGCGAGTGGAGTTTAGACCAAAAAGCTCTATTTTTGTCTCATCAGACCAAATTACCTTCTCCCATTCCTCCTCTGGATCATCCAGATGGTCATTGGCAAACTTCAGACGGGCCTGGACATGTGCTGGCTTGAGCAGGGGGACCTTGCGTGCGCTGCAGGATTTTAATCCATGACGGCGTAGTGTGTTACTAATGGTTTTCTTTGAGACTGGTCCCAGCTCTCTTCAGGTCATTGACCAGGTCCTGCCTTGTAATTCTGGGCTGATCCCTCACCTTCCTCATGATCATTGATGCCCCACGAGGTGAGATCTTGCATGGTGCCCCAGACCGAGGGAGATTGACCGTCATCTTGAACTTCTTCCATTTTCTAATAATTGCGCCAACAGTTGTTGCCTTCTCACCAAGCTGCTTACCTATTGTCCTGTAGCCCATCCCAGCCTTGTGCAGGTCTACAATTTCATCCCTGATGTCCTTACACAGCTCTCTGGTCTTGGCCATTGTGGAGAGGTTGGAGTCTGTTTGATTGAGTGTGTGGACAGGTGTCTTTTATACAGGTAACGAGTTCAAACAAGTGCAGTTAATACAGGTAATGAGTGGAGAACAGGAGGGCTTCTTAAAGAAAAACTAACAGGTCTGTGAGAGCCGGAATTCTTACTGGTTGGTAGGTGATCAAATACTTATGTCATGCAATAAAATGCAAATTCATTATTTAAAAATCATACAATGTGATTTTCTGGATTTTTGTTTCTCACAGTTGAAGAGTACCTTTTATAAAAATTACAGACCTCTACATGCTTTGTAAGTAGGAAAACCTGAAAAATCGGCAGTGTATCAAATACTTGTTCTCCCCACTGTATATAACACATACACACAGCGGGTGAAATAAGTATTGAACAAGTATTGAACAATAAGTATTGTTCAATACTTATTTCACCCGCTGTACACACACACACACACACACACACACACACACACACACACATACACACACACAGAGAGAGAGAGGAGCTCTAACATGCTGGAAGCCACTGACAAGGCCCTTATTAGAGTCAATGTGTACCACTCTCACTGCCCAATGGACTGTGACCAATGACCCACTTGGACATCTCCCACTTAGTTTTTATTTTTCCACCTCAGTGATCAAGAGGGGGCTAGAGCCTGTACTGTAGGTTGCTTTCATCACATCCAGTGCACACACACACTCCCGCAGTTCACATAAACACAAGTTAAACAAAGCTACATAAAAATATTTGCATTTACTTTCCCATCAGGGAAGTACAAAATAGAACTGGTGTGTGCTGTTACTGTTCGTATCTCAGCCCACGCTCAGAGAGAGAGAGCTCAATTCCTCTGCCATGGTATAATCACATTGAGAAGCACAACAGCAGATTTTATCTGCAGAGCAGCGTGCACCCTGCCAAATACCAGCGCACACGCCACTCTGTATGTGTGCAAGACTTGATTATACACCATCTTAAAACAGAACGGAGTGTGAGTCACAACCAGAGAACTTTCAATAGTTCACTCACTTTCAACACTCCAAGGCCTTGTTGATTAGTAGCTCAGTGGGAGCAGTAGGATTGGGCGGTATCCAGATTTACATACGTTTATACCGTTCCTGTACCATACCGGGGTATACGGTATTACCAACTGCACACATTATCAGCCAAAATTGTTGCAACACCTATCACTAGCCTGTTCAACCTCTCTTTCGTATAGTCTGAGATCCCTAGAGATTGGAAAGCTGCCGCGGTCATCCCCCTCTTCAAAGGAGGAGACACTCTAGACCCAAACTGTTATAGACCAATATCCATTCTGCCCTGCCTTTCTAAAGTTTTCGAAAGCCAAGTTAACAAACAGATAACTGACCACTTCGAATCCCACCGTACCTTCTCTGCTATGCAATCTGGTTTCCGAGCTGGTCATGGGTGCACCTCAGCTACGCTCAAGGTACTGAACGATATCATAACCGCCATCGATAAAAGACAGTACTGTGCAGCCGTTTTCATCGACCTGGCCAAGGCTTTCGACTCTGTCAATCACCGCATTCTTATTGGCAGACTCAACAGCCTTGGTTTCTCAAGTGACTGCCTTTCCTGGTTCGCTAACTACTTTGCAGACAGAGTTCAGTGTGTCAAATCGGAGGGCCTATTGTCCGATGGGGGTGCCACAGGGTTCAATTCTTGGGCCAACCCTTTTCTCTATATACATCAACGATGTCGCTCTCGCTGCTGGTGACTCTCTGATCCATCTCTACGCAGATGACACCATTCTGTATACATCTGGCCCCTCTTTGGATACTGTGTTTACTAACCTTCAATCAAGCTTCAATGCCATACAACACTCCTTCCGTGGCCTACAACTGCTCTTAAACGCTAGTAAAACTAAGTGCATGCTTTTCTATCGAACGCTGCCAGCACCCGCCCACCGGACTATCATCACTACTCTCGACGGATCCGAATTAGAATACGTGGACACCTACAAATACCTAGGCATCTGGTTAGACTATAAACTCAACTTCCAGACTCACATCAACCATTACCAATCCAAAATTAAATCCAGAATTGGCTTCCTATTTCGCAACAAAGCCTCCTTTGCTCATGCTGCCAAACATGCCCTTGTAAAACTGACTATCCTACCGATCCTTGATTTCGGCGATGTCATTTACAAACTAGCCTCCAACACTCTACTTAGCAAATTGGATGTAGTCTATCACAGTGCCATCCGTTTTGTCACCAAAGCCCCATACACTACCCACCACTGCGACCTGTATGCTCTCGTTGGCTGGCCTTCATTATATATTCGTTGCAAAACCCACTGGCTCCAGGTCATCTATATGTCTTTATTAGGTAAATCCCCGCCCTATCTCAGCTCACTGGTCACTATAGCAACACCTACCCGTAGCATGCGCTCCAGCAGGTATATCTCACTGGTCACCCCCAAAGCCAACACCTCCTTTGGTCGCCATTCCTTCCAGTTCGCTGCTGCCAATGACTGGAACGAATTGCAAAAATCATTGAAGCTAGAGGTTCCTATCTCCCTCAATAACTTTAAGCATCAGTTGTCAAAGCTGCTTATCGATCGCTGCACCTGTATATAGCCCTTCTGTAAATAGCCCACACTACTACCTCATCCCCATATTTATTTTTGTTTATTTTCACTAATCTTGCACTCCAGTATCTCTATTTGCACATCATAATTTGCACATCCTTCATTCCTGTGTTGATGATAATTCTGTAATTTATTTCACCACTATAGTCTTATTTATTGTCCTACCTCCTAACCTTACTGCATTTTTGCACTACATTTTGCACTCTGTATATAGATTTTTATATTGTGTTTTTGACTGTTTGTTTAATGTGTAACTCTGTGTTGTTATTTGTCACACTGCTTTGCTTTGTCTTGGCCAGGTCGCAGTTGCAAATGAGAACTTGTTCTCAACTGACCTACCTGGTTAAATAAAGGTGAAATAAAAATAAATAAAAAATAAAAAATAAACAAAAAATAAAACACATGGACGCCATTTATATGTGACCCGTTCCAGGAAACTTGGCGTATGTCGCAAGTCACGACATCACTGGAGAGACATTTTAATTTCTTTTTTTTAAATCAAAATGCGTTTTTTGGCATGCCTTCTGGAACATGTGAACTTTCATGTCCCTTAATAACAAACTTGTACGCCATCTGTAAATATGAATCAAATTGTTAAAATACGAGCCTTGTTGGTAAACAGAAAGACAGCAACCTTCCCACTAGCCATGATTGGCTTTGTTAATGAGTGGGCTGGACATGCAGAGAGGGGAATTCGGATTGGTCTGCCAAATAGAAGGCTTCTGTCTATTTGAGCTCAGTCTGTTGATAATCCTGTCCGACGCAGGTAAAAAAAAAATTATGGTTTGTGTAGTGGAGCTGCACAAGTCTTTTGAAATCAGTGGAATTAGGGCGATATAGCCAAAATAATCAGTCTGTATAGCTAAATATATTTGCTCTTACTCAGTACATTTATTAACTAGCTGGCTAGCATTAGCGGCTACCAATTAGAGTCTCAAGATTTAGGCCCAACTTGCTAAGAAAATACAAAAACTAGCTGTTTGCAGATGTAAGAAACACAAACTAAGTGTCATTATAGAACACTAGTGGATTTATATTAAGAAGCAAAGTGAAAACAGTCTATGCAGACTGAACACAAGTGTCTTGTGGTCGAGGAACAACAAATGCGCTCCTTGAGTGACAGGGGGCGTGGCTAGGTCTGTGTGGAAAGCGGCATGGAAAGAAAGAGCGGAGAGAGATGACTCAAGTAGCGAAGTAAACAATAAAAATGTACATTACACATGGAGTATCACATTTAACAAACCAAACATTCAAATACCGGTATAGAAGGTAAAGTAAAAACCCAAACCGGTCCCTGAATCAATACCGGTATATCATAAAATACGGTATACCGCCCAGCCCTAAGTGGAGTATAATTGCTAAAGAGATGTCTTCAAACTAAGGGCCTTTGTGGCATGGGATCCATGACAGGCAGACGCGTCCATCATGCATGATGATGTATACGGGTAAGATAGTCTAGCTAGCAACATTGAGATATTACATGTTTCTAATAGTGATAGAAAGTGCTTTCATTTCAAACTAAAGTTTACTGTTAGCTAGCTAATGTTAGCTGGATGGCTCCCTAGCTAACACTATATGTATGACGTTATTATTCATTGTTGTTTAACTAGCTAACGTTAGCTGGGTGGCTCGAAATGTGTGTGCTACTACACGGTTTACCTAGCTAGGTTCATTGTTTACTTAGCTAGCTACATGTCTTAAGCTAATGTGTACTGTTAGCTAATGTTAGCTGGCTGGCTCCCTAACTAACGTTAGGTGGCTGGCTCCCTAGTTAACGTTAGGTGGCTGGCTCATTAGCTAACGTTGTGACGTGTGTGATCTTACATGTTGTTTACCTAGATCGCTTTGCTAGTTAGAGCCTAAATGTTAACTAGCTAACATTGAACCTGGTTGGTTAGCTCCCAGCAGATTCATGCAGGGTAGTAATGACATGATTTGGCAATGTTCATTGTTGTTTAACTAGCTAACATTAGGCGGCTGGCTCGTTAGTTACCGTTACGTGATGTGTGATCTTACATGTTTACCTAGCTAGGTTCATTGTTTACCTAAGTCTACAACACCCAGTAAAAAGCGCAAGCTAACAAGCTAATTGCAAGGACAGACAACCTAGCTCATAAAGTCACAACTATCCCAAAGGGCTACTCACACTTAATTCCAGGAGTGGATTGATTGGCTCTGCTGTAGGCTAACCAAAAAGCTTGATCTTGCAAGCTAGAACATTTGGCACATCTTTGATAGTTAACTTCTAGTTATAAGATATTTAGCTGGCATTCATTAGTGAATTTCAAGTGTAACTTGATCACCTCACAGTGGATTGTCACGTCAAGAAACGTCAAATTTTCTCTGTGCAAACATACCATGTGACTGGCTCAATTAAAATGTGACAGTGGAAAAGGGACCATGGGCATCCCTCTCTCTGCACACAGATTAGCATCCCTGCTTCAGCCCGTGCCATCTACTGTGGTGCCAAGGCAGACATTGAGCGAGAGAGGTAGAGAGAGAAAGATAGGATGTAGAGAGAGAAAGATAGGATGTATGCTGAACAAAAATATAAAAACACAACATGCAATAATTTCAAAGATGTTACTGAGTTACAGCTAATGAAATAAATGCATTAGGCCCTAATCTAAGGATTTCACATGACTGGGAATACCGATATGCATCTCTTGGTCACAGATAAAAAAAGTAGGGGCGTGGCTCATAAAACTAGTCAGTACTGGTGTGACCACCATTTGCCTCATGCAGCACAACATCTAATGTGCATAGAGTTGATCAGGCTGGAATACGCTGTCGCACACGCCGATCCAGAGCATCCCAAACATGCTCAATGGGTGACATGTCTGGTGAGTATACAGGCCATGGAAGAACTGGGACATTTTCAGCTTCCAGGAACTGTGTACAGATCCTTTCAACATTGGGCTGTGCATTATTATGCTGAAACATTAGGTGATGGCAGCAGATGAATGGGCCTCAGGATCTCGTCACGGTATCTCTGTGCATAAAAATTCCAATTGATAAAATGCAATTGTGTTAGTTGTCTGTAGCTTATGCCTGTCCATACCATAACCCCACCGCCACCATGGGGCACTCTATTCACAACGTTGACATCAGCAAACCACTCGACCACACGCATGCAGTCTGCCCGGTACAGTTGAAACCGGGATTCATCCGTGAAGAGCACACTTCTTCAGCATGCCAGTGGCAACCGAAGGTGAGCATTTGCGCACTGAAGTCAGTTACGATGCCGAACTGCAGTTTGGTCAAGACCTTAGTGAGGATGACGAGCACACAGATGAGCTTTCCTAAGACGGTTTCTGACAGCTTGTGCAGAACTTCTTCAGTTGTGCAAACCCACAATTTCATCAGCTGTCTGGTCTCAGATGATCCTGCAGGTGAAGAAGCCAGATGTGGAGGTCCTGGGCTGGTGTGATTACATGTGGTCTGTGGTTGTTAGGCCAGTTGGACGTACTGCCAAATTCTCTTAAACAACATTGGAGGCGGGTTATGGTAGAGAAAAACATTAAATTCTATGGCAACAGCTCTGGTGGACATTCAGTCAGCATGCCAACTGCACGCTCCCTCTCAACTTGAGACATCTGTGGCATTGTGTTGTGACAAAACTGCACATTTCACTGGCCTTTTTATTGGTACACCTGTGTAGTGAGCATGCTGTTTAAATCAGCTTCTTGATAATCCATCCACCTGACAGGTGTGGCATATCTTGGCAAAGGAGAAATGCTCACTAACAGGGATATAAACAAATTTGTACATCATTTTAGAGAAATAACCTTTTTGTGAGTATGCAACATTTCTGAGATCTTTTATTTCAGCTGATGAAACATGGGACCAACACATTACATGTTGCATTTATATTTTTGTTCAGTTTAGAAAGAAAGAAAGAAGCAGAGACTGAGTGCAAGAAAGAGGGAGAGAAGCTTGAGAGAGTTGATAAAAAAAATAAAAACATTGGGGAGATAGTGAGGGAGAAAGGTCACGGGACCAGATTAAACTTCCAGGCAGAGCGGCCACGTAACCAACAGAGGGAGGGAAACAATGGAATATCACAGACACATCCCCCTCTGTCTTTCTCTGCTAAACAAGAAAATCCCCAGCAACGTTCACATAGCACCACAATCCACTGAACAACACAGGGCTGGCACCACCCACATGCTGGGTTGAAGGCAAAACGTGCACGCTCTGATTAACGTGCACAGCAGCGGAGCCTACCATGCACTTCTGTTGAGTGTGAATGAGGCATCGGGGTAGTGGATTGGCAGTCAGCAATTCTTTCAGAGGCTTGGATGGGACCACCATCCAAGCTGTAAATGACAGCCTTTAGGCCACCAGGGCATTTTTCATCCCTAGTAACCAGCATACAGTATTGCTACACAATGTACACACCAACTGTACATGCTGCTGAATCTCACTTAACTGTACTACAATACTGTCATTAGCCAAGTGGATCTATGTTCAATCTCACATGCCGTAATTAGTGCTGGAACAGTTATCGTTACGGGGTGGTTGAGCATTCGTGCAGTAACATGGACTTAACGTGATGAAACTTTGTTGCTCCGAGTCTTTGGTTGCTTAGGCAACGCCCCCCACAATGCTGCAGCAGCAAACATAGAAATATAACGAATAGAACAGGCTTGGAACCACCAACCCATTTGACTGGTAAACTCATGGGCACACTCGCAATAGTCCCAGTCGGTATTTAAGTAGTAAGGAATTTCCCTTGACCACTCCCATGAATTAAGTACCAACATTCTTTCCCATTGACCCCAATTGTAAAAGAGGCAACTTCGTTGTCGATGTTTTTAAATAAATGTACAGAAATAACAAAACATACCTAAAAGCTGCTGTGTTGTTCCATGTACATGAAAACAGGTAAAAAAAATCCCAACCTACAGTTCACGATGCTCCCATGTAGGGAAATAGAGCATGCGAGAAGAGCCCTGTGGCTTCAGGCTATTCAGCGTGGGGACCCGGTGTCCAAGTATGCTACACGTAGCTATGTGTATGGAAAACATTTAATCACAGGATAGACATTTAACTTGTTTAGTACAGTCTTTTTGGAACAACATTCACTACTTGTAGCTGTATAGTCCGTTTGTTTGCGTTGTTGGTCTTGGCTAGCTTAATGTTCTGGTTGGTAGCTAACTAGCGCTCACTGTGGCTCCTAGCATGGTCATGGAAAGGGGCATGTGGGAAGCCCTACAAAATGTAAATGTTCTAGTAGTGAGAACGCTAGGGAGCAGGTGATGTTGAAAAGTAATCTTTAGACATGTTGTACTTTTCTTATATGTAGTTTTGTAATTGACTAAAACAAGCAGACAAGAAAAACGTTTTTACTGTGAGCCAAAATTGGGCAACATAGGTAACCACAGGTTGTTTTCCCCACAGGCGGCCGAAGTCACAACGTTCTATCAAATACCGACTGGGCCTATGGCTGCCTGGTATTGTGATGCAATGATTTCCATGGTGATGTAGAATGTTAATTCAAATTATGTTAACTGATGTGGCTCATGAAATAGAATGTCTTTTTTGTAATGTCAATTCAGTTGAATCAACAAATCACAGCACATATTGATGGGTATACTTCCTGCTTTGGGCTCCCATGTGGTGCAGTGGTCTAAGACACTGCATCTCAGTGCTAGAGGCATCACTACAGACAACCTGGTTTGAATGCAGACTGTATCACAACCGGCCATGATTGGGAGTCCCAGAGGGTGGCACTTCAATTGGCTCAGCGTCGTCCGTGTTTGGCCGGTGTAGGCCGTCATTGTAAATAAGAATGGTCTTAACTGACTTGCCTAGTTAAATAAAATAAAATGTACACTTGCAATGGCTGCCGGTCCACCCATTAGGCCATCATTGACTTGAATGGGGACACCTGTTCTATTCTATTTATATTGCAGCACATGCAGTCACAAGCAGAGGAGAGTAGAGAAATGTCCTTGTTTTTGAAAGGAAATGTTTGGTCCATTAAAATAACAAATTGATCAGAAATACAGTGTAGACATTGTTAATGTTGTAAATGACTATTGTAGCTGCAAACGGCTGATTTTTAATGGAATATCTACATAGGCGTACAGAGGCCCATTATTAGCAACCATCACTCCTGTTTTCCAGGTTTATAATTTTGAAAGGATAATTGATCATTAGAAAACCCTTTTGCAATTATGTTAGCACAGCTGAAAACTGTCTTTTTCTTTGCAGCTCTGCCTAGAAGGCCAGCATCCCGGAGTCGCCTCTTCACTGTTGACGTTGAGACTGGTGTTTTGCGGGTACTATTTAATGAAGCTGCCAGTTGAGGACTTGTGAGGCGTCTGTTTCTCAAACTAGACACTAATGTACTTGTCCTCTTGCTCAGTTGTGCACCGGGGCCTCCCACTCCTCTTTCTATTCTGGTTAGAGCCAGTTTGCGCTGTTCTGTGAAGGTAGTAGTACACAGTGTTGTACGAGATCTTCAGTTTCTTGGCAATTTCTCGCATGGAATATCCTTCATTTCTCAGAACAAGAATAGACTGACGGGTTTCAGAAGAAAGTTTTGTTTCTGGACATTTTGAGCCTGTAATTGAACCCACAAACGCTGATGCTTCAGATACTGAACTAGTCTAAAGAAGGCCAGATTTATTGCTTCTTTCAAATCAGCACAACAGTTTTCAGCTGTGCTAACATAATTGCAAAAGGGTTTTCTAATGATCAATTAGCCTTTTAAAATGATATACTTGGATTAGCTAACACAACGTGCCATTGGAACACAAGAGTGATGGTTGCTGATAATGGGCATCTGTACGCCTATGTAGATACCTTTTTTTTAAAGCGTTTTTACTGTGAGCCAAATGGGGCAAACTAGGTAACCACAGGTTGTTTTCCCCACAGGCGGGCGAAGTCACGACGTTCTCCACAATCACCCAACCTCAACCCAATTGAGATGGTTTGGGATGAGTTGGACCACAGAGTGAAGGAAAAGCATCCAACAAGTGCTCAGCATATGTGGGAACTCCTTCAAGACTGTTGGAAAAGCATTCCAGGTGAAGCTGGTTGAGAGAATTTACTTGGCTCATCACACTCTAGCAACTCCTTGTGGCGGGCCGGGCACCTGCAGGCTGACCTTGGTCATCAGTTGAACAGAGTTTCCTCTGACACATTGGTGTGGCTGGCTTCCGGGTTAAGTGGGCGGGTGTTAAGAAGCACGGTTTGGCGGGTCATGTTTTGAAGGATGCACGACTCTCCCTTTGCCTCCCGAAGCCCGTTGGGGAGTTGCAGTGATGAGATAAAAAATTAACTTTTGGAGAAAAAGTAAAATACAAAACAATATGAAAACTAAAAATGCATTTCATGTTCATTGTAAATAAAATGACATACAAAAGGAGGCAAATAAGTAGTAGGAAAATCTTTTGTCATTTTGATGTCACCAGATTGACTTTAGATGCAGTATAGCGTTAGCAAATCAGCTGAGATTGAGGGGATTTTAGCTAGCTAACGTTAGCATTGCTAGCTATTTCGGACAAACCTTGCTAGCTAATGACAATATTGGCATCTGTCTAAAGTCAATTTGACAACATGCTAATGCTGGCAGTGGTTTCCTACTAAATATTTGACTACTTTAGCAATGTCATCGTATTTCCAGGCACTATGGTGTAATTTAGACAAAAATAGTATTTAGCATCCGTCCAGAATGACTGGGTTTATCACCACTTTAGGACACCACTATGGCGCTGCTGGCAGAGGGCAGCTTGAGAATGTTCATAACAATGGCATGACTCGACCGAGTGACGGAGGTGCAACCTATGAATAGGATGCATGTCAAATCTCATAGCTAATCATATGAATTCCAGACATGTCCATGATGGCAGAATCATAATAGTAATGAGCAAAGCCACTGCTGGCCAGAGGCACAACAACGTCCAAAGTACGGTGACTGAACTGCCAACAGAAAGGCTGCTATGTTGTCAAATTCACAGTGGAATATAAGGAGCCAGTCCACTCTACTACCTAAACAGTTACCAAAACCACAGGGAGTTACACCTGACCACATACTTGTTGATCACTATCGGGTTGGTCAATAACAGTGAACATTTTACAATTTCTAATCAATTACTAAAAGCACCAACATGTGACTCAATTGATGAGGCAAGGGAAGAACCAGGTAGCATCAGCACTGTTTTACATTTTAGTCATTTAGCAGACACTCTTATCCAGAGTGACTTGCAGTAGTGAGTGCATACATCTTCATACGGTCAATCTAAAGTACAATAGGCCTACATAGAGAGCAATGGGGGCAAAAATTGTAGTTGGGAAATGGCCTGTTGAATGGTGATTGATTGTTATTAAAGCAAACAACTGTCCACTAGAGGGAGTGTTTGCACATGTATCTATGGGGAAGTAGGCTATAGAATGAATGTTCCACATCCTCTACTCATCCTGTGTCCAATTATGGGTCATACTCTGCTTGCTGGAGGAGATATTGGATTCCACTATCACGTACATGACATCATCATGAAAATATGAATCTGTGTCTCAGCTCCAAGCATGTCATCATGACATCACTTGAACCGTGCTGAACATACTCTCTCTGAATGAGAGGGAGATATACACCTGCACCCCTGAGACTCACTGCCAGGATAACTTTTTTAATAAAAAAATATGTTTTATGGTCACATACACCAGATAGGTGCAGTGAAATGTGTTGTTTTTTAGGGTCAGCCTGCCATAGTAGTATGGCACCCCAGGAGCAAATTAGGGTTAAGCCTTGCTCAAGGGCACAGACAGATTTTTCACCTTGTCGGCTCAGGTATTCGAACCAGTGACCTTTCGGTTACTGGCCCAACGCTCTAACCGCTAGGCTACCTACCACCCATGAGGTAAGCAAGCAACATAATTTCATCCTCTCTCTCTTGCTCTCTCACACACAGACACACACAGTGACCTAACAGGCAGCCACGGCACCCTCAACTGACAGAGCTTTATTGAGGCCACAGGGCCACCACGCTGCTCCCAGCATTCATCAGCACAATTCAGCTGCTTCCTGTCAGCAGCCCTCCTGATGCACAGTGGGGGCCTTAACTTCTCACGACCCACTGTCTTACTGCTGGGTCAAAACAGACACCCTGCCCTAAACTATACGGTTTGACTGCTATAGCCCAATATTGTGAAAAGGTCTGAGAATGATTTGTTAATGTTGTATGACATAATCATCACATAATGTGCCTGTGTGCTGGTTAGCCTGTGTATTGTCATATGGGTTTGTTTGTGTCTGCACTAATGACACTAGGTCCATGAGGAGCCTAGTCATGCTTACTGACTGTCGTTCAGTTAAGCCTAAGCTTCCTGAGAGAGGGAGGGAGTGATAATCCTGTGCTGCAGACTTTGGAGGTTGGAAATAATTAGTTAATACCCATGCGTGGTCTAAAATTTTGATTTTCCAGTGTCTAACACACTTAGAGCAGTTAGTCCCTCTTTGTTTCAGTAAAAACCTAAGAGTAGGGTAACTCTCTCAAAATGTCTTACCTACAGTGCATTTGGAACGTATTCAGACCCCTTGACTTTTTCCACATTTTGTTACGGTACAGCCTTATTCTAAAATTGATTGAATTGTTTTTTCCCCCCTCATCAATCTACACAAATTACCCCAGAATGACAGAGCGAAAACATTTAGAAATTTTAGCAAATGTATTAAAAAATTTAAAAAAAGTATAAGTAAGTATTCAGACCCTCCATCTTTTATGGTAGAATAGCCAGACAGAAGCCACTCCTCAGTAAAAGGCACATGACAGCCCGCTTGGAGTATGCCAAAAGGCACCTAAAGGACTCTCAGACCATGAGAAACAAGATTCTCTGGTCTGATGAAACCAAGATTTAACTTTTTGGCCTAAGGAAACCTGGCACCATCCCTACTGTGAAGCATGGTGGTGGCAGCATCATGCTGTGGGGATGTTTTTCAGAGGCAGAGACTGGGAGACTAGTCAGGATCAAGGGAAAGATAAACGGTGCAAAGTACAGAGAAATCCTTGATGAAAACCTGCTCCAGAGTGCTCAGGACCTCAGACTGGGGTGAAGGTTCCTAAGCCCACAGCCAAGACAATGCAGGAGTACCTTCAGGACAAGTCTCTGAATGTCCTGGAGTGGCCCTGCCAGATCCCGGACTTGAACCCGATCGAACATCTCATACCCAGGAGAAGACTCGAGGCTGTAATCGCTGCCAATGGTGCTTCAACAAAGTACTGAGTAAATGGTCTGAATACTTGTGATATTCACAAATGTTTATTTGCTAAAATATTTTAAGTTTGCTTTGTCATTATCGGGTAATGTGTGTTTTAATACATTTTTGAATAAGGCTGTAACATAACAAAATGTGGGGTCTGAATACTTTCCAAATGCACAGTATTATTAGTAGCCTAGCCTACATACACCTCTCTCGGTCAATGGCAGTGACAAATGCTTGTCAATCCTATAGGCCTCTGTAAACCATTTAAAATAGAGTGGAAACCCATTTACAACTTTGTGGATTCCCTATAGTAGTCTAGCTGATTGACTGCTCCTCGTAGACATCACCATTATGCTATCATGAAGTGTGAACACTCGCTGACTGCATAGGAGAGAAAACTTCCTGTGAGCGCCATAATGCATCAGCCCTCTAATGGAAATCATTATTTGAAACGGACTAGTCCAGAATGACACCCATCAGAGAGATCCACACACATACAGACATAGCTGGGATTTGTAAAAGGTCTGATGACAAAGCCTTGAGGCTGGAGGCATGTTGATACTTAATATTCCTAATTCCTATTAATATTTGATGATAGTAATGAATAAGTCATAGCAAGCCTTTAGGGAAAATATCAGACTTAAGTATTGATAAGGGGGGAAAAAGCGTAATCGTTTCCCATTTTACAGTTGCCTAAATTAAACTTTACATCACTATAAAAAAAGACTGAGCAGGTCAAATAAGCCTTCGTATCCACAACATAAACTGCAGTCAAGTGTTTGAGCATCAGGATACTTTCTGGTAAAAAAAAAAGAAAAAAAAAGTGCTGTATCTTACCTGAAGTTCACACCAGGCAACTTCCACCCACGTGTCGGTATCCAGACCTTTATAGACAGTCTTGAAGGACCCTCTCCCGAGCTCGATATCAAACTTGAGAAACCGTCCCCCAGGGGATGTGGAAACAGCTTTCATTTCGGCCTCTTCCTCGTTCTCGTCGCTGGCTGTTCTGACAGCGATTTTACTGCCGTCGGTGGATGCAACGTTCAGTTTATCAGCAGCTTTCTCCTTCTCATCAGCACTGGTGTTCTCTGTGGCGCTGTCTTTCAGCCCCCCTTGACTCTCGGTGCTGGAGCCCTCCTGTGGCCCCGACGGAGCCCCCTGTGTTCTGTCAACTATCGTGCGCAGGTTTATGTTGAGGATGTTACTCCTATTGTCACATTCTGGCACCTCAAAGGCCTGTTCATCGGAGTCCGAGAACCACAAACTTCTCCTGATGAATCTTTGACGTACGATCCGCTGATAATTCGATGGAGGATACGAACTAGGGTCGCTCCCACCTCTCACGACCGTCGGAGTGGCCATATTATTGACGTTTCCGTCGCTGATCGTCTCATAAATATTTATGTTGAGATCGCATTGTGAATTGGGAACAGATGGATATTTAAATCCATCGGTCTCGGCACCCGATTCCATGGCGATTTAACTGTTGAATCACTGACGTTTCCAGATGATTGCCATATGGTTGTTCTCGACACTAAGGCGGAGTGGGGACGGAAGACTTGCAGCGCCCGCCCGGTGACGCAATTCTCCGGCATGGGGGTATCAAAGGAACGATGTCAGTCTGCACATCCAATCTAACAGAAAGCAAAGAGTATTAAAATATTGAAAAGGAGTGGAAAGCATTGGCATGGACATGCATTTCTGAACATATATGGTATACAACGTTAGCTAGCTAAACCAGCTTGGTTTCTGCTTCCTGTCATAACAAGCAAAGCTAGCAAGCAAAGAGGGGAAGGATGACTGGGAAAACAAATGGTTATTACCACTAAAAACTAGCTGAATAGGTGTAGCCAGTTTGCCAGCTATTTAACTAATGAACGTAACGTCAACATCATCATTTACCTACTGATTTAGAAGGTGCACATCAATTAATGTCAAGCAGTAGCTAATGATAACCTAACAGTTTTCTAGCTATATAGCTAGTATTTGGCTAAATAAAATGTAAGATGCACATCAGCGAGGGCTTGTTAACGAAGTGACAACTTTCTCTACCCGTAAAAAAAAAGCGAATAACTAGCTCCCACTCCAATAATTAGTACGTTTGAGCAGGCGAAGAAGCTGGGATTGTCTGGGTAACAGCTTGTCAAAGTTAACTTGTACCTCGTCGTAGCAGGTTTAGGAGAACTTACGCACTACGCAGCAGGTTATGGTAATTAACGTAGCATGTTAGGATAATTAGTTTAAAGTTAGGCTAGGGTTAGCTAAAATGAAAAAAAAAAAAGTCAATTTGACAAAAGGAGGATCCCATCTAGAACGTGGCTGATGCTGGCTCCGACAAACAATGAACTGCGACGAGATAGCAAAATTAGAGGAGCTTTTTATCTATACATATGCTTATTTTCGCTCCATAGGTCCGAGCTGTAGCTAAATAATCATAAACGAGAAAACTGTTGCCATTTCGGACGGAATATCACCAACCTCTCGCCTGCGTCTTAAATATAGCCCTGCTGCCGCCAAATGACTAAAGGCTGTCCAGGCTACGTCTCAGCGGATGTGGTGGGAGATTCGCTTGCGGTGGAGCCTTTCTGCAGGTTATCGGCGCGAGTGTGTCGCTGTCATACGGCTTTCAGAGGCGATGAATATTTAACGTAGTGTTGTAATGCTGATTGAATGTCCATGTGAATATCCTCAGCATTAAATTGACAACGTTCATAGCTCGCCAATGTTTCCCATCACAATGAATCAGCCACAATAAATGCAATTGCGGAGTCTCCTTTTTACATATTGATTCCACGCCCCTAATAACGACAGGACCTCCTGCTACGTGACAACAGAGGAGGGGAGACGTGTTCACCCAGCCCATTTGCTTGACCCACCAGTGAAATAATATACTGTATACCGAAAAGACACAAGAAATAGGCATACAGTGCCTAAGGAAAGTGTAGCCCACTGCCATACAGCTCAAAAGACATCGAAAGAAGTAGCCTAGCCTAGGGCTTTGAACAACTGCCATAGCCTGCAATGCCTTCGGAAAGTATTCAGACCCCTCGACTTTTTCCACATTTTGTTACGTTACAAAATGTTTGCACTGAATCAGGTTACCCTATTGCGATCGATATGATTAATTAATAATTTAATATAATGAATTTCCAAGATGGCATAAATATTTGTGTTTGATTGATATATTGATTTCCTACTCTAACATGACCATAAATATAGGGTGAATTCGGGAAAGATAAACGGTGACTGCTTAATCCTGATGTGTATATTTCTTGGTCTGACAAGAGAAAATCGAAACTATTGTTACTAAGCAGAGAAACCACATCAAAATCACATCTCTTCATTGGTGTACCATTTTAGAGGGAGGCAGAGCTAGCTTCTAACAGGAAGCTCACCCTGCGAAGCACAGTGTAAGATCAGTGACATAGCTTTTTGTCTGTTTTGAAATGTAGGTTATAAACCTGTCATAAATAATGCACAGGGTCAAATTGTGATGTAAATGTCCATACTATGTACTGGTGCATCAAAATACCTAAAAAGTCGCCAATATTATGTTTACATTTTGAATTCAGTAATTTTTAGTTGTCCCGCTTTACCAACCATAGCTAGCTAAAGTAGGACAATATGGAGAAGCTAAAGTGAGACAGTCTTATAGGCTTTTCCAATGGAGGAAAGAGATCCAGTTTACATTAAGGGCCCCCTATACTTAGGTTAGGCAGGGCTCTGTGTTGGGGACGCCGTGCGTGTTATTTAAGATACTCTTCAAAGAGGTAGGGTTTCAGTTGTTTTCGAAAGATGGGCAGGGACTCCGCTGTCCTGACTTTAGGGGGAAGCTTGTTCCACCATTAGGGTGCCAGGACTGGGATGTAGGGTTTGAGCATAGCCTGATGCCTCGATCACACCTACAGTGTCATTGCGTTTTGGAACACCAGAAGTAAATTAATTTTGCCTTGCAGCATTGCGTTGCAGAGGCAGTTGCAGTGTGTTCTGTGTGGTGCATAGGTTAGATAAGTCGAACGTATGCATCAAATTGTATGCGTAGATGGCTTGACAGAAATGGTAGCAGAAGGTGAATGTTACTTTTGTTGCACACATATCCAGATGATGCTGCGTACCATTTTGCTCAATGAAGCTGTAGGTTTGTTTGAGGCGTGACGGTAAGGAGGCACAGTTCCCCTTTCTGCTCTGTAGGCAATATTGTGTGTAGATTGTTGAGGAACATGTTTATTTTATTCAATTTTAGAATAAGGATGTAACGTAACAAAATTTGGAAAAAGTCAAGGGGTCTGAATACTAGCTGACCAACGCTCCTTCAGTGTTCCAGGCCCTCGTCAACGATTAGCTCCGTGACATGTTGAACCGGTTTTTGTTTGTCTAGCTCGACGACATCCTTGTCTTGTCCCGGTCGGCTCAAGAGCATGTTCTCCATGTCCGACAAGTCCTCCAGCGCCTGGAGAACCAGCTGTTTCTTAAAGCGGAGAAATGTGAGTTCCATCATTCCACTATCTCCTTTCTGGGATACGTCATCGCTGCAGGGAACATTCAGATGGATCCTGACATGGTGAGAGCGGTGGGGGTTTGGCCCCAACCCACATCCAGAGTGCAGCTGCAATGTTTCCTGGGATTTGTTAATTTATACTGCCACTTTATTCAGGGCTACAGCACCCTGGCCTGTCCCCTCTCTGCACTCATCTCTCCCAAGGTTCTGTTTATGTGGTCCCCAGCTGCTGACCGGGCATTTCTGGATCTGAAGCACTGTTTCACCACAGCCCCCATCCTAATCCATCTGGACCCGTCCCGTCATTTCGTGGTGGAGGTTGATGCCTCGGACATTGGAGTGGGGGTCGTCCTGTCCCAGAATCCCTGAGCTTTCCTTTCCCATCGTCTCAATTCTGCTGAGAGGAACTATGACGCGGGAAATCGGGAACTTCTGGCGGTCAAGATGGTGCTGGAAGAGTGGAGGCACTGGCTTGAAGGGGCGGAACATCCATTCTTAGTGTGGACCGACCATAAGAATTTGGAATATCTACGCACCGCCAAGCACCTCAACTGAAGGCAGGCTCGTTGGGCACTGTTATTAACTCGATTAAATTTCACCATGTGAAGCCTGACACCCTCTCCCACCTTTATAGTTCCGTTGCTACACCATCTGACCTTGAGACCATCCTCCCTACCTCCTGTCTAGCAGCTACACTAGTGTGGGGTATTGAGAGCCGTGTCTGCAAGGCGCAGCTTTCCGTGGGGCCCATTCCTATAAACTCACCTGTCATCCCAGCTCCCATCGGACCCTGACTTTCATCTGGCCCATCATGGTGCCGGACGTCTCAGCATTCGTCGCCGCCTGCACTGTGTGTGCACAGAACAAGACTCCACGGCAAGCTCCTGCTGGCCTCCTTCAACTACTCTCTTTTCCTCATTGCCCCTGGTCCCATATATCCCTGGACTTTTTCACTAGTCTCCCTCCATCAGATGGCAACACCCCCATCCTTACTGTGGCGGATAGGTTTTCCAAAGCTGCACATTTCATTCCCCTTCCCAAGTTACCCTCAGCCAAGGAGATGGCCCAGCTTATGGTGCAGCACGCCTTCCGGATCCATGGACTTCCAGTCGACATGGTCTCCGATCGGGGGTCCTCAGATCTTGTCCATGTTCAGGAAGGCATTCTGCACCCTCATTGGGTCATCGGCCAGCCTGTCCTCCGGGTTTCATCCCCAGTCTAATGGTTAATCGGAGCGAGCCAATCAGGACCTGAAGACTACGCTTCACTGCCTCGTATCTGCCAACCCCACCACCTGGAGCCAGCAACTTGTGTGGGTGGAGTACGCCTGCAACTACCTTCCCTGCTTGGCCACTGGACTCTCGCCCTTTCGAGTGTTCCTTAGGTTACCAGCCCCCTCTATTCCCTGAGAAAGAGGAAGAGGTCAGCATACCCTCGGCCCAGATGTTCGTCTTCCGCTGTCGGCGTACCTGGAAGAGTGCCCGCTCCGCCCTTCTTAAGATCACATCCAGGTTTCGGCAACAGTCGGATCTCCACCGGATCTCCACCCCTGCTATCGGCCTGGGCATGGCTGTCCACTTGTGATCTGTCCCTCAGGGTGGAGTCTCAAACTTTCCCCCTGTTTTATTGGTCCATTCCCCATGTCTAAAGTCCTTAGCCCCTCTGCTGTTAGTCTTCTGTTGCCCCGTACCCTCCTTATACATCCCACTTTCCATGTGTCTAGGATTAAACCTTTGTCTCACAGCCCTTTGTCTCACAGCCCATCTAGGTAGGGGCAGAGTTGGTAGGGTTGGAGGAGAGAAGGAAAGAAAAGCAAACAAAGTAGTGATCAGAGACATGGGGTGGGGGGTTACAGTGAGATTAGTAGGCGAGCAGCCTCTAGTGAATATGAGGTAAAGTGAAATTGCCTGCCTTTTGAGTTGGAGTTGACTGGGAAAGTGTGAGGTCAAAAGAGGAAAGAGGTGAAAATATTTTAATAAATAGTCAGGCGTCGGGAGGGTAAAGTTGCCCAGTACAATGGGTGGTGAGCCATTGTTGGGAAATGAGCTTATTATCAAGGTGTCAACCACAAGGTGCTACAGAAGGTAGTGAGTGGACTGTTCGATCTGCTACCACATGGCAAGCAGTACAGATACACCAAGTCTGGAACCAACAGGACCCTGAACAGCTTCTACCCTCCAAGCATACTTAATAGTTAACCAAATAGCTACCCGGAGTCTGCCCTCTTTGCACTAACTCCTTTGACTCATCACATACGCTGCTGCTACTGTTTGTTATCTATCCTGTTGCCTAGTCACTTTACCCCTACCTATATGTACATATCTACCTCAAACACCTTGTACCCCTGCGCAGCAACTCGGTACTGGTACCCCATGTATAGCCAAATTATTGTTATTTTGTATTTATTCCTTGTGTTATTATTTGTATATGTATTTTCCTTTCTGCATTGTTGAGAAGGGCCCGTAAGTATGTATTTCGCTGTTAGTCTACACCTGTTGTTTACGAAGCATGTGACAAATAACATTTGATTTTATTTGAAATGTATGTTTTACAGTTTAGTGGGGGTTTGGAGGTTACCCCTCTATGTAACCTAGGCTATTGATCAGCCTGAGACTTCTTGTTAACTGAGCCCTTCAGTGCTTGGGATAGATTGTGACGATGAGGATAGTCAGTTAAAATTATGATTTTGATTTGGGACAGTCAAAGTCTGCAGTTCAGACCAAAGCCTTTCCTCAAATGGCTGACATCTATTTGCCATGTCTCAGGTGACAGTCTACGACTACATCCATTGAATAATGAAGAATGCTTTATGCACCTGAGGGGCCCAGTTAATAGTGAATTCCACTTGTGTTTGATCCCTGGCACGGTGTGCCAATAAGAAACCATCTTATTCCTTTCGTCACATCCCTTTTCAGTTGAAATAATACAAAAATGCTTGGTGTGCGCATTTGGCTATATTTGTGATTATTTTATGGTATTGATATGATCGTGCTCAATCTAACACTTTCATTAGCAATTTTCTTAACTAGCCTATACAGTGTTTCTGATGACATGGTGTGGTCCCATTTCCCCAGTTATTGGGAGGTAGTTAAATAAAGGTTAAATAAATAGTTTAGTGCTGCTCACAAAGCAATTACACTTTACAGAATGAGGAAATGAGCTTCACTGTGTCATCCCAATGGTCTGTCCCTGTCCCCATAAAAGCTAAATTTAATTTCAGACAGTGAGAGAGAGAGTGTACTTGTGTGCTTGCTAGCCAGTGTGTCTAGCTACTTTCCTGAGACTGTCACAGCTCAGTCACGGAGGACAGAATTAATATCTTTGCGCTCGATAAAATGTGCAATTGGTGTCATTTACAATACGTCTCCCCACAGTGAGAGTCAATCATGTCCCATGGACGCTTTGTAAATTGGTTTCTGTCCTCTTAGAGGACTTTATTTCCTCTGCACTGTCTGAGCTCAAATCCCAGCCTGGAATGTCCGCAGTGTTGCAGGGTTTCTTTTCTTCCTGACACCCTGATTCAAGAGGAATATAGTGAACCAGCAGTGCTGCAAAGCCTTGAGGTCCAGATTTGAGGACGAGAGCTTCAGGTTATAGGCTACAAGTTAGGTTGGGTTGCATTACATTTCCACTGTAATGTAGGTAGGGTATACTGTGCTTTGGGAAAGCAATGCTTGCATCCGTTGTCAGTGGGCTGTCAAAGTAAAAGCCCTTCAGAGAATCATGGAAATTAGATTTATACAGTTAGGTCAATCTCTGGACTGGACACGGGCCAGAGTCTGAGGTGAGCAGAGAGAAACGAGGGGGCTGATGGGACATGATGGATGGAGAACACAGAAGTGCTGATGGAGTGGGAGAGAGAGAGAGAGAGAGAGAGAGAGAGAGAGATGAGCAAAGAGGGACACATCCTGTAGCAGCATCCTCTTCACTTAAAACGCAACAACGCATACTGCAAGTCAAACAACAATACATTTCGATGATGAATGCAACTTGTTCTGTATGAATGCTATACCCCGTTGTCTTGTATTCTTACAATAAGGATAGAATTGTCAGGATGAAAGCATACGGTCGCCTAGCCTGGTTGCCATTCTTGTACCTGACAATAGTGTTGGCTAAAGAGGGACTGCTTGGGCTGCCATCAGTGACACATTTCACCCACTGTGCACACCACATAATTTCAACATAGATAATATTTGGTTGAGACGTTGATCAATGAGATTTCAACCTATATTCACATACTCAAAAAGAAAGTTAGTTGAATTTTCAATGTATTATCACTATGCTTTCAACCAGAGTTGGGCCAAATTTGAGAATGTTGAATATTGTTCTATTTCTAAACATTCAGTTATATTACAGTGTTTCAATAGTTCCCATGTAATGTTAATGGGAAGCTAACATGGCTGCCGTAGAATGGTGAAGTGTCATGTAAATGCATCATAATTCTAGACATTCAGTTACATAGGGTGTATTCTATAGGAGTGTCTCGGGCTAATGATCACAACTTGTATTATTGTTTAACAAGGTATAATAAGTATTAGAAAGTTACACGGTTAGTTCTCGATGTTAACGTTACTGTTAACCCTGATCTGTTTAATCTGTCCTTGTGCTTGTCTCCACCCCCCTGCAGGTGTCACACATCTTCCTCATTATCCCCAGTGTATTTACTCCGGGGCCGATGAGCGCTTTATGGACGCTACCCTAGCGTCTGAACTGGGCATCCGCATTCAACCCCTCTCCATTCCCATGGATGTTAGAGCGCTGGACGGGCGCTCTGTAGGCGGGTCACCCACAAGACCACCCCCGTCAACCTACGAGTGTCAGGGAACCACAGCGAGACGATCCAATTCCTGCTAATTAAGTCTCCTCAGGTTCCCGTGGTATTTGGATTCACTTGGCTCCAGCGACACAATCCCCCTATTGACTGGTCTACAGGTGTCATCGTGGGTTGGAACCCGTTCTGCCATGCTCATTGCCTGAAGTCAACTCTGCCTGCCCCGGGATGTCTTCCTGGGGGCTCGGAAATTGCACCGGACCTCTCCGCCGTGCCCTCGGAGTACCAGAACCTCCGGGAGGTGTTCAGTAAGGCCCGGGCCACTTCGCTTCCGCAGCACCGACCGGTATCCAAGAAGGTCAAGTCCAATGCGCTGGCACGCCACTATAGTCCCGCGGCTACATCCCCGGAAGCCGAGACCATTCTCCCCAGCTCCAAGATCATTAGCCCCCCTACTGTTTGTCTTCTCTTGCCCTGTACCTTCCGTAGACGTCCCACTTTTCAGGTTTCTAGAATGAAAACCATGTCTCACAGCCTTTTGTCTCCTGTTTCCAGGTCCACCCCTCCTCCCTGTGTCATCGATGGCCATCCGGCTTACACGGTGAAACACCTCCTGAATGTTCGACCACAGGGCAGGGGTTTCCAGTGCCTGGTAGACTGGGAGGGTTATGGCCCGGAGGAGAGGTGCTGGGTCCCCGCTGGAGACATCCTGGACCCAGCCCTCATCGCCGACTTCCACCCCCAGCACCCCGGTCAACCAGGTATGCGCCCAGGTAGGACGCCAAGTGGCGCCCCTAGAGCAGCACTAAACTACACCAAATTCCAATGGGAAAACAATGTATGATTTTTGGTTTAGTTGTCACCCAAATGTCTGTCACAGCGTTTTCAACCATTTAAGTTCAAATGGGTATGCAATGTCAGATATTGTGTTTATTTATACAATGTATTATCACTGTGATTCATTAAAATAGCATAACCAAATTACCTGGATTTCATCATTGACGTTCGAGATTCTTCACAGATTATTAAAGCAATTGTGAAGATCTCCACAGACCTGTGATGACCTATGCATGCTATCTTGAACATACATGCTCATTATGATTCCAAAAGAAGAAATGTATAGTTACAGTAACCTCAAAATGTGGCCATGGATGTGTTACTCATTTTAGGTTTGAATGTTACATTAGTTTGTAAGACAGCTTTAACTTTAGGCTATTTACTGTATTTCAAAAGTAATATTGAATAGTGTTTGGTTGACAACAAAACCAAATATCAACATTTAAACGAGATTTATCTACTACTGTCAGGCTCTGGCCATAGAGAAGCAATAGGCTTATCTATGTAGCTATGGTCAGAGTCTGACAGTGTCGTTCTTTTCTGTTTCTTTGTGGGTTTTGGGTGGATCTCTAATTAGAGGCAGCTGCTACCCGTTGTCTCTAATTAGGGATCCAATATATGTCGAGTCTGTCCCTCACGCGGGTGTGGGTCGTTATCGGTATATGTCGTATTATGTTCGCAGTCACGGTGGAAAGTAAGTGTGCCTTTTTTACGTCCGTTCATTTCGTGTTTGTTTTTGTGAACGTGACGTTTCATCGTTAGTGTTTATTTAGTGTGGTTAGTTCGTTCATTTGTATTTATTTGTATACATAGTAATAATAAATATTATGACGAGAGATGGAGGAGGAAGTAGCGCCAGTGCCGTTTCCCACGTGGCCTAGGGTGGAGCCAGAGGACCGTGAAAGGTTCATGGCGCAATGGAGAGTGATGGAGAGAGAAACGAAGGAACTGGCGTTAAAGGGGCCCAAGGGGAGCATCCCCAGTCCGGGTCCAGCCGTCTACTCTACTCCCGTGCCAGAGCAGTCCGCTCCACCGGTGCGCCTTCTTAGTCCGTTACGTCCAGCGCTGTCACGGACCCAAAAAAAGTCAGTCGTTGCATCGAGCACCACTCCAGCGGGGCGCAGCCAGAGCCTGGAGAGAAGGAAGACTGGGAATCGCCCACCACTTCATCTGCCCACAGAGCAGGATCGGGAGAAGCCCGAGGGGTTCAATAAGTACCCGGAGGAGGAGCAGACGAGGTGGTGGAGAGCCTGGGTTGCGCTTCCGCCGGAGGCTCAGAAAGACCCACTCCTCCGGGAGATAGAGGAGGAGAGGGACTTTGAGCGCCAACGGGTACTAGTGCTGAGGCTAATGGACAGACGAACACCTCCAGCGAAGGTCAGCGTCCCGCCACCTCCAGCGAAGGTCAGCGTCCCGCCACCTCCAGCGAAGGTCAGCGCCCCTAAACCTCCTGCGAAGGTCAGCGCCCCTGAACCTCCAGCGAAGGTCAGCGCCCCTGAACCTCCTGCGAAGGTCAGCGCCCCTAAACCTCCTGCGAAGGTCAGCGCCCCTAAACCTCCTGCGAAGGTCAGCGCCCCTGAACCTCCAGCGAAGGTCAGGGCCCCTGAACCTCCAGCGAAGGTCAGCGCCCCTAAACCTCCTGCGAAGGTCAGCGCCCCTGAACCTCCAGCGAAGGTCAGGGCCCCTGAACCTCCAGCGAAGGTCAGCGCCCCTAAACCTCCAGCGAAGGTCAGCGCCCCTAAACCTCCAGCGAAGGTCAGCGCCCCTAAACCTCCTGCGAAGGTCAGCGCCCCTAAACCTCCTGCGAAGGTCAGCGCCCCTAAACCTCCTGCGAAGGTCAGCGCCCCTGAACCTCCAGCGAAGGTCAGCGCCCCTGAACCTCCAGCGAAGGTCAGCGCCCCTAAACCTCCAGCGAAGGTCAGCAGCCATGCACCTCCAGCGAAGGTCAGCGCCCCTAAACCTCCTGCGAAGGTCAGCGCCCCTAAACCTCCTGCGAAGGTCAGCGCCCCTAAACCTCCAGCGAAGGTCAGTTCACCGGTGCCCATTCCGGGTCCAGCCGTCTGCTCCGCCTCAGTGCCTGAGCAGTCCGCTCCACCGGTACCCAGTCCGGGTCCAGCCCCCTGCTCCGCCTCAGTGCCAGAGCAGTCCGCTCCACCGGTACCCAGTCCGGGTCCAGCCGTCTGCTCCGCCTCAGTGCCAGAGCAGTCCGCTCCACCAGTACCCAATCCGGGTCCAGCTGTCTGCTCCGCCTCAGTGCCAGAGCAGTCCGCTCCACCGGTGCCCATTCCGGGTCCAGCCGTCTGCTCCGCCTCAGTGCCAGAGCAGTCCGCTCCACCGGGGCCAAATCCGGGTCCAGCCGTCTGCTCCGCCTCAGTGCCAGAGCAGTCCGATCCACCGGTGCCCAATCCGGGTCCAGCCGCCTGCTCCGCTTCAGAGCCTGAGCAGTCCGCCCCACCGGTGCCCAGTCCGGGCCCGGTTGTTTGCCCAGCTCCATGGCCGGAGCCGTTTACCCCACCGATGCCCAGTCCAGGCCCGGTTGTTTTCCCCGCTCCATGGCCGGAGCCTTTTGCCCCACCGGTCCACAGCCCGGGACCGGTGATAAGGAAGGGGCACGGGACAAAACTGTCCACATCGCCGGAGCCGCCCCCGATGGACTAGTTTTCCCTCCCATTTACCCCCCCGTGTTTTGTGTGTGTTTTTTTTTGTTTAGGCGTCCGGGAGTCTGCGCCTTGGGCGGGGGGGGGTGGGGGGGGGTACTGTCAGGCTCTGGCCATAGAGAAGCAATAGGCTTATCTATGTAGCTATGGTCAGAGTCTGACAGTGTCGTTCTTTTCTGTTTCTTTGTGGGTTTTGGGTGGATCTCTAATTAGAGGCAGCTGCTACCCGTTGTCTCTAATTAGGGATCCAATATATGTCGAGTCTGTCCCTCACGCGGGTGTGGGTCGTTATCGGTATATGTCGTATTATGTTCGCAGTCACGGTGGAAAGTAAGTGTGCCTTTTTTACGTCCGTTCATTTCGTGTTTGTTTTTGTGAACGTGACGTTTCATCGTTAGTGTTTATTTAGTGTGGTTAGTTCGTTCATTTGTATTTATTTGTATACATAGTAATAATAAATATTATGACGAACTACTATCCCTGCGCTGCGCCTTGGTCTCTCCAAACACCCAATCGTGACAACTACTTGGATAGTTCCATCTGAGCTACTGGCTTAATTCCATTCTTTAACGTTTATTTTTGGTTGAGTTGGAGACTGAATCCGACATATAATTTGTTAACCTGTCAACAAATTAATAGGCTATTTATTGCATTTCAAAAGTAACATTGAATAGTGTTTAGTTGACAACGCAACCAAATATCAACATTCTAAGGAGATTTCTCTTCTGCTTGAGTTCCATCTGCGCCACTGACTTAGTCTGTCTTTAATTTCAGTTTGTCTACAAATGTATAATTAATATGTTGGATTCAAGTCTCCATCTCAACCAAAACATCTAATCAAATCAAACTTGAAATGCACTTTAAGTAAAGTTTTATTTGATTTAGTCCTATTCTTTAATAAAAATGTTTGGTTAAGATGGAGACGTGAATCCAACATTAAAAAGTATTAATTTGTAGACAAAGTCAGTGGCACAGATGGAACTAAAATAGACAACTTGCATTGTCTATTTTAAACAATAGCTGTTGATGACTGCAAATTCTATATAGGCCTAAAGAGCCGAATGACTTCGATAGCAACAGTGAATCTATTTCGTTTTTTAAGTGAAGATCTCTCAACAATCACTCTCATGATAGCACATTGGTAATAGTCAGTGATAAAATCATAGCTAAGCAGGGCTGGGCTTGGTTAAAACTCTGGATATGAGCCTGTTGTTATGTTTTCTGATAATGGATATAATGTTGAAGATCTGACTTTGTTTTAAAGGTACAAATTCAACATGTTTTATACAAGGTTTATCTATGTTGAAATTTGCTTACCATGATGACCTAATCCTGTGGTTCAGATGTCACCCTCAAGAAGACCCTTTTTCAAATCCAATGAATTTTCTACATAGATTCCTTGTCACAATACTTTGACAAATTATGTTGAAACAATGTTGATTCAACCAGTTTGTGCCCAGTGGGCATTCACACCTACTGTAGTGGGTTAGGTGGGCAGTGTTGAGGTATGCAGACAGAGAGCGACACCACATGATTTCCTTTGAGATGTATTACTCTCCGGCTTGCTATTATAAGTGACTGCTGCAGCGACACCTCTGAATTTATCCATCACTTGGATAAATTCTCTCTCTCTCTCTCTCTCTCTCTCTCTCTCTCTCTCTCTCTCTCTCTCTCTCTCTATCGTGCAAAGACAGCTGTGTATTTAGGTTTAGGCATGGAACAAACTCTAGTCTGGTCAAGGGCAGGATCTGGTGATTGTTCTCCAAGGACTAATGACGGAATTATGCTGGATATTGTCATATCCTGTCACTGAAGGATCTTTTGGGCTTTGAGAGCAAAATGTTACAGGGGTCTATTTTTTCATAGACAATTAACTTTACATTACGCTTTATTGTTTTCTTTTAATTTCTTATATAATGGATTCTGCACTGAAGCTCTGTGCACTTAAATGTATAGGCAAACAAAGGCTTTTCTCTCTTTCGCCCCCTCGTACAGGGATTGTGAGATGAATAATTCAGAGAAAAAAAAAAAGCATCAAACAACCATGATCAAGAGAGATATCCTTTCGACTTAATGAGGACCCTCTGTTTTTGGTCAGGCAAAATAACAATGGACCTGCAGTTGCTGAGTGTTTGATTACTACTGTACACTGCCTCTCCAGTAGAGAACATCAGTGCAATCATATGCAAATGTAGGCTTTGTTCTAGTGAGCTTTTCAATCGAGAGATCCAGCACTGCGTCAGTCAGTCGGTTGCTTTCTGTACTTTTAATAAGTGTGTGTGCATGTGTGTGGGGGTAGGTGTGCACTTGTCTTTGGACCTATGCCATTGTTCAACCATGCCAAAATACCACTATCATTCTGTTGTATCAGCCAGGTCAGCCTCAGCAAGCAAGGAAGAGTTTGGACGAGGCAGGTTTCCTAGACTGCAGTGTCAGTCAGTCCTAGGGATAGCATACCTACGCAACCTGTAGTCTCCTAGCTCCCTATAAGGCCTATTGATTAAGGCATAAGGGCTGTCCTTTAAAGCCCTCTGAGTAGGTTCAGTGTGTGTGTGTGTGTGTGTGTGTGTGTGTGTGTGTGTGTGTGTGTGTGTGTGTGTGTGTGTGTGTGTGTGTGTGTGTGTGTGTGTGAGAAGAAAGCATTTGAAACAGGGGACCCTGTCAGGTCATGTCAGTGTTCAGTACAGAGATCATTGTGTTCGGCTCAAGTCTCTTATCACAAGGACGAGAGTGTGATGTCACTTCTTTAGGAACACAGAGGCGATGTTTAAGAGTTGTTTAGATGGGTGTGACCTTGTGCTTAGAGCAATAACTCTTTAAAGGCTCACAGACTCAGGGATTTTTTTTATCTTGGTGATATTAGTTTTCAGGGTCTCTTCCTCCAATCCCCCCCCCTCGTAGTTTTGTGGTTGAGTGTTACTGGTGAATGCAGACTAAAACTGCACCAACATTGCCAGTCTCTCCCTGAGGGCATGGTAATTCAACCCAGCTCTGTGGTAAATTAGAGTTTTCTGTACCTCCCTTCCTAAAACCATGCCTCTGACAGGCTCCACGTGAATTCAACAAAAAATGTCAAAGATAGTGCAGCCGAAGCGGTAGATACACTACCGTTCAAAAGTTTGGGCTCACTTAGAAATGTCCTTGTTTTTTTAAGAAAAGCAATTTTTTTGTCCATTAAAATAACATCAAATTGATCAGAAATACAGTGTAGACATTGTTAATGTTGACTATTGTAGCTGGAAATGGCTGATTTTTTATGGAATATCTATGTAGACGTACAGAGGCCCATCATCAGCAACCATCAGTCCTGTGTTCCAATGACACGTTGTGTTAGCTAATGCAAGTTTATCATTTTAAAAGTCTAATTGATCATTAGAAAACCCTTTTGCAATTATGTTAGCACAGTTGAAAACTATTGTGCTGATTAAAGAAGCAATAAAACTGTCATTCTTTAGACTAGTTGAGTATCTGGAGCATCATCATTTGTGGGTTCGTTTACAGGCTCAAAATGGCCAGAAACAAATAACTTTCTTCTGAAACTCATCAGTCTATTCTTGTTCTGAGAAATGAAGGCTATTCCATGCGAGAAATTGCCAAGAAACTGAAGATCTCATACAATGCTGTGTACTACTCCCTTCAAAGAACAGCGCAAACTGGCTCTAACCGGTGCACAACTGAGGACAAGTACATTAGAGTGTCTAATTTGAGAAACAGATGTACGGGATCAATATCATGCCAAATGTATTTACAAATGCAATTCACTATCCACAAAACGTTATCACGTGTAGAAAGAAGTTCTCACGCCTAGAAAGCGATTTGAAGTCGTAGACAAAATGTTCTCACCATAGAAAGAAGCTCTCACCCCAAGAAAGAAGTTCTCACTGTAGAAAGCGATTTGTAGTCATAGAAGAAAAAGGAACTTCGGCCATGTTGATGCCTGCCTTTCAAGGCTGCAGAAATTATAGTATGGTAACCATAATATGTCCAATGTAAATAATTGAAAACCTAGCCCTAGATTACTCTATATTTGCAACACTATGGCGGTGTACACCCATTCATCACCCAAATAGATAGCTGGCCAGTGTGAAAGCACCACTAAATGTTAAAGATATGTCATACATTGTAAGTGATTATAATCCATCCGCTGTCTCATGTTGCACAGACGATGAGCATTAAGGAGACATAAGTATTCCTGATTACTGTTTCCACAGGAGAGGCATGCAAACGGTAGAGGGAAGGTGTAAGACATAGGATCAGACCAACAACACAGCTGCCAACACTCCTTATGTCCCTGTTCCTGTAGTAAGGTATCCTTACAGCCTAAATGACGTTATTTTCATAATTTCTGCCACAATTTTGCTGCTTAAACAAGTTTTGTTTAGCTAATAAAATGAAAACATAAATTCTAACTACTTTTTGGTACCTAGTTAACATCACAACATGAAATCCATGTATTAAACCTTGCTACGTTTCGGAAATGGCAAAGAAAACGTGTTATCTGCTTGACACATGAAAGTTACTTACCTTACAGATCACGAAGTCAACTAATTTCCACTCCATTCATATGCAAATCCATTTGATTCATCCACTGGCTTGTCTGGCTGTCAAGGGCTTTTGCAACGGGGACAGGGACATGAGGGTAATAGAATGCCACAGCTGGCTACCTTTTGCACAAAAACCATATCTTCCTCTGTCCAGTGTCTGTGTTATTTTGCCCTTAATCTTTTCTTTTTATTGGCCAATCTGAGATATGGCTTTTTCTTTGCAACTCTGCCTAGAAGGCCAGCATCCCGGGAGTCACCTCTTCACTGTTGATATTGAGACTGGTGTTTTGGGGGTACTATTTAATGAAGCTGCCAGTTGAGGACTTGTGAGGCGTCTGTTTCTCAAACTAGACACTCTAATGTACTTGTCCTCTTGCTCAGTTGTGCACCGGGGCCTCCCACTCCTCTTTCTATTCTGGTTAGAGCCAGTTTGCGCTGTTCTGTGAAGGGAGTAGTACACAGCCTTGTACGAGATCTTCAGTATCTTGACAATTTCTCGCATGGAATATCCTTCATTTCTCGGAACAAGAACAGACTGATGAGTTTCAGAAGAAAGTTATTTGTTTCTGGCCATTTTCAACCTGTAATCGAACCCACAAATGCTGATGCTCCAGATACTGAACTAGTCTTTATTGCTTCTTTAATCAACAGTTTTCAGCTGTGCTAACATAATTGCAAAAGGGTTTTCTAATGATAAATTAGTCTTTTAAAATGATAAACTTGGATTAGCTAAGACAACGTGCCATTGGAACACAGGAGTGATGGTTGCTGATAATGGGCCTCTGTACGCCTATGTACGGTAGATATTCCATAAAAAATCAGCCGTTTCCAGCTACAGTAGTCATTTACAACATTAACAATGTCTACACTGTATTTCCGATCTATTTTATGTTATTTTAATGGACAAAAAAATAGCTATTCTTTCAAAAACAAGGACATTTCTAAGTGACCCCAATTGTTTTAACGGTAGTGTATGTGCCTAAATGTGTTACAAATACAACATGTTATTAAATACTATTGGTCAGCTACTGCTTTGTAAATGTACCAGAAATAAATAATTGAGGTAAAGACATACAGTAACTGGGTGTTCAAAAATTTGACGCCTAGCAAAGCTCTGAATGCCTGGATTTTGCCGTCTTGTGGGGATATTGTGGGAAATGGCAATCACTTGAGTATCAGTGATTTACTGTCGTATTATTTTACTTAGATAAAATAATCATTTTCATTTGATTCTGATTGCTTTTGCCTTGTCGTTCTAAACGCTAAATTGTGTTAGACATATACAAATGTTAATTGGCCAAAAAAATGTCATGTCTATACAGCCATTGGTTGCAAATAGTATACATATTGTAAAACCAATCAAGTCCTTTCCCGCTCAAATTCATATTTTGTGCAGGAGAATATGGCTACAGTGATTTGCTAGTTATGATCCTCATCGCCACGGTTCCTACCACTTACTAGACAATGCATTGAAACTCATCATCATGCCAACAGTCCGGTGAACGGCGAGTAAAGCCATACAAAAAAAATGTGTTGTGTTGTCATTCATTCACTTGATCTTAAATAGTGGGGCTGCTTTTTATAGTTTTTGAAAACTGGGCCTTTATTAGTTAATTTATATATTATTTGATTCATATCCTGGTTGATGATAGGTCCAGTCCAGTTTCAGTGGAAGAGAGGATCTTTGGGGTTGATGACAGGTCCAGTCCAGTTTCATTGGAAGAGAGAGACAGGGAAGGCCAGGATGCCAGACCAACTTTTGATTATTTCAAGAGACCCAAGTCAGATTACCTAAAAATATTTTTTTATATCCACCCTATGCAGGAATCCAAAAACTCTGTGGTACAGAGGGTTTTATGTTTTAAAGACTGCACCAATCGGAAATGGCTGTCATACAATGAAGAAAGCCATGCCTTATACGGTTCAATTTGTATGGCATTTGCAAAGCCTACTGACAGCAGTATTTTTATGAGTGGAATGATGGATTGGAAACATGTTCACCAAAGGGTAGAAGAGCATGAGAAGAGCAACATGCACAGAAGTAGTGTTGAGGCATAAGGTCCTCCAAAGCAGACAGACATTCAAAGTCTGCTCAGTGGCAGTCAGGTGTCTGCCCACAGAGACCAGGTACGCAGGAGAAGGCAGGTGATGGAACGTGTCGTAGACATAGTGAAAGTGATTGGCATAGTGAAGAAGGTCTTTTGATCCTTTGGAAAACCAGACCAGGGTCTCTATGTTGAAGTACTCCGCACACTATCAGCCATACAAGGACAGCCCAACATGAAGACAACTGTTCGGGTGAAGGCAAGAGGATTTACTGAGGCTCTTCTCTGGTATGAGACGATACTGACAGCTCAAATATTTCTTTGGATATTTGAGAACACGTCAACACTGTCCAAATACCTGCAGACAGGTAGGATGGACATCCTGTCTGCCCATCGAATGGTTGATGCTACACAGGAAACCCTGAAAGACATGTCAAGAGACTTTGACACCAGTAAGGTAGCTACGGACACATTTGTTAAGTTTGCAAATAAGAAGATCAAAGAACAGGATGAGGACACAGAGCTGGAAGCCACTCTGCCACAGAAAAGGGCAAGAAAGAAAAAAACATGTCTGGAGAGATGGCTCAAGATGAAGCTTTGACAGAGGCAAAGAGTGCCTATAAAGTTCAAGTCCACAATCAAATGATGGATACAGTGACAGATAGTATCCACAGTGGATTTCTGTCTCATGGCACTGTATATGTTGACCTAGCCCTTCTGGACCCTAGAAACCTCTCCCAAATAACATCCAATGGTCTTCCAGAGACAGCCTTCAAGAGCTCAGCAAATGTTTACTTAGATTTGATAGCTGAGCAACTGTTGACAATTTGCAGTGTGAGCTGAGGAGCCTCGCTGTACAGTGGAAAAGACTGAAAAGTTCAAGGTTGGAGGAATACATGACCAGGACAGTGGAGGATGGCCCTGATGGAAATGAAGATGAGGTGGAAATGAAGAATAAATGCTGCTCCTACTGCAAAGAATGTCCACTGTGTTGTTACCAGATGCTGAGACGGAACAACCTGCTGACTGATGCGTACCATATCGTTGGCCTTCGATTCAAGTTCTTACTCACCCTCTCAGTTACCCAGATAGCTTGTGAGCGAAGTTTCTCTACCTTAAAGTATATCAAGAGCAGACTCAGGAGCACTCTCTCACAAGAACACCTAGAGGCCTTCATGCTGATGGCCACCGAGAAGGACATCCTAATGGCCCTGGATACTGACCTGGTGATCGATAGAGTTGCAGAGAAAAGCGAGCTGTTGAGAAAATTGCTCCTCCAAGAAGGTATTTGCGACATATTTCCTATAACTTGCTTACTTACCATTATTTTACTCTTACATTTCTAATGTCTCTTTTTCCTGTCTGTAATATTGCTGTCCAGTACTTTGACAAAGTGAAGCCAGACAGCTGACCCTGAGCAGCAGTTAGACAATTATATGTCTCAGTGAGTATTGTGGATATATCTCTTTTTCACTCTAGGCTTCTTGTGAATTGAGGTAGTTCAACCATGACAAATTCAGTGTGTGTTCTGTAGAAGTTTTATAACAATGTGCAGCGTTTGTGTGTGTGTTCTGCTGCCTTTTTAAAGTAGTACTGCAATAGTGATCAATGGTTGTGATGCAGCTAGGTGGTTGTATTAGGGGCTGGTCGTGTGTGTACGTGCGTGCATTAGCAGGGCGGCCGTGGTGGAGTATACGGGGGCCGGTTCTAGTGGGCCGGTCTGGTTCAAAGTCCAGGGCCGTTTTTTACTCCCAGTCAGTCCCTGGAGCCCAGCCAACAGAGAGTTGCAGTAGTCTACAGGAGATGACCAGTGCCTGGATTAGTATCTGTGTCTCTTTCTGTATGAGGAAAGGTTGTACTATATGAATGTTGTAGAGCATGAACCTGCAGGAGTGAGTACTGCTTTGATGTTTGCAGAGAATGTCAGGGTGTTGTCCAGGGTGATGCCAATGTTCTTTGCACTTATGGTTAAGTGCCTTGCTCAAGGGCACATCAACCATTTTTTCACCTAGTTGGCTTGGGGATTTGAACCAGCAACCTTTCAGTTACTGGCCCAATACTCTTAACTGCTATTCTACCTGTGACGGTGTCAAGCTCATTGAAGAACTCTCCAAGGGCACCTGGTGGATGATAGATTACTTGATTTTCCCTCACAGAAAATGTATCAACCCTTACAAAACTGTCCATTCACATAATAATTCCCATTTCTTGTTACTGCAGAATAATTTTCCTGCTGTAACAAACTGGTTCAAATGAATCTGTACTCTTGTAAGAGCTGATATCCTTCCAAACTATTAGATGAGGCACTAAGACTGAGGCTCCTTAAATAGTCAGGAAAGGCAGGTAAGGACACTCCCCCAAATACAATACTGTTTTTACATTTACTGCATTGCAGGGAAGTTCTGCTGCATCAGGGTGATTAAGATCCTACATCTGTACATTTGCACAGTTACATTCTAAACCTTCATAATGACTCTTTCGACACTAGCCCTGCTCATGCAGGCGGTCTAAATGGAGCCCCTTGTGTCTCTCAATCTTCATTGGCCCATTGTGTCTCATCATAAATCTCATCATCAGTGAGCATGTGTTTTAAGTCCAACTTCTCCTGAAAAACAACCCATTACCTACTGCAGCCTGGCTGAGTGGCTGTAGCCATGGCAACCAGGCATGTGACCAGGTCAGAGTTCACCGGGTTTTAGTGCTGCTGTCAGCAGGCCTGACCTAAGAGACGGAGGTGTGTGTGTGTGTGTGTGTGTGTGTGTGTGTGTGTGTGTGTGTGTGTGTGTGTGTGTGTGTGTGTGTGTGTGTGTGTGTGTGTGTGTGTGTGTGTGTGATGGTGACATGGACAGGGGGTGTGCTGAATACAACAGGTGTAGACCTTACCGTGAAATGCTTACTTACACGCTCCTAACCAACAATGCAGTTTGAAGAAAAATAAGAGTTAAGAAAATATTTACTAAATAAACAACAACAAAAATTGCTTCGGCATTAATCTGTGTTTGTCTTATGGTTATTTTCCATACAACATTCCCACAAGGTTCTGGAAAATGGTGCAGGATGCCGAGCTAGCACATAACATCTGAGAACCATATTTTAGGTGGGAATTTCAGTACTTCAGCATAAGGTTTCCTCATGGTTCTATTTAAAGTCATGTTATAAAATTGATCCGAGAAGTTAAGAAACAACGCTCTTCTATGGGAATTTCAGTACTTCAGCGTAACATTTTCTATTTAAAGTCATGTTCTCAGAACATTAAGAAAACTTTCCATAAAAAACCCAAGAAAACATTAGTAAAGTTCAAAAAACATTCTAAGAATCGTATATATATAAACATACACATTCTGTTCTCAGCGTCAACAGAACTCTCTCTATCCTCTTTAAGTGTGTTCAGGTGTGTTGGCCAAGCCCACTAATTGGCTATACCTGATCTTAATGAGTGCTTGTTTCCTTTGAAATAGGGTCTGTTTGAATAGACTACAATGAACAGCTTTGTATAAAAAAGTTTAAAAACATGGCATGGCATGCTAACTCTATCCTGTTGGTGCAGTGGACTATTTCCATGGATAGAGAACAAAAGATCATAGGTTTGAATCTCCCGGACGCCATGCCACACTAAAAAATAAATGTGTTTGCATGATTAATGCCTAAGCAAATGCATTTCCGTGTGTCATATCTATACTTGGAGTTCAAAACAGTTAAGCGAGGACATTTTTTACAGAAGCATAGTAAAATGTTCTCAGAACCTCCCTGCAACCTAAAAAAATTACATTCCCCATAACAGGCACAATGTTCACTTCTGTTCTCAGAATGTTTAAAAAACATTCAGTTTTACCGGTCAGGAAACGTATGGCTTCGTTCCCAGAATCGTTAGGAAACCAAAAACGTATGATCCCATAACTTCAAAGGAACCTAATGTGCTTCCAAGGAACCACTGCCCTCACGTTTGCTCTCAGGATTGCTGCAGCATATCACTCTGGTTTAAATTGTATTTTCAATGAATGGTGCAGCCCAGGTCACATCACTGTAACTCATCTCTTACATTGTCGAGTAGGAATTGATCAATAGGATGTCCAGCCCATATGTTTTTAACCATTCTTTTTAACTCATTCACCAATGCACAAGGCTTCTTTACTTTATTTAATTCATACTGTACTTTTCCACTAGCAAACTCCTCCCTAAAGGGATGCTTGTGTCGGAGAGATACCAAATCTGCATGCGAGAGTGCCATCACACTCTCCCTGTTTCTCTCCCCCCTCCCCCTCCCACTCCCCTTTGACTGTCGCTCACCCCACACCTCCACTCCCCCATCCTCCCATACCTCTACACCCCTAATCCCTCCCCAAACCTCCACTCTCCCTTTTCCACCCTCCATATCTCCTCCCCCATTCTCACCCCCTGTGACCTCCTGCCCTAATCTCTCCCCGCCTTCCCTCTCACCCTCTACTCCCCCTCCACTCCTCTCCCATAAGGTTGATTGCTTACCTCATGGTCGGCAGGTAGCTTAGTGCTTAAGCGCGTTGGGCCAGTAACCAAAAGGTCACTGGTTTGAGTAACCGAACCAACTAGTTTAAAAAATCTGTCGATGTGCCCTTGAGCAAGGTACTTAATGCTAATTGCTCCTGTAAGTCGCTTTGGATAAGAGCGTCTACTAAATGACTGATTAAGGGAACCTCCTGCACTTCTCAGATTTTTGAGGGGTTGGGTTGAATGCGGAAGACACATTTCAGTTGAATGCATTAGTTGTACAACTGACTAGTATCCCCCTTTATGCCCCCCTCTCTGATTGGTGGTGCATGGTGTGAATGCCCTACATACCATGCCCCTAGGCTGGGCCAGACACACACACAAACACACACACACACACACACACACACAGCAGATACATAGGCAATGGTCCTCACACCTTTTAACCTCCGCAAATCTGCCAGACACACACGCACATGCAAGCACGTACACACGCACATCACATGATCACAACATAGAGAATTGGCAGAGTTCAGTGCGAGGCACATGAGGACCAGGCCATAGAGAAACGTATACAGAGAGTTCAAAGCAGTATGTCACTATGGGCTGTCTCCAGTTCATCATTCATTAATGGTTATACTTTTTATGTGTGTGTAGAGTATCTGTGTGTGTGTGTGTGTGTGTGTGTGTGTGTGTGTGTGTGTGTGTGTGTGTGTGTGTGTGTGTGTGTGTGTGTGTGTGTGTGTGTGTGTGTGTGTGTGTGTGTGTGTGTGTGTGTGTGTGTGTGTGTGTGTGTGTGTGTGTGTGTGTGTGTGTGCGCGCATATGTGAGAGAGAGAGAGAGAGGAGAGAGAGAGAGAGAGAGAGAGAGAGAGAGAGAGAGAGAGAGAGAGAGAGAGAGAGAGAGAGAGAGAGAGAGAGAGAGAGAGAGGATGCATGTGTGTATAGCTCATGTGTACCAACGTCCCTAGTTCTCTCTACAGTGCGGTGGAATCTGAATGACCAGAGTAAGCACTTTAGGCTGAATGTAATGGAGAACCTGGCCACAGGCCTTGTCTTCATCATTGTAGTGGACATTGTCTTCATCACCACCTTCTAAATGCAGAAAACCCAATCAGAACGCCTGACCAGGAAACAAGCAACTAGCCCCTCAAGTATGATCTGCGCGTACGCACACACACACACTCTTTCAGAGGGGTTGGGTTAAATGCGGAAGACACATTTCAGTTGAATGCATTCAGTTGTACAACTGGCTAGTATCCCCCCTTTCCCTTTCTCTCTCTTCTCTCTTCTCTCTCTCACACACTCACACTCACACTCACACACAAACAGGTATTGTTTGAACTTACCCTCAATAGTTTGTCCATGGCTCAGCAGCTGTCCTGACCTTCCTAACACCCCTTGCTCCACCAACCTGACCCACAAACACACACACACACTGTTCCTGGGCTCCACAGAAACTTCCACTAGAAAAACTCAACTACTGTTTATTTACCAGTCCAGAACTCTTTTGTCCCAGTGAGTGAGGAGAGGTTTGCTTTCATGAAACAACACTGTGTGCTTGTGTAGGGGACCAACATGGAAACAGAGACAACAGCCAGGGACCAAACACACACACGCACACTTTCCCTGTCTCTCTGTCACTATCTCACTCACTCTTACACACACACACACACACACACACACAAATACTACGACACACATCGTTGAGGAAGGCTGAGCACCAGGTTGACATTTTCTATCACATTTATGTGGTGAAAGTGGGGCGTCATCATGGGTCTTTCACAGACAGCCTGGACCACTGGACCTGACGGGTCTAAACAGAAGATGTATGGAGAGTCCGCAGTCTCAGAATACTGACCTACTACTCAGCTTAGCTAACCCACATTCAACTTGTGTTATAGTTTGGTAGTGTCATATTAACCAGCAATTTAAATGGAACAAAACATTGCAGCAATAAGCAGCATTTGATTTGAAATTTGATCAATAAGGAGCTAGCATTGCATTACATCAAGGATTTGCAATATCCTGGCTAGTGGGTCCAGTGATATTCTTGTCTCAGGCCGAGGAACACCAAGGAGCTGTGAGAGAAGTGCATGTGTGGTCACTTGGCTGAGTGTGTGGTGACTCATTGTCATCAGATGCAGATAGAGAGGGAACTGTTCATTAAAACTGAGACTTTGATTAGACGCTGTCTCAGTACTTTCACTGCATACACAATTAACATCTCACTTTCTCAGACTCTGTATAGACGGGTTAGCTGACAATGTCACGAAAACAATGCGTGCACTTCAATGTTGTGTTGTTGTGATTCTGGATTGCCAGATTGTTAGCAACAATGACAAGAAGCTGCCATGTGGGGAATTGTAGGTGGCTCGTTTATCTTGATCTTGATACAATGTTTTTTTTTTTTGGTGTTTTGACTGAGGTCACTTATAGTATGCTAATGTGTCAAAAAATCAATAGGTAGCTAACCAACAACTGCCACAATGTATTTGAGAAATAACAAGAGCTCATTGCGCAAATATATTTATGTTTTCAATAAACTAAGCGAACCCTGTTTGTTTTGCCCCATAGTTGCGTAAGCGTCGCTTTTGTTGCTAAACAACCAATCCGTCTATACATAGATCCTTTTACCATTCAGTCTCCAGCCTTGAATACAGGGCTCATGGTCAAGAATTTCATAAAATCAAGTTCAACAGTTCTGTACTTACCGCTCAAAATAAGATCATATGGCATTCTAATCATAGATGTGGCAGGGACACCCATAACTGCTATTGTTGCTACAGTATGTACTAATGGAGTCTGAGGGAAGAATGACTAACTACTGTACATGACGTCAAACTAATGATACACTTTCCCCCTTTCTTTCCCATAGCTGCCAATGGTAACTGTGGAAACACGCAGACGGAATATGATCCAGATTGTGACACACATCAACTCTAAGCAGGACCAGAGACAGATCTATACACATACTGTATCTCTCAGTATCTCTCTCTCTCTCTCTCTCTCTCTCTCTCTCTCTCTCTCTCTCTGTATCTCACTCTCTTTCTCGTCCTCCCTCTCTATCTTTCTCTCCCTTTCTGTCTGTATATGTCTCTAACTCAGTGTTACACCCCTGAGTTGGTTGGAGGTCTCTGAAATGAAAATAATATTCAGACGAGCTGCATTATCATCATCATCATCATCATCATCATCATCATCATCATGGCTATAGCTCTTTTGAAGAGGGACTAGTAATAGTTGTCCACTTGGACTGGGAATACTGGGATTCAAACAGAACAATCACTCCAGTGACACCCTACCAGCCCCATGTAACACCTCCCCACCACTCACCCCCTGAGATGGAACACCACAGATCACTGCAGCAAAGCCCCTGAGAATAGGAATCTGTCACAGTGACCATCAAACACCACCCATTAGGCACACACATTGAACCAACGTGGAATAGACGTTGAATTGACATCTGTGCCCAGTGGGCACTCGTCATCTATACAACTGTATGTCACGGTCGCTATGAGACAGGACCCGAAGCGCAAAGCTGTGTTGAAAAAACATTCCATTATTCTCGTAAAGTAAATCCACAAACCGAACAAAGGAGAGACAGCGACCAAGAACCGGTGTGAAACAAAAAGGAACACACACACAAAAACCCACAAACACGTGGGAATGCTGAACATAAATAAGCTCCCCAATTAGAGGCAATGCGGCGAAGCTGCCTCTAACTGGGGACCAATTTCAAAACTGAAACATAGAGATTTCCAGAGAGGTCTCTGGACACCAAACCTGAAAACCCTAAAGGTTTCCAGAGACCTCTCTGAACATAAACCTTACAGTATCCCCCAGTACCAAGCTGGGGACACCCCCTGCCGCCACCAGGCTAGGAACTGGTACTGGCACTACTGAGCTGAGGACACGCACTGGCGCTACCGAGCTGGGGAGGCCCATCTGAGGTCTCATGCGTGGGGCAGGCACTGTAGGCACTTTATTGATCCCCGAGGGGACATTTCTTCGTCAAGCAGTTACGAAAAAACACAAGGCAGGTGCAAAATGCCAGAACGAAAATACACAATAGAAAGATACAGATACGTGGCAGTATGAAAAAGTATAAAAATACAAGAAGTCTGGATTGCAAAAAAGCTATAAAAAGACATTGCATAGTATGAGTGGATGGCTGAATATGTACACTATACATTGTTACAGTGTACATAAAAAAAGATATAAATATTGCAAGTTGATATAGATAAATAAGGAGTATTTGCTTGGTTAACTATACTATACAGGTCGATGGCAGAGAAATACTTAAATAGCTAAAAGTGCGTATGATATAAGTGAGGGTAATAATAGTTTACTTAATATACAATCTGGTTAAATGAACAGGTAAGTGAATATTTTGCATGGTTAAATTAACTGTATAGGTAAATATACAGTTACATTTACAGGTCCTCCGACCTTTTTGTAGGCCATCAGTTGGAACTGAACCAACTGATATTAATTTGCACTGACAGGGGGCTGGATTTCTTTTTAATTACTTGGCTTTCCATGCCTTTGCACCTCCCTTTCTTCATGTGTTCAATACTTTTTCCCTGTGTCATTTCACATTATTACACATAACTTAATTTCTGAACTTATTTGTTGTGGTTTCTTTGTATGTATGGATTATCTGGGTTGTTACCAACATCTGGTGAAAATGTCATGTCAATAGCACCTTTGGAAATATATTTACTGAGAAAAATGGTGACGTGTTCAATACTTATTTCACCCGCTGTATATGATTGGTTCAGATTTGGTCAGGACCTTACCAAAAACCAATGTCTGTGGATGTGGAAATCGAGGCCGGTCCTTAACTGCACCAAAACAAGACATCCAAAAGGCACTGCCGTCGGTCCGTGCTTACGGAGGTGTAGCCTACAGTGTTGTCTGAAAATTAATTTTATGAATGTGGTAAGCCGATGTCCGGACCAAAAAAAATAAGTCCAAAAGACGTCGGCTCGTGCTTACTGGGGTGTAGCTACCATGTCGGCCTGCAATGGAATTGTGTGAATGCCCATCCATGTGGAAGGCCCACCGTTTATAAAACAGGCCATTGCATTGGCTTTATTAGTCCTGATTCCTGTGGCTAATCAATTTGGCTATTTAAGTTCTGAATATCAGCTACCCAAATTTATCATGAGCCTATTTGCAATATGTTTACACAGTGGGAAATGCAGAAGTACTTCATTTTTCACTTTGATCAGCATGTCAAAAAATGACTGATACAAACTTGAAACCACTGATCATGATAATGGGGTGAAACTCCTGGAGTTGTTGTCCATTCCATATTGTCCATTTCATATTGACCTGTCCTGTTTTTAGCATGTGTTGTTTTTTAACATGACAGATTATTTGATTGAGCCCCATTTAGGTTAAGCTATTTGATCGGAGAAACCTGAATGAAAAAGTGTCCTTCTCATTACCAGTGGCGATTTAATCATTCATCGTTTACAGCGACGGAATTCTTACAGTATTCTCCCTGTACACCAAGTCAGAACCATAGGATAAATAAAGGGTTCATATAAGATAGATAGATAGATAGATAGATAGATAGATAGATAGATAGATAGATAGATAGATAGATAGATAGATAGATAGATAGATAGATAGATAGATAGATAGATAGATAGATAGATAGATAGATAGATAGATAGATAGATAGATAGATAGATAGATAGATAGATAGATAGATAGATAGATAGATAGATAGATACTTTATTGATCCCCCGGGGGGGAAATTTCCTTGTCAAGCAGCTACAACAAAACACAGGGCAGGTGCAAAATGCCACAACGAAAGTACACAAAAGACAGATACACGGTACATGATACATAGAGCGGCAGTATGAAAAAGTATAGAAATACAAGATATCTGGAGTGCAAAAAAAACCTATAGAAAGACATTGCATAGTATGAGTGGTTGGCTGAATATGGACACTATACATTGGTGGATGTTGGATGGTTAACTATACTATACAGGTCGATGGCAGAGAAATACTTCAGTAGCTAAAAATGCGTATGATATGAGCGAGGGTAATAATAGTTTACTTAATAGACAGACTGGGTAAATGAACAGGTAAGTGAAAATTTTGCATGGTTAAATTAGCTGTACAGTTAGGTATACAGTTATATTTACAGATAAGTGAATACTTGCATGTTTACACAAACTGTACAGGTAAATGACAGGAAGAGATACTTTAATAGCTAAATGTGTGTATGATATCATTTGGGGTAATAATAGTAATTCCCTTAAAATACAGTCCTTAGTGCGCAGGGTTTAATTACAGACAACTGCACGTATTGCACATTCGATATACTAAAAGCAATGAGAAAAGGTGCAACTGGCAGGATACTAATATGCATTCCTGAGTGAATGCCTACGTAAGTTAAGTCCAATAATTACTTACAATATTGCATGTGATATAATATAACAACTGTACATGAGTATGTATATACAGACCTGTATGAATAAATAGGTCCTGAGTGAATGAGTGCTGACGGACCAGAGTTACTCACGGATGGATGCATAATTGTTAAACCAGAGAATGAAAGCTCTTACAATATTCAATGATTTTATTTCTCTAAAACAGGCTATAGGCTACATGTGCACCACCAAGTCAGAACAGTAGGCTAAGTTATGAGGGGGAAATGGACCATGGGCTACTAACAGCTTGCTACACAAAATACACTTAGTATTACTTTCATAGCTACAGTATACATATCTCCCTGGCATATTACATAATTTATGCAGCAGCATACAATACATTTTTGGACTCTTGGACCCTTGTTGTTCTGTGCTCACGGGAAGGTGGCATGGCAGTCCTTCTTGTGGGCAAAAAGTGTCATCAAACTTTGTCATCAAAGTCTGACATGATCAGTCCAATCAAAGCTACGGTAGATATAACGTGATTTGATGTAATTTTATCTGTGGCCAATGACCTTGAGCCTTCTTGGATGGACACGTCTAATATAAATCTATGGAAGCAACCAAGGGGCTTGAAATTTCGAGCTCTCTCTGTAGATTTTGCAGTGACGTGTCTTCATGAGTGACAGAACACTGAGCCAATCACGGCGCAACTAGAGATCACTACCAACCCCTACGCTCTGTATTTTCCGCTGGCTGCCCCACCACCACAGATAGCAATGAGCTAGCCTGAAACACCTGCATTTTTGGCGCTGCCTTACTCAAGAAAGCAAAAAAGAGACTATGCGGCTATATTTATATTTGTTGTACAGTGTTTGCAAACTGATATGTGACACGTATTAATGCCAAAATACGTGCCCCACCTACCCTGAATGACAGGTCGCCACTGCTCATTACATTGTCATACATTTTATCTCCAGCCTGTAGGCTACAGAAAACGCCACATACTCTTTCTACCATATCTGCTACATGATTTATGTTTGATTATTTCTTTTGACAGAACGTTGGTGGGGCGCTGCAGAGATGTGCCTCTCCAACAGCACCCTGTAGAGGCCCCCTGGGAACAGGCAAGCCAAAATATTTTGCCCCCTGCATTTGACAAAGTGGGCACTGCTTATCAAAGGGTGGCATCCATGCTCAACTAAAAAGCTCATATGCCACTGGTTGAGAGAGTTTTTTGGAAGAATTAAGTGAGGTTTTATGTGTTGTCGTTGAAGGTCAATTTAGCTCAGAAAATGCCGCGATCGTCAATCTGCCGCCATAGGCAGCCGCCTAATTCTGCCTGATGAGAGGGCTGACTGTGGTTGACACTGCTAACACGGAGTATCAAGTTAAGTATTAACTGTAAAACTACCATGTCATCTACAGATTGGAATGTCCACAGTGCAAGGTGTTTTACATTGGACGGACAAAGAGACGTCTTCAAGACGGAACAAAAGCAGAATGCAAGTATGCAATACGGGTAGGCAACGAAGACTACCCTTTGGCAAGGCACTACAAGTCCTTACACCACGGCAACCCTGCCTCCCTACAAGCTATGTTCTGGCCTCAATTAGAAAAGGAGACCACCTTAAACAGCTAAACCAAAGGGAACATTTTTGAATTTACAAACTACAGGCCGCTAAGTACCCTGGTTTAAGATTTCTATTTCTCAACAAAAACAACAGTTATCTCACTAGTTAACTATAGCTAACTAAGCATTCATTTCGCTGTTGCCTTTCCAACTGGCCTCTCATGAAAGAATACTGTATAACCCCGTCACCAGTGACACTTGCACCCCTGCTTAGAGTAGCTGCCTTTGAAGCAAAACAACTGGATGTATCTGCAGAATGCAAGCCACGCCTAACCTGTCAGTTCCTATTGCCTGCAAAAATGAATAAAAGTATAAAGCTACTCTGGCACTTGATAATCCTCATAGGAGCTCATTTCATCATCACCCTTCTCTATAGAAGTCAGGAGCGCACTCTAGTGGTATATTTGGTGAAATGATGTGAGAGCTTTCAAGTTTTCATTCTCACATGCACTAACAAACACAGTGAAATGTATTTCTTGCTCTTTCCCAACAATGCAGTAATACTATAAAAAAACATGAAAAAAGTAAAGTAGAACAAAAACACGAGAAAGTAAGTAAGCTATGGAGGATGTCTCATATTAATGGCTGGAATGGAGTCAATGGAGTGGTATCAAAAACATGGAAACCACGTTTGATGTGTTTGATACCATTCCATTGACTCCATTCCAGCCATTATTGATGTCCTTGATGATCGTTTTGGCCTTCCTGTGACATTGGGTGCTGTAGGTGTCCTGGAGGGTGGGTAGTTTGCCCCCGGTAATGCGTTGGGCAGACCGCACTACCCTCTGGAGAGCCTTGAGGTTGCGGGCGGTGCAGTTGCCGTACCAGGCGGTGATACAGCCCGACAGGATGCTTTCAATTGTGCATCTGTACATTTCTTTAGCCTCAAGGTTGAAGAGGCTCTTTGCACCTTCTTCACCACACTGTCTGTGTGGGTGGTCCATTTCAGTTTGTCAGTGATGTGTAAGCCAAGGAACTTGAAGCTTTCCCATCAATGTGGATAGGGGGGTGCACCCTCTGCTGTTTCCTGTAGTCCACGATCATCTCCTTTGTTTTGTTGACATTGACTGAGAGGTTGTTTTCCTGGCAACACACTCCCAGAGCCCTCACCTCCTCCCTGTAGGCTGTCTTGCTATCATTGGTTATCAACCCTACTACTGTTGTGTCGTCTGCAAACTTGATGATTGAGTTGGAGGCGTGCTTGGTGAACAGGGAGTACAGGACGGGGCTGAGCATGCACCCTTGTGGGGCTCCAGTGTAAAGGATCAGCGAAGTGGTGGTGTTGTTTCCTACCTTCACCACCTGGGGGGCGGCCCGTCAGGAAGTCCAGGACCCAGTTGCACAGGGCGGGATTCAGACCCAGGGCCTCAAGCTTAATGATGAGCTTGAAGGGTACTATGGTGTTGAATGCTGAGCTATAGTCAATAAACAGCATTCTTACATAGGTATTCCTCTTGTACAGATGGGATAGGGCAGTGTGCAGAGCGATGGCAATTGCATCGTCTGTGGATCTATTGGGGCGGTAAGCAAATTGAAGTGGGTCTAGGGTGGCAGGTAAGGTAGAGGTGATATGATCCTTGACTAGTCTCTCAAAGCACTTCATGATGACAGAGGTGAGTGCTACGGGGCGATAGTAATTTAGTTCAGTTACCTTTGACTTCTTGGGTACAGGAACAATGGTGGCCATCGAGGAAGACAGACATTGAACGAGAGAGAGAGAGACCGAGAAAGACACACACACACACACACACACATTGCCTCTCCTCGCTGTACCTCTTCTGCGGCTGACTGTGGTAGGCAGGTTAAAGTAAACCTTGACAGCATGGATCTGAAGCCCCCTGTAGAACTCATGACAATCGCACTGCAGTAGGCATGCTCAGGTTCCTGAACTGTAGCAGAATTAGACAAGCATCCAATCACAAGTGTCCAGTCAACTGCCTTATGTCCAATTATCCATTATGCATTTATGGATCTGTAATAAGGCCTTCATCCTGTCACGGTCGCTAGGATGCAGGACCCGAGGCGCAGAGCTGGAGTGTGAATACATTCCTTTTATTAAACCAAAAGCACAAAATAAAAAATAATAAAATGAGAGACAGTGACCATGAACTGGCGTGCACACAAACCAAGGAACACACACAAGAATCCACAACCTCAGGTGGACACAATGAACATAAATAGGATCCCCAATTAGAGACAAATCAAGACAGCTGCCTCTAATTGGGGATTAAATATTCTTAAAGAAACTCCTAGAAGACATTGTCAGGACCTGACTGTGGCCCTACAACTCCCACTAGAGGGAGCCAGAGACCTGGCCTCAGTCAGAGCCTGACAGTACCCTAAGGCGCGGGCTCCCGACCGCGATACTCCCCTCCCAACAAAACACAAAACACAAGGGGGAGGGGGGGCAGAGCACTGGTGCAGTTGTTGGTGGGGGTTCTGGACCCGGTGCCGGACGTGACACCAGATCAGACGGGGGCCCCGGAGGACCGGACTGCTCCGGCACTGGAGCGGGGCTGACGACCGGTTCTGGACTGGGCACCAGTGGAGCGGACTGCTCCGGCACTGGAGCGGGGCAGACTGGAGGCTCCGGGCTGGGGAGGCGCACCGGAGGTCTGGTGCGTAGAGCCGGCACTGGAGGCACCGGGCTGGGCGCACGCACTGGAGGTCGGGTGCGAGGAGCCGGCACAGGACGTGCCGGGCTTGGAAGGCGCACCGGAGGTCTGGTGCGTGGGGCTATCCCCCAGGTCTCTGGCTCCCCTAACCCGGACGATCCTGGGCCAATTGTGCCCTATGGGACTCCCGTTCACGGCCGGTTGTGATACAGCCTGGGATCGAAGCAGGGTCTGAAGTGACGCCTCTAGCACTGAGATGCAGTGCCTGTCACGACTCCCTCCGAACCTGCCCCCTCTCCTGGTTTGGGCGTGCTTCAGCGCTCGTCGTCACCGGCCTTCTAGCCACTGCCGATCCACTTTTCCATATTCCATTTGTCTTGTCTGATCATTTCTCACACCTGGTTTTCATCCCATCATTATCTGTGTTATAATATCCTCTGTTTTCCCCTTGTCGGTGTGAGTTATTGTTCTTTGGTTCAGACAGTTTCGTGTTCGTATTTGTTTTATATCCTTTGCTTTTCCTGGGTTGTGCCCATAAGAGATTATTCAGGTGGTTACCTGTTATTTTCTCTATTTTTCTCTGGCGCGGTTGCGTCCAGTGTTTACTGTGTTTTCCTACGGTGGATCTACATTATGTCATTAAAGATTCCTTCCGTCAAACACATTCCCTGCGCCTGGCTCCACTATTTCAAACATGCATCACAGTGCCTTAGACCGCTGCGCCTCTCGGAAGCCCTAACTGGAAGTAGTGTAATAATAGGAAATAATAATAATACATATAAAAATGTGTGTAACGGAGGTCAGAATAAAAAGGCAGGTATAATGGTGAACCGTGATCTGGCTGGCTGTCTACAGTCTACACAGGAAGCCAGTGTTGTAGGCATTCGTCCTTCACTGAGAATGTATTTTTAAGAGGATTAGCTTCCCCTTTTAGAAACATGAATAGATCTTGCCACGCAAGGGGCACACTACGTGTAAGATGCACCTTGCAGAAATGAAACAAGGTTTACATTCAGTATTTAGTGTCATTGCAAATTTGCTACGGTGGCTACGGTGTTGCATGCATGGCAACATTAGTTAAAGCAATGATTGCATAACCCGGTAGGCTACAAAGTATCATATTGCTATATATTCATGTTTAGCCTATATAGGCCTAATAAAATGTCAATCACATTACAGTACTTGCTATAATTGTAGGTCTACTCTAATGCTGGTAGAATTATGAAGTTAAATACAACCAATACTTTAGTTTGAGAAGTTAAACTATGCAAGAATGTGTAACTACACTGTAATTACACTGTAGCCTACCTACCTATGTAACTTATATTTTTTCTTTGGCACCCACATAAGTATAATATTGAGTCTCTTGGATCACTCAAAAATAGTCTGTTAAATGATTGGTTGTTTTATCTGATGACTTGGTGACTGAGATAAAACTTACTATTTTGGTTAGATTCTATTATCTTGGTAAAACTCCTTTACAATCTTATTCCTAACTGATGATGATGCAAGGTTCAGCAACATTTTTGTTAATTGATTGGAAAAGGTTAAGAACATAAAATTTATTACATGATTAATTGTCAATCCATCTGCAGTGGGACCAATCAACTTGCACAAAGTACCATCATTGTCAGTAGGCTACAGGAAAATTAAAAAAGTATCATAAAATTCCTTTTACATTCCAATAGTACAGAATAACATGTAACAGTTATTTATACCATGAAGTACCATCACATATTGTACACAACAGGATTGGGAAATGTAGGCCTACACATGCTATCACTTGATCCACCAAAGCAGTAGCATCAAACCAAAAAATGCTGAATACTGTACAACATGATTCTTTCCAGAATCATATTTACTAGAGTTTGTGGCTCAGAGATACAGGACATTCCATTTCAGAACTGAAATATTTACTGTACACATGTTTATTACTACTGTACATTTCCAGGAGGAACACTGTGAAATCAGGCAGCAGCATAAGTAATTCCTATGGAATAAGGACTCTCTGCTTCGGGCAGTGTCCAGAAGGATAGGGTCTGTATTTAAGGCACATGTCTGAAGCACCCTAGAAATGCTGCATTGTCACTGAATGGTCTACTGCAGGTCAATGTCAAATAACTAATAAATGGTCATGTAGTCATTTAGTCCGGCGATATTCAGTCCGTGCCTCATTGGTGCCTGGTTGATAATGGTATAGGCCTGGTAACAATTCAGGTGGTCCTCTTTCCTTTTGGATATAGTTTCCAGTTGGTTGATGTTCAGTTTATCCATGACCCTGTGGTCTATGTCCAGTCACTTCCTGGTTGTGACCTCACACGGATATGACCCGTATGGGGCACTCCTGGACATAGAGGGGGTGTCGACACATCCTGTAGCGCTCCTCCAGAAGTGGAGTGCTCACTGCTGATACACTGCCCTCCTGTCTTCCATACTGCCTGACCAGGCCTGAGTCTGGGGGTACCCCATGGTTCTGGACAAGGCCTGTGGTCCGAGGTGGACCTGGATACTGGGTTGGGATGGGGTTTTGAAGTAGGCCTGGATTGTGTGGCAGACCTGGGTTGTGGTAGAGGCCTGAACTGTGCGGGAGGACGGGCTGGTTGGTGCCTCTGCAGGGAAGAGGAGCTGAGTTGAGGGCTGGACCAATGGTGGAGGCTGGGACTGGACCAGTTAGAGCGTATGGGTACTGATGATACCTGTAGAGAGGACAGAGACATTGAGCTTTGCAAGGCAGAAACGCATAAACAGGCACGCACTCACACATGCATGCACGCACACATGCACACACACACAGTCCTCACCAGCTGGGTCTCTTATTGTCACACATTGAAGGATCATGGTTGACCAGTGGTGGAAGTGCCTTCTCCTGGGTATTGTTATTGTTGTTCCTGCCATTGTTGCCATAGCGAGAGGCCCTGTTCTCTTCCTGTTCCACTTGCTCCAAATGGTGCCACAGATGTGTCTCCCTGGCAATGCAAAAAAGGTTTTACAGATGTAGGATCTTAATTTGATCACTCTTTTGTTGCTGAGAATGTTCCTGAACAGCAGGAAATGCAAACTTGTAGTGTATTTGAGGTTTAAAAAGGCTTCTGAAGTTTCAGACTTGATTTGCCCTAATGAAAAATGTATCAACCCCTACAAAAATGTTAATTAATTATAATCTGCATAATAATTCACATATCCTGTTGTTGCAGGATTATTTTCCTGCTGTAGAAAACTGGCTCAAATTAAGATCCTACATCTGTACAGTCCCTTGTAGCTCAGTTGGTAGAGCATGGCATGTGCAACACCAGGCTTGTGGGTTTGATTCCCACTGGGGACCAGTATGAAAATGTATGCCATTACTACTGTAAGTAGCTCTGAATAAGAGTGTCTGCTAAAATGTTGTACAAAAGGTACTGTACATCTCAATATTGTTATTAATCCCCTTGACCACATAGTATCATTTACTGCTCTCCATCTTTCATCTCACCTCCTAACACCTCTCTCACCTCTTCTCACCTCTCCTGTCTTCTCTTTTCCTCTGCCTCTGTCTCCCCTCTCTTCCGTTCATCTCTCCTTCTCACGTGTCCTGTCTCGTCTTTTGGTCTCCTCCTTCTCCCCTTTCACTAGTCATGGTTCCTCCTCTCCTACCTCTCTCCTCACCTACTATCTCCTCTCACCTATTTGGTCTCCTCTATCTCTCCTTCTCACCTCTCCTTCTATCTTACTTCCATCTCTCCCTCTAGCCTCTCCTGTCTCCTCCATCTCTCCTCTCACCTCTCCTCCCATTCTCCCTCCATCACTCCTCTCACCTCTCCTTCTTCCTCTCCTCCTCTGCTCTCTCTCTCTCTCTCCCCTCACCTCCTCTCCTCTTTACATCCCTCCTCTCACCTCTCCTCCTTCTTCTTCTCCTCCTCCGTGACACAGTCGAGCAGACAGCAGGTGATGAAGGCCATGGACATGAGGAGGATGATGGCACAGCTGATGATGGATGCCACCACTGCCACACGGAACCCAAAGTCTTCTGACGGGGACACCGCTGGGAGAAAAGATAAAACATTTATCAATTAATTTATGAGATCTGTGTACAGATGTATAAAAACAAATCTCTCCAGAAAGTGATGGAAATATAATATATTTGAATGCCTTTTTAAGTGTATTGCATCCATTTAAAATAGACCTCGGTACCATGGTCCCTAAAATATGACATTGACCATGGTCAAAGAGCACATAAAACTATCTCCAATATATTCCTCTTATTTGGGATAATGAAGAGGCTGACAGGCAGGCAGACACAGCTCTGGGGGAGTTTGCAATCCATGCACTTTTTCCACTCAATTCATTCTGAAGCTTTAATATACTCCCACACACACACACACGCACGCACGCACGCACACTTTCCTAAGAGGACAACTTTAATTTTCACAATAGAGCCGAGTCTGTCTCATCCATAATGTATGACTGAAGTGACGGCTGTCTTCACATACTCTTAGCCATTGATTGGCCAGCAGAGCTGACTCCCTAGAGTCAGACGGAGAAGGGTGAGAGAGTGACAAACCTAACAGTCTCTCATTTGGACTTCTGTTCCTCATCAAATACAAATATGCTTTACATAAGCGGCTTACAAATATGAAAAGGACGTCAATTAATATTTCAAGAACAAACATAACCGGCACTGTACTAATGCTGAGTGCTTTGATTGCTGGCTGGTATGCCATTTTCTATGACAACATGTCCTAAAGGGTTGTATAGACTGGTGTCCTCAGACCAACCCTGCCATATACTAACATACTGTAACTATGAACATCCACACCTACAAGTAAAGACCAGTGGTACATCAGTGTGTGAGTATCCTATCAGCATTAGATGGGTCATTCCACTAATTTGGTGCCTTTTGAGAAGTGTAACTTTAAAAATACACTACCGTTCAAAGGTTTGGGGTCACTTAGAAATGTCCTTGTTTTTGAAAGAAAAGCAAATTCTTTGTCCCTTAAAATAACATCAAATTGATCAGAAATACAGTGTAGACATTGTTAATGTTGTAAGTGACTATTGTAGCTGGAAACGGCAGATTTTTTATGGAATATCTACATAGGCGTACAGAGGTCCATTATCAGCAACCATCACTCCTGTGTTCCAATGGCACGTTGTGTTAGCTAATCCAAGTTTAGCATTTTAAAAGGCTAATTGATCATTAGAAAACCCTTTTGCATTTATGTTAGCACAGCTGAAAACTGTAAATCTGGCCTTCTTTAGAATAGTTGAGTTTCTGGAGCATCAGTATTTGTGAGTTTGATTACAGGCTCAAAATGGCCAGAAACAAAGAACTTTCTTCTGAAACTCGTCAGTCTATTCTTGTTCTGAGAAATTAAGGATATTCCATGCGAGAAATTGCCAAGAAACTGAAGATCTCGTGCAACACTGTGTACTACTCCCTTCACAGAACAGTGCAAACTGGCTCTAACCAGAATAGAAAGAGGAGTGGGAGGCCCCAGTGCACAACTGAGCAAGAGGACAAGTACATTAGAGTGTCTAGTTTGAGAAACAGACGCCTCACAAGCCCTCAACTGGCAGCTTCATTAAATAGTACCCGCAAAACACCAGTCTCAACGCCAACAGTGAAGAGGCGACTCTGGTATGCTGGCCTTCTAGGCAGAGTTGCAAAGAAAAAGCCATATCTTCCTGTGTCCAGTGTCTGTTTTCTTTTGCCCATCTTAATCTTTTCTTTTTATTGGCAAGTCTGAGATATGGCTTTTTCTTTGCAACTCTGCCTAGATAAAATCTTCCTAGAAGTGACACAGGTTTGACAGAGGGACTGAATTTTAAAATGCTGAATTTTGGCACTTGACTTTAGCAAGCCTTTATTCATATTAAAGGACACATCATTTAATGTAACAGGCTTTTCAAATTATATATTGGTACACAATGTCTACATAAACTATCAAACTTGGAATGTGGAACGACCCAGATACATACGTTTACACCAGGGAGAGCCTCCTGACCACTGGGTGCTGTTGCTACCCCAGACACAGGACACCTCATTGCCCCCCACCAGACGGTGTCTGTATGGGCACTGCAGGGTGATCACCGTTCCCACATTGGTGCCATTCCCCTGAATGATCTTCTGGGTGCCCAGTGCGGGCAGGGGCATGGGCGTGCACTGGCCTGGAGGGAGAGATGGGAGATGCTAACTATGATATATACAGCCATATGTGAGCAGAACAGATAACTCAAACTAGAACAGACACAATAGAACTCTCAGAGGAGAGAGCACCACATGGAACCCTCACAATGGAATGCTGCCGCGTCCCTACAACACAGAACACTACATTGCAGAACACTCTGCATAGAAGCCCGTTGGGGGCTGCTCAGTAGTGCGTGACAAAAACACACACCACATCTGCAGCCCTGCACTTTGCTGCATCTAATGCTAATGGTATCAAAGCAGGAAACATGATAAATCATTAAATTAAAGGCCTGCTAGCTTGGCAGAAACTCAAGTCCCATCTGTGGCCATGTTAAACAGCTGGTAATCAGACTCAGCACAGCGCTGCAGGAAAATGGACTCCCGCTGTGAGCTCTGGTTTACACACTGAATTATGACCCTTAACAAAATTACACTGCTCTATTGTAAATACACCGGAGTGTATTTCGGAAGGAATCAAAGTAAGCCACAGTTTGTGGATAAACAAAACAGCTCTCTCACATCCTGTGAAGTGTGTTCAGTCAATTGTTTTTACACTGGCTGAGCTACTGTAACTGGTTAATATAACAAATAACACATTCACTGGGAACACTTTCATCTTATCACCTCAAGAGTACAATGGAAATGTAATTTAGGGAAATGGTCTGTGAAATCATGTAGCCTAGGCTTATTATGATTGTGTATAAATTGTTGCAGTGTCTCCTTGCCACCACAAGAGGACCTACATGTTCAAGAAATTACTTTTCTGAACTCAATGGTATCTGAAAGAGAGGAACCAAGTTGTTTTAATTCAAATACAGTTTGAAATAGTGTTAGTTAATTCCCAAACTTCAACTTCAAACATGAGAGTATTTCTTTGAACGCTAGCGAGACAGACAGACACAGACAGACAGACAGACAGACACAGACAGACAGACAGACAGACAGACAGACAGACAGACAGACAGACAGACAGACAGACAGAGATAGAAAGAACAAGAGAGATACAGAGAGAGAGAGAGAGAGAGAGAGAGAGAGAGAGAGAGAGAGATAGATAGATAGATAGATAGATAGATAGATAGATAGATAGATAGATAGATAGATAGATAGATAGAGAGAGAGAGAGAGAGAGAGAGAGAGAGAGAGAGAGAGAGAAAGGGAGAGAGAGAGCAAGCAAGAGAGTTATGTTGCTGACTGACTATTGGGTGGTAGGCTAATTCATAAACCATCATTTCTGCAGGGCAGGCAGACAGCGCTCTCCAGCAGTCTGTGGCTCATAGATTTCTGATCAAAGATATCAGTTCTCTGTCAGTTGGGCTGGGCAGGCAGGGTGAGTTATATTGCTGAGTAGGCCTTTCAAGGCCATGATGAAACCTCACCAGCCTGAACAGATCCACAGAAAACCCCATATCTATGCAACATTTCTTTAGTACACAAGGACTCCAGTTGTATGTACCTTGTGTGTGTGTGTGTGTGTGTGTGTGTGTGTGTGTGTGTGTGTGTGTGTGTGTGTGTGTGTGTGTGTGTGTGTGTGTGTGTGTGTGTGTGTGTGAGTGTGTGTGTATGTTTAAAAGTGTTGCTGTACATACTAGCTCAGTACAAACGCAGTGTTAGTTGGAGTGAAACTAAGAAACCTTGCTTTCCGAAAGACACCTGCAGCTTCTCAGACCATGTGATCTATCGGAACACACTCTCACTTCCCCTTTCCATTGATTTGCCCTTATACAAAATGCATTAAAACCATAGCTTATAAGACGTAAAAAACAATTTATTTTATTTAACCTTTATTTAACTAGGCAAGTTAAGACCTTTTTTTTCCATTTATGTTTTGTTGTCATAGGATAGTTTGTAAACATGTGATGCGTAGCTTGTAGAAAGTAGGCCTAATGTTGTTTTCCTGTAATGTAATTCATTGAGTACAGATACATTATATACATGAAGTGTTATTTGTGTCATGGAATGCATTTTCGCCCCAAAAATGTGCCTACATGTTGGTAGGTCCACTCAGTGATGGTATACACGCACAGTTTGCAGCTATATTTAACAAATCCATTAATCAAATGTATATTGCCTCCAATAAAGCAGGCACCGTAGTAATGACATGACATCTATGACCACATTGGATAGATCCCGAAGCTCGCTTACCTGTATAATTACGGCCACGGTTGCCGTTTTTGGTTGAATAAATAGTTCTGGAAACATCAACCACCGAAGCTGTGACCGTTGACATGTCGAACGTAATCTACCCAACGGTCGACAACCCCTCCAGGACGTGCGTAAAAACGACACGGAGACCCACAATAGTATGCTACCGTAGCCTACAGCCTACAGCTGGATAATTATAGTCACTGTGCTGGATTGTATTTGCAGCTGTCTCACTGCCTGTACGTGCTCACGCGTTTGCTTTTTTCTGTATCTTTCTCCCGGGCACACGGACCCATTAGTGTGTGTGTGTTAGTGTATCTGCTCGGCTTGTCGCGCTGCGCTCTGGGAACGCACTGACTGTCCCGAGCAAAATCCGTCCTTCTTTGTCTGCGAGATTCTGCTAAACTAATCGGTCTGTAGGCTATGTCAGAATACCACTTGGTTTACTTGATGCCACAGTAATATGCTTGTTGTCAGGGCGCTCCGAAGGTTAGCAGCATATAATTAGGAATTAGATTAGGCCTACATTAAGTAATGTAAAAGGATCGCTATGGTTGGTAGTGAGTTCCTCCTTTCAGTTCACAATACACAGTCATCTGTGTGTTTATGGGCTAGAGGTGATTCTCTCACATTGCCCCGCCTTCGTTGATCTGTTTGTGCACACATTAGACTTTATGACAATGGTAGGTACTATAAACTGTCGTTCAAAGCACTAAGCATATATACTCTTCAAAAAAAGAAACGTCCCCTTTTCAGGACCCTGTCTTTCAAAGATAATTCGTAAAAATCCAAATAACTTCACAGATCTTCATTGTAAAGGGGTTAAACACTGATTCCCATGCTTGTTCAATTAACCATAAATAATTAATGAACATGCACATCTGGAATGGTCATTAAGACACTACAGAAGGTAGGCAATTAAGGTCAGAGTTATGAAAACTTAGGACACTAAAGAGGCCTTTCTACTGACTGAAAAACAACAAAAGAAAGATGCCCAGGGTCCCTGCTCATCTGCGTGAACATGCCTTAGGCATGCTGCAAGGAGACATGAGGACTGCAGATGTGGCCAGGGCAATAAATTGCAATGTCCGTATTGTGAGACGCCTTAGACAGCGCTACAGGGAGACAGGACGGACAGCTGATCGTCCTCGCAGTGGCAGACCACGTGTAACAACACCTGCACAGGATCGGTACATCCGAACATCACACCTGCGGGATAGGTACAGGATGGCAACAACAACTGCCCGAGTTACACCAAGAACGCACAATCCCTCCATCAGTGCTCACAGCAAGAACTGGCAAATCTGGTGCAGTCCATGAGGAGGAGATGCACTGCATGTCTGTGGAACTTGTTCAGTTTATGTCTCAGTTGTCGAATCTTGTTATGTTCATACAAATATTTACACATGTTAAGTTTGCTGAAAAATAAACGCAGTTGACAGTGAGAGGACGTTTCTTTTTTTGCTGAGTATATAACCAGTCATTTGATGTACTATAAGCTATTTGGAAGTAGCCACATTTTATAGGCCTATTTCTTATAAGATGGAATTTATAAGCCTCAGATATCCATAATGTGCTTAGGGTGTACATACAGTATTATTGTTGCATGATGTAATGCTTCAAAAGATATCATGGAGACTTTGATAGTGTCCACCACTGCACACTTCAATCTGACATCACATGACAGGGTCTGGCTGGCTTACATCCTCTATTGACATTACTTACTCTAAAGGCATAAATCCACTGTACAGTTGTAGGCTACACAGATTTTTAACAGATGCTTATAAAAGCAATTTGCACAGATTATACTTTGTCAGGCTGGACATTTACTGAGGGGACTCCGATTGCATGACTCTGTCTAGAGCACGACAGCTCTACGGTGGGGGTTTGAACCTTGGCCATCACCATCACTTAAACAGCTAAACCATTAGTCTCTGCCTAGAGTTTCCTGGCCAGATTCGGAAAGTATTAAGTCCTGGAGGTTGCCCTTCTGATATATGGAATAGAAATGTAGCCTATTCATTATTTAATGTAATATGATTTACATGTGGCTTGCCACTCTGTTCTCTGTGCCAGAACAGGAATAATTGTCATCTTTATTAACAGTGGTCATTCATATGCATGGCTGTTAATGTTAATAGCCGGACAAGACCAGAGATAAACAGGAAAAAAGGATGGTGAGAGAGAAAAGTAGAGAGAGAGTGAGAGAGAGGGTTCAGAATAAGACTAGTCAGGGCCCATAATCAAGGCCAGTGAAATCTATCAGCAGGACAACTGTTGTTTGTTTGCCCATCATACCCTTCTCCACCAGCTGTCCAAGAACAAGAACAATCAGCCAAACAGGAAATCATGATGCTTGCTGTGCAGGGGTGCATTTGAATACATGACGTGGGAGTTGTTTTCAATCTTCACATCCTGGCTCTATAGAGCAGTCCTCTACCAACCAGTTAACATAATCAGTCTTTTCTCCTGAAGAAAGAGTAAATCACGTCACCGTCCAAGGCGTCCATTTCATTCCCTATAGCAGGGGTACTCAACTCGTACCCTATGAGGTCCGAAGACTGCTGGTTTTCTGTTCTACCTGATAATTAATTGCACACACCTGGTGTCACAGGTCCAAATCAGTCCCTAATTATAGGGCAACAATGAAAAAATGCAGTAGAACTGGCTTCGAGGTCCAGAGTTGAGTTTTTCCTGCTCCTTATTTTTTGCCCCAGCAGATTGTTTTGATGTGTCATGGTTCAATTAGCTTAGTGATAAACCATCTAATTGCTCCTGGGCGGGTATGAATCATTTTGCTCTATTATACTGCTCGTCAGCCTTATTAATGGAATAGCCTTTATGTCAGCCAAGAGCGACACCCTGCTCGTAGTGTATGGCCTACACACTCTAGTCTGCTCTCTCCACACAAAGCAAAACAGACTTCAGTGCAAAATGAGGTGCCAGGGTCACCAACGGAGGCAAAGTAACCATGTTAGTTAATGCTGCATTCATTCTGCCAGATTATTATTTTTTGGCATCTCACACAGCAACATGCAGCTCAAATAAATTGTTCGTACACAGACTCCCATTCAACTCATGAGTTTAAATTCAAATTGAATTGATCACACCCCACAGATTGTAGGTTTTCCCATTTACAAAAAAACTCATCCTTCTTCTTCCTCCAAACACGGCGAGTGGAGTTTAGACCAAAATGCTCTATTTTTGTCTCATCAGACCACATGACCTTCTCCCATTCCTCCTCTGGATCATCCAGATGGTCATTGGCAAACTTCAGACGGGCCTGGACATGCGCTGGCTTGAGCAGGGGGACCTTGCATGCGCTGCAGGATTTTAATCCATGACGGAGTAGTGTGTTACTAATGGTTACTTCTTTGAGACTGTGGTCCCAGCTCTCTTCAGGTCATTGACCAGGTCCTGCCGTGTAGTTCTGGGCTGATCCCTCACCTTCCTCATGATCATTGATGCCCCACGAGGTGAGATCTTGCATGGTGCCCCAAACCGAGGGAGATTGACCGTCATCTTGAACTTCTTCCATTTTCTAATAATTGCGCCAACAATTGTTGCCTTCTCACCAGGCTGCTTGCCTATTGTCCTGTAGCCCATCCCAGCCTTGTGCAGGTCTACAATTTTATCCCTGATGTCCTTACACAGCTCTCTGGTCTTGGCCATTGTGGAGAGGTTGGAGTCTGTTTGATTGAGTGTGTGGACAGGTGTCTTTTATACAGGTAACAAGTTCAAACAGGTGCAGTTAATACAGGTAATGAGTGGAGAACAGGAGGGCTTCTTAAAGAAAAACTAACAGGTTTGTGAGAGCCGGAAGTCTTACTGGTTGGTAGGTGATCAAATACTTATGTCATGCAATAAAATGCAAATTAATTATTTAAAAATCATACAATGTGATTTTCTGGATTTTTGTTTTAGATTCCGTCACTCACAGTTGAAGAGTACCTATGATAACAATTACAGACCTCTACATGCTTTGTAAGTAGGAAAACCTGCAAAATCGGCAGTGTATCAAATACTTGTTCTCCCCACTGTATATAATATATATATATATATTTTTTTTTTAAGTAACACAATAAAATAACAATAATGAGGCTATATACAGGGGCTCCCGGTACCGAGTCAATGTGCGGGGGTACAGGTTAGTCGAGGTAATTTTTACATGTAGGTAGGGGTAAAGTGACTATGTATAGATAATAAACAGCGAGTAGGGGGAGTGGGGGGGGGGGGTGGGAGACAATGCAAATAGTCCAGGTGGCCATTTGATTAATTGTTCAGCAGTCTTATGGCTTGGGGGTAGAAGCTGTTAAGGAGCCTTTTGGATCTAGACTTGGCGCTCCAGTACCGTTTGCCGTGTGGTAGCAGAGAGAACAGTCTATGAGTTGGGTGACTGGAGTCTTTGACAATTTTTAGGGCCTTCCTCTGACACCGCCTAGTATATACATCCTGGATGGCATGAAACTTGGCCCCAGTGATGTACTGGGTCGTACGCACTACCCTCTGTAGTGCCTTACAGTCGTAATGCAGAGCAGTTGCCATACAAGGCGGTGATGCAACCAGACTTTCTTGGTGTATTTGGACCTTGGTAGTTTATTGGTGATGTGGACACCAAGGAACTTGAAACTTTCGATCCGCTCCATTCTGTATGCTGTTTATTACTTCAATTCAAATTCAATTCAAGTTCAAGAATTGAATTGGAATTTTAGGCATTTTCAATTAAATTCTGAATTGAGCCCAACCTTGGGACATACATGGATATGCACAGACAGACCCAGAACGTCATACATAAACTCCTGGTCTTTGGGCTACACTCTGCTTGATATGTGAGTCTTCAGACTTCAGACAGCCACGTTCACCCGAGGTACACCAGACACCACTTCAGACACACACGCAAGGATGCACACACATACTGTATACACACACATACTCTTTGTACGATTTGTTTAAATAACAACTCAAGAATTGCAGAGCCACATGATTTTGGACTGAACCATCTCTTCCTTCTGCTAAATCCTTCTCCTTCCTGCCTCCTGACTCTGCCTCTTCGATCCTACTCTCCTCCCTTTCCGCCTTATTTGACTCTCACTGTCCCCTTTCCTCCCGGCCGGCTCGACCCTCCCATCCTGCTCCATGGCTGAGTGACTCAATGTATGCTAACAGAACAGGGCTGTGGGCAGTTTTCCTTAAAAAATTAAGGAAAACTAAACCTCCAGAGGACCTATCATCCTTCCACTCCCTCCTCTCTAGCTTCTCTTCTTCTGTATCCGCTGCTAAAGCTGCTTCCTATCACTCTAAAATTCCAAGCCTCTGCTGCCAACCCTGGGAAACTCTTTTCCACCTTCTCCTCCCTCCTTAATTCTCCACCTCCTCCCCCTCCCTCCTCCCTCTCTGCAGACGACTTTGTCAAAAAGAATGATGACATCCGCTCCTCATTCACGCAGCCTACTGGGTCCACTGGTCCCACTCACACAGAACTACCCTACCCACGCCTTGACCTCTTTCTCCCCTCGCTCTCCAGATTAAATCCTGTGACTACTGTTGTCCAGCTGCCCGACAACCTGCCCACTTGACCCCATCCCCTCTTCCCAGGGCCGGCCCAAGCCTTTATGGGGCCCTAAGCAGAATTGATTTGGGGGCCCCTCGGTGCCGCCAATACGATTGATTATTGTCAATGCTTGATTAGTCGCACACTATAAATCTAACAAACCAATTAGCAGTTTTATTAGTTGTAGCTGTGTTGCTTACATCCTACCAATGTCTGCCTGGCATGTTTTTACCCTTCTAAGTTTTTTTGTTTTAACAGTAGCAAACCCACAAGAGTGGTCAGGTGATACATTTGTACTTATAAATATATAAATATTCAGTCTTACAGTACTAAGTGGCATAGTTAATGTGGTGTAATGAAACGTATCAAAATAAACCAGATGCATTTACTGTAAACAAGTTAACCAGTTTATTTTAATTTGCAAAAGTGCAGAACAATCAACTACAAATAAAATAACCTAAGATAAACAGTATCTTCTTGTATAAAAATGTATGCAAATGTAAAAAACAGACAATATTAAATTAAATATTTAAATAATGACATAAAATGGACAGATGGACCTGTAACAATATAACAATAATGGTTCAAGAATAAAATATAAAGCTGAATAACAACTACAAATGAAATAAAATGTCAAGAGTATCTTCTTATATGAAAAATAAATGAAAATGTAAAAAACAGACAATATTAAATTAAACAGATACTTAATGGCATGAATTGAACATAGGAACCTGTAACAATATAACAATAATGGTTCAAGAATAAAACTATTTACAGATGTGCAAAAGGTTAGGAAAAGAATGCAACAAACAATTACAAAATAAACACTTTAATTTAGACAAAATTCCTCAAATGTAATACAAACTACCTCAATATTGCACTTTTTCCTTAGAATTAGTGTTTCCGGGCTTTTCTGGAGGCAAAGTCGTTTATGACATCACTATAAGAGATCTGGCGGCCAATTTCGTTATTGTTACTAATTAGTGCAAGTCCACTAAGTCTGTCTTGAGCCATGGAAGATCTCAACTAGTTTTTGATCAATTTGAGTTTAGAAAAGATCCGCTCTGCAGACGCAACAGTCACAGGGAGAGTGCAGGCTATCCGGAGAGCTACCCAAAGATTTGGGTACAATTCACAGATCTAATTTTGAGAGAGGTAAGTGAGAAGCTCAAATGTGGTCATCTTTGCTTGGGGGAGTTCTGGAAGGCTCTCCATCTCTGTAGCAAGTGCACTCCCGTTAACATCAGCCTCTTCTCCACAGGTGAGTTTGTCTCCAAGAAGCTTACACTGGTCACTCCGTGTCTGTGCATCAAGCTGGCTAAAGCTGAGAAGCACTCCAAAGTTGTCTCTAACTTCCCCCAGAGACTGAAAGCGGTCCTCCAAAGACTGGATGCTACAGTCTACCACAGCATTAAAAAATGATACTTCCAGTCCCTTCATTGCATCATCTAGTGGCTCATCCGCTGCCTCGTAGGCAAAGTGCCTTTTGGTGGACCGCAGCCTCTTCTCCTTCAGCACTGCCTCAGTGTCCATTTGTTCACACATTTATTTTGCTGAGACCTGCGCATCCTTAAAACCAGTAGTCCTATAACTGACAAAATTTTCTTTGTTTTTCTTAATGAGGCCCACTGCTACATCAAGCTGCATGTTGGTTGATTGAAGGAGCTTGCTTGTGGTGTTAATTCTGGAGAGAATGTCATACCAGACCACACAGCAAATTTGAAATCTAAATGATCCAATTTCTTTAGCAAGAGAGTGGGCCTCAACTTTCACTGTGGAGTCATTAGCATGTTCCCTGACTTCTAACAAAGCTTCTCTCACCTTGCCTGTTTGGAAGTGTAAAGGTTCAATACTGTTAACCCGGCTTTCCCATCGCGTTTCACTCCAGGATCCAGGACTTGAGTGTGACGTCCACATTCTTCTGCAAGATGGCCCACCTTTGAGGAGAACCTGAGAAGAGTCTATAAAGTTTTTCCACATTTCCAAAAAAACAAGTGGCATCCCTGGATGCTTTAGCAGCATCTGAAATCATTAGATTTAAGGTATGTGCTCCACAAGGCACATAAAAAGCATGTGAACAGCCTAGCCTGCACACCTTTATTTTTGCCCTTCATGTTTGCACCATTGACATACGATTGTCCCCTACAGTCCTGGAAAGGGACGTTCAATCCTTCAAGCCTGTTAAGAATGAGTGTGGACACGCCTAGACCAGTAGATTCAGGAGACAAGTAGATTCAGGAGCTATGAGAAATCCCAAGAAGTGTTCCTTTATCTCTGGTGTTTTGCCAAGACTTACAGTGCGCACGACAACAGACATCTGTTCTTGTTGACTAACATCTGGAGTGCAATCCAATATTATGGCATAATATTTCAAATCTTTAATTTCTGCCACCATTCTGTCCAGTATTTTGTCACTGACACAGCATATCAGCTCATTTTGGATTGGATTCCCCAAGTACGTGATATGCTGTGCTCCACTGTCGATTCGTCTCATGTGATCTTTCAAAACAGAATCAAATTTAGCTATCAGTTCCACTTCTTTTAGAACGTTCCCATTGTTATCCTGATGTAATGTATCAACAGATCCCCTGAGTGCCAGATGCCTTTCTGCCAAGGACTGAATAATACTAATTAAGAGTGTGAGAACATCTCCAGCAATTCCTTTCTGCCTCCAAGAGGGCCATTTCTGTCTCATCGATAGTTTTCCCCTTTGAAAGACGGAGTGCAAAATCCTTCCATTTCACCATGTTGTTGCAATGATATTTTCATGCTGTTTCAGTAGTGCACCTATATTGACCCAATCCTGTTGTCTGTAGGTGTAGTGGTAACGGAAGCTTCGGGCCATCAGGTTTTTTAGGGAATGTGACATTTTCCTTTATAGGCAGTGGACCTCTGCTTACCAGATCAGTCCTTTCTGAGTCGGACAGGATAGATGACCACTCAGCTGGGTCTACTGGAGGAGCTGCAGATCCATGGTGTTGGCTGGAAGTTGCTAAGGGAGTATTTGGGACATCGATCCCAATGACCACAGAAGTAGAAGGACCTATAAGTAAATTACATTAATAATTATAATTAGAAATATTAAACTGAGCAAATACAAAGGCTGCTGTGCTATTAACTTACCTGCCACATCTGCTGAGGTTGAAACAGACATGGAAGGAACAGTAGGATCAGTGGATGCAGGTGCTGATAAGTGCTCCTCACATATAATAATTATTACTACAATAATAATTATTATAATAATAAAAGCTAGCCATGTTAGAAGTCATATTAGAAGGTAATGCAACTGTCTGTCAAAACTAAAAAAAGATCTCTTAAAAGGCTTGATTTATCTATATAAATATATTGATCTGGGATTGTTGAAAACTCACCTGCTGCATCATCATGCACTGTAGCACTGGTACTTGGGGCAGGTGGCTTAGTGCCCCACCTCCAAAATATTTAAACAGTGCTCCTAGGGAAGTTTCATAAGAGTACACAGTTGACGGAACAGACTGTTATTTTAACAACATAAATTATTATACACAGCAGCAAGCTATCTGTACAACTGAAACAAAAACTCTAAATCTATAACTAGCTAATTGAGGCATAATGATATTGGAATATAATAGCAAAGACCCCAAAATGGTAGGTTAATGTAAATATCGTTAAGCTGTCATCCGTACCAAGTTTATGGAACAAAACCTTATTTTTTAAATAGATATCCATTAACAAGTTATTTTTTACACAGAAGACAAAAACTTTAATCTATATCTAGCTTAGTCATATGTCGAATTATATTAATATGTCAAGGCTATTTACTATTCTGCTGATAGTCCTCGAATAAAATGACTGGTTGCTGTATCGGCTGCTGTCAGAGGCAGCCCCCCACGGGAATTGATTAAACCAGTAGTATTAGCTTGCCAGCTCATTAACATAATATTGCGTTTAATATTGCGTTTTTGTATAATTACAATTTACATAATATATTACAAAAAAAAGTTGTCATTTCATGTGCTCTTGGTGGGGCCCCTGGTGGCCACGGGGGCCATAAGTAGCCGCTTAGTTCGCTTATGCCTTGGGCCGGCTCTACCTCTTCCCTTCTCCATGGAGATCTTTTTCCATTCCTCACTTCCTTCATGAACTCATTCCTGACCACTAGCTGCATCCTCTTTGACTTCAAGATGGCCATAGTTGCCCCTTTAAGAAACCAACACTCGACCCCTCTGATGTAAAAAACGACAGACCTGTATATCTTCTTTATTTCTTTTCCAAAACACTTGAGCGTGCTGTCTCTGACAAACTCTCTCGTTAGCTCTCTCAGAACAATCTTCCTGACCCTAAACAGTCATGCTTCAAGATGGGTCACTTAACTAAGACTGATCTCCTCTGTGTCATGGAGGCTCTCCACTCTGCCAAAGTTGACTCTTGCTCTGCCAAAGTTGACTCTCCCTCCTCTGTTCTCATTCTCCTATATCTATCTGCTGCCTTCGACACCGCAAACCATCAGATCCTCCTCTTCACCCTCTCAGGGTGTCTCAGGCTCTGCACACTCCTGGATTGCATCCTACCTGGCAGGTCGCTCCTACCAGGCAGCGTGGAGAGTATCTGTGTCTGCACCACATGCTCTCACTACTGGTGTCCCCCAGGGCTTGGTTCTAGGCCCTCTCCTCTTTTCTCTTTACACCAAGTCAATTGGCTCCGTCATATCCTCTCATGGTCTCTCCTATCATTACTATGCTGATAACACTCAACTACTTTTCTCATTCCCCCTTTTGACACTGAGGTGGTGACACTGCTAAAATGTCTGAAACCCTACATCTTCAAAGAGTATCTTAAATAAGACATCTGTCTTATTCCCCTCACCAAAACAATTTATAAGAGCTACTTCACTACTTGAAAAGACACCCCACTTTGAAGGCAGATCTCAGTTGTGATGTTAAACCATGGAGTGAGTAGAGTATCTTTCCTTGCAGCACACTGCGTCTCTCTGTAGGCGAAAGGCAACCTCAGCCCTAGGCTATATAGACCTAATGGATGAGAGAAGACTGCCAACACTGTTCAAATGGAATGAGAGTCCTGGGGTTCCTTTGAAATTGGGTTTGAGTTTGGATCAGGACTGTTTCTTTACTCTTTTTTTCAGAACTATTGCAGAGCTACGTGCAGTAAAAGAAAGTAATTGTATGAGTCAACAGAGAGATGTGCCTTTATGTCAGTTGAAAGGAAGAAGAGTAGCAGAGAGGTTTTTTAAGAAGAGGATCTTAGACATTAAACCCCACCCCAACACCTGGACAATCTAACTTCCTCATTTATAAACATAGACAGTCAAAGAGAAAGTGTACGGCCAAGACACACCTGGCTATATCCCTCTACATGGTAAAATGTAGAGGGATATTTCCCAAAGGTAAGTTGAAATGGGACTCAAAGGGATAATGGCAGTTGGACATTATACTGTGTTGACGGTCACAGTGAATCACTCAAAAAGCATTAACGATACAGATTCAGTGAATCAACACACCTGCTGTTTACAGTATTTGTCCACAATAATTGAAGTCCTTCAGGTTGGTTTACTTTTCACTATCCAGCAAGCAATGTATCACGTGTGTGTGTACTTAGTGTTAGTCCGCAGAGCTTGAGGGAGCACAAACGCACACACACACACATGCACGCACACGGGCACACACAAACACACACTGGTGACACTCGTTGAGTTTGGTAGTAGCTCTGAAGTTATCCTCTCCGGTGTTGGAGAAGGTTGCCCAGCAACAGTGAATTTGTTCTGGCATGGTTTCTGCCCTCACAGTTTGGGCTCTCAGCATCATCTATACATATCTATCCATATCCTCCTCTGATCTATCCATCCCTATCCTGTTCTGAACCACAAGGGCTCAATACAACACAGCAGGGGCATCGAGGAGCAGAGGAGGAGGAACCAATTAATTCCAATAGGATCAATACAGTTAGTTCTAGTTCTACGGTATCGATATGTTAGTTCTATGTCTGTCTAAAAACGGACCAGCTCCCTCACTTTAAGTAGTTGTACTGACTTATTCTTACATTCTGGCAACATGATCAAACTAACATAATACACATTATTCTATATCACAACCATACCGTTCAAGCTTTGGGAGTGAAGGGTTTTAACATACAGTAGCTTGCTGCATGCCAATAACATACTGTGTGTTATGTGTGTTCCAATTGCTGTGTTGCCATATAGAGTAAATAAATGAACAGGCACATGGTTGAAAAAAAACTGAGCCTTCAGCACCGAGGGAAGGAATTGTGGTGAGGGTATGAGAGAGAAGGGGGAGATGCTGTGAGTTTAGAAAAGTAAAAGAAAGGAATGTGGGAGAAAAAGTCAGGGAGAAATAAAAGCCAGAGAGTGGGTCAGAGAGAGTCACAGTGAGGAAGAGAGAGTCAGAGAGAGAGAGCCGAGAGAGAGAGAGAGAGAGAGAGAGAGAGACTCATTCATTTGAAGGGTGAGAGATTCAGGCTGCTGAGGTTATTTTATTAACGTAATCTGTCCGCCAGACTTGTCCTCAGATCCCCAAAGCCTCCTGTCCTCCGGGAAGAGAGAGAGACTGAGAGAGAGCGGAAGAGAGGGCGAGGGAGAGAGAGAGAGGCCGAGAGAGAGAGAGAGAGAGAGGGCAAACAGAGCGAGGTCAAACGAAGGAAAGTACAAATGAACGAGTGAAGGGGGTCACCTCGGTGTGTCCGCTCTGACACTGACACCGCTGGAGAGACCCGCTCATCACACAGGTAATTAACCACAACAGAAGGGGCTCCACGGATGCTTCTAACACCCCCGTCAACACCCACACATCTAGGCCACACACAGCGAGTAGGAGGGGTCTGTGTGGAGGAAGGAGTGGAGGGGGAGTCAAGGTGCCATCTCCAATGTGCACTTCTGTACATTTATCTCCCTGTTAAGGACGTTTTTTGTTTCGTAATAGATTAACATATACTAAGGCAGGAGTGTCAAAGTGCGCAGCACTGCTGGTTTTCATCAGTCCTACTTCCTCTCTCAAGGACTGATCCAGTTCTGTGATTCAGTATCACTCAATCAGCTACCAGTGGCAAATTAAAACCTGTGACTTGAAGTACCATATTAAACCCGCCTTAGCCATTTGAGAGTGAAACTGCTTATTCCACCGCCTTTCTGTTCTCCACCAAAAATACAGATCCACCCCTCCTCCCCGGTGATCCTAATGCATCATCATTAATGCTGTGATCCCCGCTCTATGTCTCTAATTGTGGGAGCAAATGTCATCACTCCAGACTGGATCAATAACCTACTGTAATACACCATCATATAACAGACGGATCAGTACAGTCCCTTATTCGGGTTAGGAAATGGAGAAAGAGAGAGAGAGAGAGGAAGAGAAAAAATAAAGATACATATAGAGGGATAAAGAGAGAGAGAGGAGGAGGTGTGAGGTGGGGTAGAGAGAGAAAAATAAGGCTTTAAATGGAAATTGAGTCTATCAACTCTTTTTGTGCAACAAATCTCCCCTCAATCTCATGTACAGTCCAGGGTGGCAGGAATAGTGTCAATGCATTAGTCAGCGCAGCATGAAGAGGACATAGTTTAATACCATTGAGATGATGGATACACAGAGGCAGGCAAAAAGGGAAAACTGTATATTAAGCATTTCTGGGGCTTAGGAAATAGGAATTTCTAGTGTTGTAAATGAAAAGGTATGGAGAACAGTGGTTGTAGATCAGCTCAACATCCATAAGGATATGGTAATAACCACTGAGCTGATGAATACAGGAGTACTGGAGATGATTAATGTGCTAGATGTCTGCAAGGGAGGGTGTTCATCATACAGCACTATGAGGGAAACCTTGAGCCTTCACACATGCATGGGAGAGCACACACACGCATACAGTACATGCACGCTTGCATATACACAAACACCAGTGTTGTAGTACTCGAGACCACATATTGAGTGTATTGGTCTTGTTACATTTTTAGTCGGTCTTGACTAGGTCTCGGACAGTGAAGACTCTTCATTTCTTTCACATACCAGCAGAGAAAAAAAAGTAATAATTATCAGATTCCATTTAGTCAGCACATAAAACCGCTACGCCAGGCCAAAAATATACACTCCTTTCTTGAAACATTAATATCTTCACAGCCTTCATATCTATTATAGACGTTTGCGCAGTGGCGAATGTATAGGCCTTCAGTGTGACAGGTTTGTGATTCTGAAAGGACAGCACCTTGCTGCTTTTTCTTCCCCAACTCCGTCTTCTCCAGACATTCTGTGCATCCATGAATCAACGTAAGTCCACCGAATCTGTTATCTTTCATCTGAACTATCAGTTGCGATCGAGAGAGGGGGACAACAGTTATTATTTATAGTTATTACCTCGGAGCGTGATTTGGAGCACATGCTTCAAACCTATTGTGTTATGTCAATGGACAATGATCACGGCCGTATAGATTATCACAGACCAATTATTCCACCGACATATGGTTGAAATGTAACGAAATTACATGTATATATGAAGACAAACCTGGAAGGATGAAATCGGAAATGTTATTATTATTTGCGGAATTGATAAATCCTGATATCAAATTGATAGAGATTGTAGATTGAATAATTGATAACTGATTGATTTATTTGTATTATTATTCTCATGATTAGGATGAATGGTTATGAGCCTAAATGACTCAATCACAATTCCTGTAGAATTCTTATTGAACTGAATTGCTGAATAACCTAATTATGTTAATAAGGAGAACGATTGTTATGATTTGACTTTTGCGATTATGAATTTGATTGGATACATGTTATTCTGTTTCCTTTGTTATGCAGCATAGACAAACTACCCAGTAAATATACCACTTTGTTGTTCATGGAATTCCTGCCTCAGTCTCCTCCATTCCTCTCAGTTACCTGACCCATGACCACCTGTTCACCGTTACTATTGTCAGTCATCCTACCTGTCCAGCTACTCTCATCCTTCTTGGAGAGGAACAAACAGGGAGTTGACCCGACCACCACTCCACATGGACCTGACCTGTCGGCCTTTCTTTCCCAATCTGCTCCTCTGGTACAGCATGGCACACAGTCCCCGGGAAGCTCCAAGGCTAGCAGCCAGCACGGACCCCGGAGGACAGGCCGCTCCGCCAACACCCTCTATGCCAGTGACACCAGTTAGCATTACTCCTCTATCTAGCCAAAGCCCCTCTCCTTCACCTTTCTGCCAATTACCAACAACGGCAAATCGTTCCTCTCATCCAGGGCGTGGGCCAGGCCAGTCATCAACCATCAGGTGGGAGAGCTCTCACTCCATTCCGGCTGCCACTAATGTAGGGTCTGGGACAGTAGGGGACAGGCCCAACGAGGCCACCGTGAGCTCATCAGCAGTCCTGGGTTTATCCTTATTCCGCAACCGGAAGAGGGAGCCAACATCATGAAACTGCTAGTAGCCTCGTCCTATGGGATTCCCAGACCTAAATTGCCATACTTTGACAACGGAAAGGAGATTGATTTTGTCCTTTTGGAAATGGCATTGGAGAGCCTACTGGGTATTCACAGTCATCTGTCAGAACGCTATAAATACCAAATACTGATGGACCACTTGCGGATTCCCAGTGCATACAAGCTGGCAAAATCCTTTATGCTCTCCGCAACACCATACACTGCCGCTCTCCAGGCCCTGAAAGCGAGATATGGTGAGCCACGCCAGCTAGTCCAGAATGAACTAAACAACATCCTGAACACGTCTCCAATCAAAACAGGAGACCATGCTGCCTTCTAAGAGTCCTCCCTTGCTGTCCAATCCCTGACCTCCAATCCGTTGAAGGAGAAGATGGGAACGAGCTGAAATGTGGCTCCCACGTGGACAGACTCCTTGGCAAGCTTCCAGCCTACCTCAGAGACAGTATCATCAAACATTGTTTGAATAAAGGCATTCTGAAAGAGGGCTCGAGAGGCACCTATGCCCTCAAAGACCTGGCAGCATGACTGCAGGTGAAGGCAAGGGCGAAGAGCATCGCCCACAAGGCCACAATCTCAGCCACAACCTCTGGGGTAAGGACTGAGTTTGAACGCAAGGAGAGACCAGGCAAGCTAGAACGTTGGGTTGAGAAGTGCTGGGGCATTCTGTTGAAGTGTTTTACAACTAGATGTGTCCACCTGGACCTACTGGACAGTTTGGATACTGAAGCCTTCCTCATGGCCCTACGGCGATTTATCTCCCGACAGGGGAAAACCCTACGAGATCCTTGCTGACAGAGGTACAAACTTCACGGCAGGAGAAAACAGGTTGGAGGAAGCCTTCCAAGCAATGGAACCAACCCTCTAGGATCAACTGGTGGACCAAATTTCCTCAAGGAGCTCCTCATTTTGGAGGAACATGGGAGCGAGAGATCAAATCGGTGAAGACGGCCTTATGAGTCGTCCTGGGGGACCAAACTGTCACCGAAACGGTCTTACGGACTGTCCTGATAGAGGTGGAAGGGATACTGAACTCCAAACCCTTGGGATATCTCTCTGCAGACATCGCTGACCCACATCCAGTTACACCGAATCTGCTCTGGATGGGGCTTTGAAACGCCTCACTTCCTCAAACCATGTATGCTGATACCAACCTCGTTGGCAGACACCGGTGGCGACACAGCCAGATCTTGGCTTGCAATTTCTGGGCCTGATTCATTCAGGATTACCTACCAAGCCTACAGCACAGAGGGAAATGGCAGAAACCCACCCAATCAGATTGATGTGGTTTAAGCATCATTGTGCACCACCGTGGACTTAGATTTAGACAATCAAATTTTAGTATTTGAAAGTTAACATTTAAAAAATCTATAGGAAAAGTCATTTAAAAAACAAAGGATTTTTCACACAGAGTGCCTTTTCTTCGCTGGGAGGGCCGTTTGGGAACAACATTTAATTATACCCACTTCTCCAGGCACCACTGCACAGGGGCGATGAAAAGACAGCAGTCACAGTAATAGTTAGTCAAGAATGCTCCAGATAACATGTAAACAGCCTAACCAGCTCTGCTTAGGCGAGTAAAATGGTCAGAGTGAGGTGTTCTCTCATTTGTGTCTGGAAGTAGCTAGCTAGCAAGCTAGACAATTTTAGCCAGTTAGCTTGGGTGCTTGGTTGGGACAAGCATGCATTGACAGGCAAGCTGCAGAAGGACGAGGAGGCTACAACGCCCCATCGTTTATCAGTGCAAATTTGACAGCCAAGTAGTTGAAAATGTCTGAGAGGGTTTATCTAATGTTCCTTTGTTATATTTGCTTATCTTGCTCTGGCTAGCATTAGTTGTTGATCTTGTTGTTGTTGATGTGCGTAACTGAGGGATAGAGAGCCTACCTTTTTATGGTTTTTTGATCAATAGGACTGTAAAGTTCCCAAATGTAAGCGCAGTGCAATAAAAAACACTGTTCCACTCACCAGATGATGATCATTTGAAACGTAAATTCTTGTTGAAAGTTATTCTTGAAAAGGTAGAAGCTAACAAATTAGCAACAACATCCTTTTTGATAACACCTGCTGCAGCCCCTGCAAACTAGCCGACTGCAAAAGCTAGCTAGCTAGATCGTGTAAAAACTCAATATTGCACAGTGACCTGTTGGCCTTTCCATGCATTTTGGTAAAAACGGTCCCACTCATCAAAATGTGATTGGTTTATTCCACTGTCACTCCAAATGTTTGCCCTAATACAGTTGAATGACAAATGCCTTTATATAGTTTATGATGGCCTAATCAATGGCTGATTTAGCTAGCTAGATTTATCTCCCCAGAGACCAGCAAAGAAAAATCCAGATTTTCTCCTTTTTTCTCTTTGTGTTAAATAATAATAATTTTATAAATCCTTAGCCCTTCTCTGAAGGCATAGAAGGTCCATTGTTCCCCACTGTATTTGGGTTAGTAATAATTTGTAGAGTGGCTCTATTTTCTCTCAGCATACATTATCTTTAGAATCCATATGTTGTACTGAAATATGAACACAAAAATATTTGACAAATTCCAAACATGGTCTTGAATTGGACTCACATTTTTCTGGTCTCGGTCTTGACTAGGTCTCGGACCCCTTGTCCCCCTGCCGGTCTCGGTCTTGACTAGGTCTCGCTTTAGGTGGTTTCGAACACAACACTGACACACACACATAAACATTAATCAACCTCATGCTACTGATATATGCTAATGTTGTGAGGCAGAGCCTACTTTGTGTTGGGCCTGCTCTTGTCTCAGCAGGACTGTTGTGAGAGCATTTAACATGAGGTTACTGGCGACTAGGGTCGTACGATACAGTACAGGCCAATGGCACAGACAGAACCTACACTCAAAACAACATTGCAATAGGAGAAACAAGTAATTGATCGTCAGATCACAGAGAGAGAGATGCTGTCTTGGAGTATATGTCCCTCAGTGAGACAAATTAACAGTTGTGCTGTGGCCTTGATCAATGTTTCAGTGTGTGACTGCCTGGTCTCAGTGATCTTTTTCCATGGTCTGTCCTGAGAGGCATGGATCTGAGAAAGTAGTTATAGCTCTGTTAGCTGATAACCATGCTGCTGCAGAGTATAACCCCCACTGAGCTATTGACACAGAGCTCTCTGTGGGGGGCTGGGAGTGCTCTGGAGGACAGGAGGAAAGAGGTGAGGAGGGGAGAGTGGGAGGACAGGGGGGGAAACAGGGAGGCAACAATGGGAGAGTGGAGGCAAGGATGGGGAGAGGGGGAGGCAAAAAGAGAGGTCCAGGGGGGTATTGAGGGTCTGGGATGAGGATATTTGCGGCCACAAGAGAAATCCTAGCAGGGACAGTTTCCAGAATGACCAATTTGAAGGTTTGTTAGTCTCTGGGTAGAAATGTATTGAGGGAGGAGGAACATTGGATCTGTTACTAAGCTGAACTACAGTGACTGCAGTATCACAGACTAACAGCTACATTTACTCCAGAGGCATTTTGTAAGTGATAAAAGTGATAAAGATGGATGTAGAGAGAGAGAGGGAGAGTTAGAGAGATAATTTGTACCTATGATTGTTTTGGGGAACAATAGTTGATCCTTCTGCTTGGAAATGTATGTTTCCTGTCTTCTCACTCTTCTTCTATGGCAGTGTCTGCGAAGAACTTCCTGACCAGTGTCTCAGGTTGCCATGGTGATATGACTGCTTCTGTTGAGTAGCTCTGAGACTGAGGGTGAGACATAATAACGGTTGTTTGAGTGAGTGGGGTGGTTCAATAACTAATTGTTACTTCTTTTATCCACCTTCCCTCCCGCAACTTTGATACATTTTTCTTCATCTTACCAGAAACTAAACTATCGAAATACTTGTATGGCTGTCAGGTGTTTTTGTGGGAAAAAAACAGGGAAAAGATTCTTACACACACACACACACACACACACACACACCATCCCTTCTTTGGGAATAATTTATATCTGTATGCAATATTGATCTGATTGAGTCAGTATACAATATACAGCGGTCTCCTTGCATTGCTACCTAGACTCCTTGCTCCAGCCAAATGCTATGCCACACCCACGGACGTTAGTTTCTTCGCCGCAATGAGTCTGGATCTGAGTACCCCCCTTTTGGGGCCATCTGACTGGTCCAAAAGCGGATGGGTTGGACAAGAGCAAGAACATACGTGGGTAAAGCGGTGGTTTGACAATTCGTCATTGGCTTTGATACTGTTTGGTATAAATCCCCTCATGCTCCTCGGCACAGCAAACAATTTCAATGATGGCACTCAGACTAAAGTATGTAGCGAACGGCAGAGCAGTGTAATAATTTAGTATGAGTCGTCAGGCTATATACAGTATCTCCCACTGTGGCTGCATTCTGTTGTTCTACGATTGAATGCTGCCATGCATGGCTGTGTTTTCTATAAATGGGTAAACTGTTAATCTCAAACACTCCCTATCCATGGAAAACACAATCTCGACAACTTTTTGATACCTGATGCAAAGAGATAAACATTTTTTTAAGTATCACACTTCAATAATGTACATAGGTGCATTGTTAAGCAAGGCCCTGACACTGTCATCCAGCCACAAATGTCAATTTCTAGCAAAGCTAGTGTTTTCAGAGTGAGATCATCCACTTCTCTGTTTGTCTCAGCTCTGACTACTGTACTGTCTTCCTCAGACAATTAAGTGTTTAATGAGGGATGAGTCGGAGGCGTGTCTCTTGTACCAAATAATCTTTAAACAAGCACTCATTTGGTCTGTGTCGTTCCATGATGAGAAGATGGCTTCAAGCTCCTAGGCAACTTTGCAGTATTTTGTTTTTTTATGTGTTATTTCTTACATTATTAGGCAAGAATTGTTGTGTTATTACATACAACCATTACACCGCAATAACATCTGCTAAACATGTGCATGTGACCAATAAAATGGGATTTGATTTGACATAGTTCCACAGTTCTACGTCAGATAATCAGTACGGTGCATTTACATATTACGTATCAACTAGTGATGATGGCCCAGAAAGTCTCACTATCTGCTTGTCTTATGAAGCCTCCATTTTGTGATGAGTCTACTTTGTGAGTCTTCTAGTCTCCCTCATCAGATGTGTTCTGTCTATATTCTGTATCTTCAAGCAAATGTCAAGTTATTTACAGATATTCTTTTTACAGCGGGAAATTGTATGTGTGTGTGTATGTGTGTGTGCGCACGTGCATGTGTGTACACTGTGCAGTAGGCAGGTTGTTTTCAGGTTAAACACTCTCAAGGGGGAAGCTGATATCTGTTGTGAGATGTGTTAATGTCCCATGAAATTACTCTGGTTCTGTCATGATAAATGTCTCCTCTTTACATGGATAGGTTGTTAAGGGTGGAGAAGGCCGATTTATCTTTCTTTAGTTGGAGAAATCTCAGTTGTTCTAGTTCCCTGCGCAGGGAAAACACTGGTCACTCTCTGAAACACTGTCAAATGGACCTCGCACTCATCATCATTACATTCAGCTTTAAGTGGAACTGACAGCATTTTAACTATGCAGATATGAAACAAACAGACAATCATAATATCAGTCAAAAATGTCAAATTCCCAGTTTATGCTACACATTTGTTTTATAAGACGCTTTAAAAATAGGTTATATTTGACTAATATTCCGTGACGTTGAGTAAGGTACAGTACTGTTCAAAGGTTTTAGGCAGGTGTGAAAAAATGCTGTAAATTAAGAATGCTTTCAAAAATAGAGTTTATATTTATCAATTAACAAAATGCAAAGTGAGTGAACAGAAGAAAAATCTACATCAACTCAATATTTGGTGTGACCACCCTTTGCCTTCAAAACAGCATCAATTCTTCTAGGTACACTTGCACACAGTTTTTGAAGGAACTCAGCAGGTAGGTTGGCCCAAACATCTTGGAGAACTAACCACAGTTCTTCTGTGGATTTAGGCAGCCTCAGTTGCTTCTCTCTCTTCATGTAATCCCAGACAGACTCAATTATGTTGAGAACAGGGCTCTGTGGGGGCCATACCATCACTTCCAGGACTCCTTGTTCTTCTTTACGCTGAAGATAGTTCTGAATGACTTTCGCTGTATGTTTGGGGTTGTGGTCATGCTGCAGAATACATTTGGGGCTAATCAGATGCCTCCCTAATGGAATTGCATGATGGATAAGTATCTGCCTGTACTTCTCAGCATTGAGGAGACCATTAATTCTGACCAAATCCCCAACTCCATTTGCAGAATGCAGCCCCAAACTTTCAAGGAACCTCCACCATGCTTCACTGTTGCCTGCAGACACTCATTCGTGTACCGCTCTCCAGCCCTTCGGCGAACAAACTGCCTTCTACAGCCAAATATTTTTGAGCACCTGCTGCCATTTTGTTGCACCCCAGTTCCTGTGTTTTAGTGCATAGTTGAGTCGCTTGGCCTTGTTTCCACGTTGGAGGTATGGCTTTTTGGCCGCAAGTCTTCCATGAAGGCCACTTCTGACCAGACTTCTCCGGACAGTAGATGGGTGTACCAGGTTCCCACCGCCAATTCTGAGCTGATGGCACTGCTGGACATCTTCCGATTGCGAAGGGAAGTAAGCATGATGTGTCTTTCATCTGCTGCAGTAAGTTTCCTTGGCCGACCACTGCGTCTACGGTCCTTAACATTGCCTGTTTCTTTCTGCTTCTTCAAAAGAGCTTGGACAGCACATCTGGAAATCTCTGTCTGCCTTGAAAGTTCTGCCTGGGAAAGACCTTGCTGATGCAGTATAACTACCTTGTGTCTTGTTGCTGTGCTCAGTCCTGCCATGGTGTATGACTTTTGACACTAAACTGTCTCCAGCAACCTCACCTAGTTAGTTGAGTTTGGCTGTTCCTCACCCAGTTATATTCCTCCTACACAGCTGTTTCTGTTTCATTTAATGATTGTGTTTCAACCTACATATTGAATTGATGATCATAAGCACCTGTTCGGTATAATTGTTTAATCATACACCTGACTATATGCCTAAAAAATCCCTGACTTTGTGCAAGTGTACCTAGAAGAATTTATGCTGTTTGGAAGGCAAAGTACTGTATAATTCACCAATACATATCTTGGTAGTCCAACAAATATTGTTATCAGGTTGCTGGCCAGGTACATAGTTTACTTCCCCCAGCTATTCAAGATAAACTGTTTCAGTTTCAATTACTCAATATTTTGGACAAAACAAACAAATGTAACTAAGGCTGGGAATGTCAATATAATTTAACTAGCAAGGGCAATGATCACAAGCAGGGCCGGCCCAAGCCTTTATGGGGCCCTAAGCAGAATTGATTTGGGGGGCCCCTCGGTGCCGCCAATACGATTGATTATTGTCAATGCTTGATTAGTCGCACACTATAAATCTAACAAACCAATTAGCAGTTGTATTAGTTGTAGCTGTGTTGCTTACATCCTACCAATGTCTGCCTGGCATGTTTTTACCCTTCTACGGTTTTCAGTTTTAACAGTAGCAAACCCCCAAGAGTGGTCAGGTGATACATTTGTACTTTAAATATTCAGTCTTACAGTACTAAGTGGCATAGTTAATGTGATGTACTGAAAAGTAGCAAAATAAACCAGATGCATTTACTGTAAACAAGTTAACCAGTTTATTTGCTTTTGGTTAAAACTAATTACAGTGGGGAGAACAAGTATTTGATACACTGCCGATTTTGCAGGTTTTCCCACTTACAAAGCATGTAGAAGTCTGTAATTTTTATCATAGGTACTCTTCAACTGTGAGTGACGGAATCTAAAACAAAAATCCAGAAAATCACATTGTATGATTTTTAAATCATTAATCTGCATTTTATTGCATGACATAAGTATTTGATACATCAGAAAAGCAGAACTTAATATTTGGTAGAGAAACCTTTGTTTGCAATTACAGAGATCATACGTTTCCTGTAGTTCTTGACCAGGTTTGCACACACTGCAGCAGGGATTTTGGCCCACTCCTCCATACAGACCTTCTCCAGATCCTTCAGGTTTCGGGGCTGTCGCTGGGCAATACAGACTTTCAGCTCCCTCCAAAGATTTTCTATTCGGTTCAGGTCTGGAGACTGGCTAGGCCACTCCAGGACCTTGAGATGCTTCTTACGGAGCCACTCCTTAGTTGCCCTGGCTGTGTGTTTCGGGTCGTTGTCATGCTGGAAGACCCAGCCATGACCCATCTTCAATGCTCTTACTGAGGGAAGGAGGTTGTTGGCCAAGATCTCGCGATACATGGCCCCATCCATCCTCCCCTCAATACGGTGCAGTCGTCCTGTCCCCTTTGCAGAAAAGCATCCCCAAAGAATGATGTTTCCACCTCCATGCTTCACGGTTGGGATGGTGTTCTTGGGGTTGTACTCATCCTTCTTCTTCCTCCAAACACGGCGAGTGGAGTTTAGACCAAAAAGCTCTATTTTTGTCTCATCAGACCACATGACCTTCTCCCATTCCTCCTCTGGATCATCCAGATGGTCATTGGCAAACTTCAGACGGGCCTGGACATGCGCTGGCTTGAGCAGGGGGACCTTGCGTGCGCTGCAGGATTTTAATCCATGACGGCGTAGTGTGTTACTAATGGTTTTCTTTGAGACTGTGGTCCCAGCTCTCTTCAGGTCATTGACCAGGTCCTGCCGTGTATTTCTGGGCTGATCCCTCACCTTCCTCATGGTCATTGATGCCCCACGAGGTGAGATCTTGCATGGTGCCCCAGACCGAGGGAGATTGACCGTCATCTTGAACTTCTTAAATTTTCTAATAATTGCGCCAACAGTTGTTGCCTTCTCACCAAGCTGCTTGCCTATTGTCCTGTCGCCCATCCCAGCCTTGTGCAGGTCTACAATTTTATCCCTGATGTCCTTACACAGCTCTCTGGTCTTGGCCATTGTGGAGAGGTTGGAGTCTGTTTGATTGAGTGTGTGGACAGGTGTCTTTTATAGAGGTAACGAGTTCAAACAGGTGCAGTTAATACAGGTAATGAGTGGAGAACAGGAGGACTTCTTAAAGAGAAACTAACAGGTCTGTGAGTGCCGGAATTCTTACTGGTTGTTAGGTGATCAAATACTTATGTCATGCAATAACATGCAAATTAATTATTTAAAAATCATACAATGCGATTTTCTGGATTTTTGTTTTAGATTCCGTCACTCACACTTGAAGTGTACCTATGATAGAAATTACAGACATCTACATGCTTTGTAAGTAGGAAAACCTGCAAAATCGGCAGTGTATCAAATACTTGTTCTCCCCACTGTAGCAACATGCAAAAGTACAGAACAATCAACTACAAATAAAATAACCTAAGATAAACAGTATCTTCTTGTATAAAAAATGTATGCAAATGTAAAAAACAGACAATATTAAATTAAATATTTAAATAATGACATAAAATGAACAGATGGACCTGTAACAATATAACAATAATGGTTCAAGAATAAAATATAAAGCTGAATAACAACTACGCCTTTAGGCGCGGCACCTGCCTCGCGTCGACGTCGGCCTCGAGGGCGGCCCGGGGGGCGAGGCGCAGGGCGTCCTGGATGGAGGCGATGGAATTCCCTCAACAGTGAGGTGTCCAGGATGTCCTCCACCCGTGCCCAGCATCTCTCCTCCGGGCCGTATCCCTCCCACTCCACGAGGTACTGGAGGCCCCTAGCCCGACGTCTTGAGTCCAGGATGGCTCGGACCGCATACGCCGGGGCCCCCTCGATGTCCAGCGGGGGCGGAGGGACCTCCAGTATCCTTTGTCCTTGGAGTGGAGAGAGCCAGACCCGGTCCCCCGGTGCGTACACAGGGGCCTCACTGCGGTGGCGGTCGGCGCTCGCCTTATACCTACCCACGGCTTGTTGGAGATGTGCGTGGGCAACCCTCCAGGTCTCCTTCGAGCATTCAAACCACTCATCCACCACAGGAGCCTTGGTCTGGCTCAAATGCCACGGTGCCAGAACCGGCTGGTAACCTAACACGCACTGAAACAGGGATAGGTTAGTGGAGGAGTGACGGAGCGAGTTGTGCACCATCTTGGCCCAGGGAAAGAACTCCGCCCACTCCTCCGGCCGGTCCTGGCAATATGACCTCAGAAACCCTCCCATGTCTTGGTTCACTCTCTCCACCTGCCCGTTACTCTCTGGGTGAAAACCTAAGGTAAGGCTGACCGAGACCCCCAGATGTTTCATAAACGCCCTCCACACCCTGGACGTAAATTGGGAACCCCGGTCAGACACTATGTCCTCAGGCACCCCGTAGTGCCGGACGACATGGGTGAACAGGGCCTCTGCCGATTGCAGAGCCGTCAGGAGACCGGGCAAAGGGAGGAGGTGACAGGACTTACAAAACCGATCCACAACTACCAGGATCGTCGTTTTCAGACGGACTGCAGTCACAACTGACTGCAGTCCCTATACAGGGGATGGATGTGGAAATGGTTGGGTCATACAAGTTCCTGGGAGTCCATATGGACAACAGGCTGGAATGGGCTGGTAACACCGGGGCCCTGTACAAAAAGGGCCAGAACTGACTCTACTTTCTGAGGAGGCTCAGGTCCTTCAACGTGTGCAGTAAACTACTGCATACCTTCTACCAGTCTGTGGTGGCCAGTGCCATCTTTTTTGCAGTGGTGTGCTGGGGAGCAAACATCAAAGCCGGTGATGCTTCTCGGGTAAATAAGCTGATCAGGAAGGCTAGCTCTGTCCTGGGGATGAGCCTTGACACTCTAGAGGAGGTGGCGGAGAGACGGATCCTGGCCAAACTGCTGGCCATCATGGACAACGTCACCCACCCTCTGCACGCTATGGTTATGACGCAGAGGAGCACTTTCAGTCACAGACTGATCCCACCACGGTGTGCCAGAGAAAGCTACAGGAGGTCATTCCTGCCGGCGGCTATTAGACTATATAATGCCTCACCGGGGTGCAGTGCCGTCGGCAACATAGATCTGGAACTGTTGGGGTGCTAGGACCTAGTTTAACAATTATGCATCCATCCGTGAGTAACTCTGGTCCGTCAGCACTCATTCACTCAGGACCTATTTATTCATACAGGTCTGTATATACATACTCATGTACAGTTGTTATATCATATCACGGGCAATATTGCTAGTAATTCTTGGACCTAACTTACGTAGGCATTCACTCAGGAATGCATATTAGTATCCTGTCAATTGCACCTTTTCTCATTTGTTTTAGTATATCGAATGTGCAATACGTGCAGTTGTCTGTAATTAAACCCTGCGCACTAAGGACTGTATTTTAAGGGAATTACTATTATTACCCCAAATGATATCATACACACATTTAGCTATTAAAGTACCTCTTCCTGTCATTTACCTGTACAGTTTGTGTAACCATGCAAGTATTCACTTATCTGTAAATATAACTGTATACTTAACTGTACAGCTAATTTAACCATGCAAAATTTTCACTTACCTGTTCATTTACCCACTCTGTCTATTAAGTAAACTATTATTACCCTCGCTCATATCATACGCATTTTTAGCTACTGAAGTATTTCTCTGCCATCGACCTGTATAGTATAGTTAACCATCCAACATCCACCAATGTATAGTGTACATATTCAGCCAACCACCCATACTATGTCTTTTTTATAGCTTTTATTTTTTTGCACTCCAGATATCTTGAATTTCTATACTTTTTCATACTGCCGCTCTATGTATCATGTACCGTGTATCTGTCTTTTGTGTACTTTCATTGTGGCATTTTGCAAATGCCCTGTGTTGTGTTGTAGCTGCTTGACAATGAAATTTCCCTCCCGGGGGATCAATAAAGTACCTATCTATCTATCGATCTTTTCCCCTGTGACGGCGGAAGGTCCGTCACAAAGTCCAACGACAGGTGTGACCACGGCCGCTGTGGAACGGGTAGAGGTTGTAGTTTACCTCTGGGTAGGTGTCTGGGCGCCTTGTACTGCGCACACACCGAGCAGGAGGAAACATCCTCACATCCTTAGCTAAAGTGGGCCACCAGTACTTTACATTCAAGCATTGCACCGTCCTCGCGATGCCAGGATGACCAGAGGAGGGTGAAGTGTGGGCCCACACGATCAAGCGGTCACGAACACCGGACGGCACGTACCTGAGCCCTTCGGGACACTGAGGGGGAGCGGGCTCGGTGCGCATCTCCCTTTCGATGTCCGTGTCCACCTCCCACCTCCCATCTCACCGGAGCCACCAGACACGAGGCAGGGAGGATGGGAATAGGATCGATGGGCCGCTCCTCCGTGTCATACACCCGGGACAGTGCGTCTGCCTTCAGATTCTGTGAACCCGGTCTATAGGAGAGCTTGAAATCAAACCAGGTGAAAAACATGGCCCACCTTGCCTTGCCGCCCGGATGTACTCCAGATCAGTCCAGATGAGAAAAGGGTGTTTAGCCCCCTCAAGCCAAAGCCTCCACACCTTCAGAGCTTTCACTACAGCTAACAACTCTCTGTCCCCCACATCATAGTTTCGCTCCGCTGGACTGAGCTTCTTCAAGAAAAAGGCGCAGGGGCGGAGCGCCCCCCCCACCCCCCCCCCCCCAGGAGCTGCTACCTGACCGAAACCCCGGATAAACCTCCGGTAGTAGTTGGCAAACCCTAGAAACCGCTGCACCTCCTTTACCGTGGTGGGAGTCGGCCAATTACACACGGCTGAAATGCGGTCTACCTCCATCTCCACCCCGGACGTGGAAATACGATACCCCAAAAAGGAGACGGATTGTTGGAAGAACAGACACTTCTCTGCCTTGACATACAGGCCATGCTTCAACAGTCTCCCAAGCACTCTGAGCACCAGGGCCACATGCGCGGCGCGTGTAGCGGAGTATACCAATATATCATCGATATACACCACTACACCCTGCCCGAGCAGGTCCCTGAAGATCTCGTCTACAAAGGATTGAAAGACTGCTGGAGCATTCTTCAACCTGTATGGCATGACGAGGTATTCATAGTGCCCTGAGGTGGTACTAAAGGCTGTCTTCCACTCATCCCCTTCTCGGATACGCACCAGATTGTAAGCGCTCCTGAGGTCTAGTTTTGTGAAAAAGCGCGCCCCATGTATTGACTCTATGGCACTCACTATGAGGGGCAGCGGGTAGCTGTATCCCACAGTGATACGATTTATCCCTCTATAGTCAATGCACGGGAGCAGTCCTCCCTCCTGCTTCTTCACAAAAAAGAAATTCGAGGAGGTAGGGGAAGTGGAGGACCGAATGTATCCCTGTCGCAGTGATTCGGAGACATATGTTTCCATAGCCTCCGTCTCTGCCTGTGACAAGGGATACACATGACTCAGAGGAAGGGCAGTGTCTACCAGGAGATTTATCGCACAATCCCCTCGTCGATGAGGTGGTAATTGAGTCGCCTTCTGTAAGAGGAAGGCGACTCAATTACCACCTCATCGGCGAGGGGAGAGCCAAATCGGCATATTTTGAGGGAATGTGTATGGTGGGCGCCTGGTCTGAACTCTCCACCGTAGTAGCACCCACGGAAACACCCACACACCTACCGGGACCACCCCTCCAGAGCCCTCCGTTTCCATAAAATTTTGGGGTCGTGACAGGCCAACCAGGGAATGCCCAACACCACAGGAAACGCAGGAGAATCAATGATCCCCCTGCGTCACCATATTTAGTGGCGCCGTGATTTCCCTGATCAGCCCCGACCCCAACGGACGACTGTCTAAGGCATGTACAGGAAAGGGAACATTTAGAGACACAATAGGGATCCCTAACCTCCGGGCAAAAGCCTGGTTCATGAAATTACCAGCTGCGCCTGAATCGACTAGCGCCCTATGCTGGGAATGCGGGGAACATATAGGGAACACTACATACACATACATATGAACAACGGAGGGCTCTGGGTGAGTTTGGTGCTGACTCACCTGGGAAGGCCCGACAGTGCTCTGCCTGCCACCTCGACTCCCAGGAGGGTCCGTCCAGCACCGACTCGCCGTGTGTCCTCGGCGGCCACAGTTGGTGCAGGAAAAAACCCTCCCTCCGGTCTCCCTGAGAGCAGTACCTCCCAACTCCATGGGTGTTGAAGTGGGTAGGCTGGCAGGCTGGTTTGCTGGACCCTGATCGGGACGTCCTCGGGTGGCCAACAGGTTATCCAGCCTGATGGACATGTCCACCAGCTGGTCCAGGGTGAGGGTGGCATCCCTGCAGGCCAACTCCCGACGGACGTCCTCTCGGAGACTACACCGATAATGGTCGATCAAGGCCCGATCATTCCAGCCTGCGCTCGCCGCCAGGGTCCGGACGTCCAGCGCAAACTCCTGTGCGCTCCTCGTCCCCTGTCACAGATGGAACAGGCGTTCACCCGCCGATCTACCCTCAGGCGGATGGTCAAATATCCAGCGTACGCCCTCGGGAGCGAGAGTCGTATCCCACCTTGCCCAGAATCAGGGAGAGGGATCATCTGAGCCATGGGGGGAGCTGGTGGAGGAATGGGGGTCCCGTCTGTCCCCAACGCTCCATGGTGGACAGCACTCTGTCCATCGCAGTCCCCAGCCGCTGCAACATATCCTCGTGCTGTAGCGGGAAATAACCTTTAATGTTTTTTCTAATAGCAGGTTCCGAAACTATGGAACACGATCAACAGTACACAGTCGTGACAACTATTTACAGATGTGCAAAAGGTTAAGAAAAGAATGCAACAAACAATTACAAAATAAACACTTTAATTTAGACAAACTTCCTCAAATGTAATACAAACTACCTCAATATTGCACTTTTTCCTTAGAATTTGAGTTTCCGGGCTTTTCTGGAGGCAAAGTCGTTTATGACATCACTATAAGAGATCTGGCCAATTTTGTTATTGATACTAATTAGTGCAAGTCCACTGAGTCTGTCTTGAGCCATGGAAGATCTCAACTAGTTTTTGATCAATTTGAGTTTAGAAAAGCTCCGCTCTGCAGACACAACAGTCACAGGGAGAGTGCAGTCTATCCGGAGAGCTACCCAAAGATGAGGCCCACTGCGACATCAAGCTGCATGTTGGTTGATTGAAGGAGCTTGCTTGTGGTGTTAATTCTGGAGAGAATGTCATACCAGACCACAAAGCAGATTTGATCTAAATGATCCAATTTCTTCAGCAAGAGAGTGGGCCTCAACTTTCACTGTGGAGTCATTAGCATGTTCCCTGACTTCTAACAAAGCTTCTCTCACCTTGCCTGATTGGAAACGTAAAGGTTCAATACTGTTAACCCAGCTCTCCCATCACGTTTCACTCCAGGACTTGAGTGTGACGTCCACATTCTTCTGCAAGATGGCCCACCTTTGAGGAGAACCTGAGAAGAGTCTGTAAAGTTTTTCCATATTTCCAAAAAAACAAGTGGCATCCCTGGATGCTTTAGCAGCATCTGAAATCATTAGATTTAAGGTATGTGCTCCACAAGGCACATACAAAGCACGTGGATTTTTTGCTAACAGCCTAGCCTGCACATCTTTATTTTTGCCCTTCATGTTTGCACCATTGTCATACGATTGTCCCCTACAGTCCTGGAAAGGGACGTTCAATTCTTCAAGCTTGTTAAGAATTAATGTGGACAAGCCTAGACCAGTAGATTCAGGAGCTATGAGAAATCCCAAGAAGTGTTCCTTTATCTCTGGTGTTTTGCCAAGATGACAACAGACATCTGTTCTTGGTGACTAACATCTGGAGTGCAAGCCAATATTATGGCATAATATTTTGAATCTTTAATTTCTGCCACCATTTTGTCCAGTATTTTGTCACTGACTCAGCTAATTTTGGATTGTTTTCCCCAAGTATGTGATTTGCTGTGCTCCACTGTCGATTCGTCTCACGTGATCTTTCAAAACAGAATAAAATGTAGCTATCAGTTCCACTTCTTTTAGAAAGTTCCCATTGTTGTCCTGATGTAATGTATCAACAGATCCCCTGAGTGCCAGATGCCTTTCTGCCAAGGACTGAATAATACTAATTAAGAGTGTGAGAACATCTTTCCAGCAATTCTTTTCTGCCCCCAAGAGGGCCATTTCTGTCTCATCGATAGTTTTCCCATTTGAAAGACGGAGTGCAAAATCCTTCCATTTCACCATGTTGTTGCAATGATCAAGGCTATTTTCATGCTGTTTCAGTAGTGCACCTATATTGACCCAATCCTGTTGTCCCTCTGTTGCCAGTTTTGTGGACTTCCTGGAGAACAATTTGCAGCAGAAGCAGTAGACTGCATCGTTTCTTTTTGAATAAGTGAGCCAGCTTCGCTGGATTTTTTCTCCAATAATTAATTGTCTGTAGGTGTAGTGTGTCAGGCTCTGGCCATAGAGTAGCCTATTTGCTTCTCTATGTAGCCATGGTCAGAGTCAGACAGTTTCTATTCCGTTCTGTTTCTGTGTGGGTTTTGGGTTGGATCCCTAATTAGAGGCAGCTGCACCGCATTGGGGATCCTATATGTGTCTGGATGTCCTGCACCTTTGTGTGGGTCGCTCTATTCCTCCAGTCACGGGTAACGTAGTGTGTGTTATAATTTACGTCTATTCATTCGTGTTTGTTTTTTGTAAAACGAGATGTTTGTATGTCGTGTTTTGTTTCGTGTATGAGTTCGTCGTTTGAGTTATGTTATACGTAGTATAAATAAAGAAATGTCGAACTATCCCTGCGCTGCGTCTTGGTCTCTCCATACCCAACGATGTGACAGAACGACCCACCACCTTGAGACCAAGCAGCGCAACTGGCGAGAGACGGAGAGAGCGATTGCCCCGCGTCGGTATACGGACACGGAACTCCTCGGGGGGTTCGAGACGGACTCAGAGGAGGAGGAGGAGGTAGCGCCAGTACCATTTCCCACGTGGCCTAGGGTGGAGCCAGAGGACCTTGGAAGGTTTATGGAGCAATGGAGAAAGATGGAGAAGGAAAGGAAGGAGCTGGCGTTAAAGGGGCCCATGGTGAGCATCCCCAGTCCGGGTCCGCCCGTCTACTCTACTCCCGTACCGGAGCAGTCCGCTCCACCGGTGCGCCTCCTCAGTCCGGTACGTCCAGCGCCGGCCCGGAGCCAACGAAGGTCCGTCGTGGCTTCGAGCACCACACCATCGGTGCGCAGCCAGAGCCCGGAGAGGCTGAAGGAAGGGGATCGCACACCACTTCGTCTGCCCAAGATTCAGGATCGGGAGAAGCCCGAGGGGTTTCATAAATACCTGGAGGAGGAGCAGACGAGGTGGTGGAGAGACCGGAACCTCCAGCGAATGTCCGCAGCCCGGAGGCTCCAGAGGTCAGCACAGCGCTGTGGAGCAGGACCCGTAGTCCACCGGTACCCAATTCGGGTCCAGCCGTCTGCTCCGCTCCAGTGCCAGAGCAGTCCGCTCCACCGGTACCCAATCCGGGTTCAGCCGTCTGCTCCGCTCCTGAGTCAGAGCAGTCCGCCCCACCGGTACTCATTCCGGGTTCAGCCGTCTGCTCCGCTCCAGAGCCTGAGCAGTCCGCTCCACCGGTGCCCAATCCGGGTCCAGCCGTCTGCTCCGCCCCAGTGGCAAAGCAGTCCGCTCCACCGGTACCCAATCCAGGTCCAGCCGTCTGCTCCGCTCCAGAGCCAGAGCAGTCCGCTCCACCGGTACCCATTCCGTGTTCAGCCGTCTGCTCCACTCCAGAGCCTGAGCAGTCCGCTCCACCGGTGCCCATTCCGGGTCCAGCCGTCTGCTCCGCTCCAGTGCCAGAGCAGTCCACTCCACCGGTACCCAGGCCGGGTCCGGTAAATTGCCCAGCGCCATGGCCGGGGCCGTTTGCCCCACCAGTGCCCAGTCCAGGCCCGGTTGTCTTCACCGCTCCATGGCCGGAGCCGTTTACCCCACCGTTGCCCAGTCCGGGCCGGTTCCTTTCCCCGCTCCAGGGCCGGAGCCGTTTGCTCCACCGGTGCACAGTCCGGGTCCGGTAAATTGCCCAGCTCCACTGCCGGAGCCGTTTGCCCCACCGGGGCCCAGTCCGGGCCCGGTCAATGGTCCCGCTCCACGGCCGGAGCAGTTGTCCCCACCGGTGCCCAGTCCGGGCCCGGTAAATTGCCCAGCTCCATGGCCGGACATAAGAAAGGGGCATGGGAGGAGACTCTCAACGTCGCCGGAGCGACGGGGGGGGTGGGTACTGTCAGGCTCTGGCCATTGAGAAGCCTATTTGGTCAGAGTCTGACAGTTTCTATTTCGTTCTGTTTCTGTGTGGGTTTTGGGTTGGATCCCTAATTAGAGGCAGCTGCACCGCATTGTCTCTAATTAGGGATCCTATATGTGTCTGTATGTCCTGCACCTTTGTGTGGGTCGTTATATTCCTCCAGTCACGGGTAACGTAGTGTGTGTAGTGTATTCATTTGTGTTTTGTTTCGTGTATGAGTTCGTCATTTGAGTTATGTTATACGTAGTATAAATAAAGAAATGTCGAACTATCCCTGCGCTGCGTCTTGGTCTCTCCATACCCAACGATGTGACATAGTGGTAGCGGAAGCTTCGGCCATCAGGTTTTTTAGGTAATGTGAAGTTTTCCTTTAAAGGTAGTGGACCTCTGCTTACCAGATCAGTCCTTTCTGAGTCGGACAGGATAGATGACCACTCAGCTGGGTCTACTGGAGGAGCTGCTGATCCATGGTGTTGGCTGGAAGTTGCTATGGGAGTATTTGGGACATCGATCCCAATGACCACAGAAGTAGAAGGACCTATAAGGAAATTACATTAATAATTATAATTAGAAATATGCGCATAGAGTCAATGCAGGGCAGCTGCCTCTAATTGGGGACCAACAAAACTCAAATATAGAGTTTGCCAGAAACCTCTCCTCTAGCAAGCCCTGACCTTAGCCACCAGACAAACATAGAGATGCCTGGCGGAATTACCACAGTCAGGACCTGACAGTAGCTCTTGAAGGACTGCTTAGATTAAAATTGTCAAGGCATATCACCTGTGAAGCTTTTTCCTCATTTGAGACTCCCTTGTGACACAATACAAAACGGATAAAGGTTGTTCCTTTATCACACAGGGCAGACATGACAGGAACTTCTGAAACACAACCTCTGAGAAACCCAACATCTGAAGGCGTTTACATCTCAACATATTTTACCACGGAAACGACAGGAAACCATATGACAGTTGCAACCAACTTCCCCTACACAAATGAAGAAATGTCTACACAGTCATGCCAAACATTGCAACAAAAGCTTTGCTGTGTGTGTGTGTGTGTGTCTGTCTGTCTGTGGGGAAAAAAAGTCACAGGAAATGCTAGCTTTGTGTGTGCACAAACTCACAAACAGGCACTGGTAAGAGGCTTACGTTCCAATGGCCTTAAAAAAACATTCTCATCAGCTGTGTTTGGGGAATATTAGAGATCCACTCTAACACTGCAGCCCGGTACCCAGATTAACCTGCTCAGTGTGTAAAAATATTGCATGGCACGCAATGGTAAGATATCTCACAGCAGAATTAAGGCTGTATGGAAATGTGTGTTCTTTGACCTCACTTAAAGCGGTTCTCTATTGAGTTGCTGGCAATGATAGCAGCCATGTTGTACCTAGTCTGTTGTGTTGATGAGAGCAGGTCTGTGGCCTTGATGAATGAAGTCATTAGGACGAGCCTTGAGGCGCCTGGTAGACGCCAAAGTAACACACCCTACGCTACGGTCCCACTGCAACCTTGGTGGATCTGACTGTACACAAAAAAACTGGGTTGGCTATTTTCTAATGCACACAAACACACACACACATACACATGCGCACAAACACATTTTATAAGCCAGTCAGCTGGTGCCTACAGGGAGGAGCAGGAGAGAAAGGATCAGTATGAAACAGAGTAGCATCCCAAAATATGCAATTATGAACAATTAGGGAAAGACAAAACAGCTTTGCTGCTCTACTTCAAAAGCCCCAGCCTCCAGATACTTGAAACCGACTCTGCTGCCTGGGGAGATATGCTGCTCGAAATCTGTCTCTGCTACCAACCGAAAACAAAACCAAATACCATAGAAAGTGAGTTTTCTTTTGAGGGGAGAGACGATAAGAGTTTCTCAGCATGGTCTCTGTCTAGCAGCGACACAATGCACCCAGCTCTCAGTTCTAACTGCATGGAAACTATGACAGTCAGGAAGTAACCGTCAGCATTTTAGGGACTATCTCTCTGCATCACAGCTCCCAGCTTGGGAGAAGGCACATTTTTAATACATCACTTTAGCAGCTCAAATTGCTTTAAAAAGATGTGGTTCACACAATCTATCTATAACTGTCCCTTTTTAGCAACACACGCCACTCACACACATATTTTATTTATATTTTTTTTTATTTCACCTTTATTTAACCAGGTAGGCCAGTTGATAACAAGTTCTCATTTACAACTGCGACCTGGCCCAGACAAAGCAAAGCAGTGCGACAAAAAACAACACAGTTACACATGAGAAAAAACAAATGTACAGTCAATTTGCACAGACCCACACACAATAATGCAGGTGTTAACACACAAAAAGGTATAAGAGTTTGTGAAATGTGTGTGTATGACCAGCCCAGTTATTCCCCACTTCCCATAGCCAAGTAGCCCTCACCTCTGTCATCATGAAGTGCTTTGAGAGACTGGTCAAGGATCATATTACCTCCACCATACCTGTCACCCTAGAACCTCTTCAATTTGCTTACCGTCCCAATAGATCCACAGATGATGCAATAGCCACCACATTACACACTGCTCTGTCCCATCTGGATAAGAGGCATACCTATGTAAGAATGCTGTTCATTGACTATAGCTCAGCATTCAACACCATAGTACCCTCCAAGCTCATCATCAAGCTCGAGGCCCTGGGTCTGAACCCTGGCCTGTGCAACTGGGTCCTGGACTTCCTGACAGGTCGCCCCCAGGTGGTAAAGGTAGGAAACAACACCTCCTCCTCGCTGATCCTCAACACTGGAGCCCCACAAGGGTGTGTGCTCAGCCCCCTCCTGTACTCCCTGTTCACCGATGACTACATGGCCAAGCACGCCTCCAACTCAATCATCAAGTTTGCAGACAACACAACAGTAGTAGGCTTGATTACCAACATCGATGAAACAGCCGGGAGGAGGTGAGGGCTCTGGGAGTGTGGTGCCAGGAAAATACGTCAGCAAAACGAAGGAGATGATCGTGGACTTCAGGAAACAGCAGAGCCCCCCCCCCCCCCCCCCGATCCATATTGATGGGACCGCATTGGAGAAGGTGGAAAGCTTCAAGACTGAAATGGTCCACCCACACAGACAGTGTGATGAAGAAGGCGCAACAGAGCCTCTTCAACCTCAGGAGGTTAAAAAAAATTGGCTTATCACCCAAAACCCTCACAACCTTCTACAGATGCACAATTGGAAGCATCCTGTCGGGCTGCATCACCGCCTGGTACGGCAACTGCACCGCCCGCAACTGCAAAGCTCTCCAGAGGGTGGTGCGGTCTGCCCAGCGCATTACTGGGGGCAAACTTGCCACCCTCCTGGACACCTACAGCACCCGTTGCCACAGGAAGGCCAAAAAGATCATCAAAAACATCAACCACCCGAGCCACTGCCTGTTCACTCCGCTATCATCCAGAAGGCGAGGTCAGTACAGGTGCATCAAAGCTGGGGCCGAGAGACTGAAAAACGGATTCTGTCTCTAGACTCTAGACTGCTGCCTATAGACATAGATTAGAAATCACCGTCCACTTTAAGGAAATGAAACACTAGTCACTTTAATAATGTTTCCGTATCTTGCACTATTCATGTCATATGTTTAAACTGTACGCTATACTATTCTTCAGTATCTTAGTCACTTAATCGTGTTTACATACTGCATCACCAATCTCTTATGTGTATACTGCATACTATAAAGCTTATTATGAAACTGTATCTTAGTACAATGCCACCCTGACATTTATGTATATATTCTCAATCCATTCCTTACTTAGATTTATGTGTATTGGGTATATGTTGTGAAACTGTTAGATATACTTGTTAGATACTACTGCACTGTTGGAGCTAGAAGCACAAGCATTTCGCTACACCCAAAATAACGTCTGCTAGCCACGTGTATGTGACCAATGTACTTGATTTGCTCTCTCGCTGTGGTTTAACCCTCCTACTATACCCGCATTTCGTTATTCCCCTCCGTTTTGTCCAAAACCACTATACCCCCCCCCCCCCCAATCTCAGTCTGTGTGGTAGTTTCAGACACAGACACTAGTCCTCTGGTACGAAAGCAGAAGCACACACGTCCTGGAGACAGCCAGCGAGACAGTCAAAGACATTATACAATCACTGACCATCACATACAGTATTGTAATACAATGACCAAAGGACATGCAGAAAGCACATGGACAAAACTCACATTATCAGTGATGTCATTCGTAATGTTCTACTCTCTTGTACACATAACCCTTCTCAGGGACACACACACTGGGGCTCAGATAAGCTCAGAGGCGCTGTGGCTTTATGACTACTTGTGTTGTATTATAAAATGTTCTGGCTTACCAACCTGAGAGGCTTTTGTTGTCATAGTGTAAAGTAGATACATACTGTTCTGTTCTCATGGAGAGATGTGACTAGAGCTGGGGAATGACGGTATAACGTGGTCCCACAGTACTATGGGTCTTTAGTTAATTCAGCTAGTTTCCCTTTCTCTTGATGGGATGGAGTCATTCATCCTGCCTATCTATCTCTCTCACTCTCACACACTCGCGCACGCACACATGCACGCACAATGATCCTTAATACATCTGCACCCTATCCAATGACAAAATCAAATGTCTGCTGGCATCTTATATCTGATGGATGTTTGATGTGTGATATCACTGATAGAAGAGACTGTCAATCCAGTCAATGGAGGATCTAATTTCAGTTACCTAGTAACAGTCCAAGAGGATTGGTCCTTCACTTTACATTCACGATAAACTAAATCTTAAATCCATAGACATAGCATTTACATTTTTGTCATTTAGCAGATGCTCTTATCCAGAGCGACTTTAAGTTAGTACATTCATCTTAAGATAGCTAGGTTAGACAACCACATATTACAGTCACAGTAAGTCAATGTTTTCCTCAATAAAGTAGCTCTCAGCAAAGTGTGAGTGTTAGTTCAAGAAGTCACTTGCACATCAAGTATGCATCGTTTGCAAGTAAGCATTCAGTACCTCTCTCCATCTATTGGTGTAGTGTTGGCCTACTTGATAAACATAGCATGAGTTCCAATATTCATACGTGATTAAACATTGCCATCAACTTGGGGAATAGAAATAGGAGAAGAAAGAGACCCATTTAGAGAGAGAGAGAGAGAAAGAGAGAGATAACGAGAAAGAGAGAGAGAGAGAGAGAGAGAAGGAAGGAGACAGAGAGAGAGAGAGAGAGAGAGAGAGAGAGAGAGAGAGAGAGAAAGAGAAAGAGAGAACGAGAAAGAGAGAGAGAGAGAGAGAGAGAGAGAGAGAGAGAGAGAGAGAGAGAAGGAAGGAAGGAGACAGAGAGAGAGTGAGAGAGAGAGAGAGAGAGAGAGAAAGATTTAGAGAGAGGGATAATTGAGAGAGAACACAAACCGACAGGACACTAGAAGGATCATGTTGGACAGCATGACACTGAGTGAGCCATACATCTCTTTATTGATGATATGCTTGACTGTTTATCAACATTGCACAACCTGGGGTTAAAACATGCAATACTGAGTCTGGTCACTTTACAGTACGACAAAGAGGAAAGAAGGGCACTGGGGTTTTCAGAGTATGGTACATAAATATGAGTGAGTTTATACATGCACATAGAGAGCCACTGAACAGTCATTTGGCTATTTACAAGCTGGTGCCAGCGGGGTTGGGCGGTAGATTGGGGCAAGGCAAAACACACAGTCTTAAAGGCTTTGCATGGTCAATCCGACGTCTCTGCAGATGTCAGGGCTTTCATACTTGCGTTTGGCGGAGCAGGGCAGAGCTATTGTGAAGGAAGTTGTCAAGGAAGTGAGTTTGTATTTATACAGGATGTACGGCACCCACCTACCGTCAACCAATCATGTCAATGTGGAGCTATACAGAGCCCTCTGCATTGTTACACAATTTGAGAGGCGCACAACGATGCGGTAGGGAGCTTGATTTGGCCTCTGCGTGGCTCCGGATGCTCCACAATTGCGTCACACCCTCCATACGAAGCTTCCGACCACATTTTTGGATCAAGCTTAAATGACCAGTACTTGTATCATTGCTATGGTTTCTATCACATGACCAGAAGGGGCGGAGCAGGTAAGCGGTAGAAACAGGAAGTGGGAGTATCCTCCTGGCCGCTGAGGGCAGAGTTTATAGAGATGGGAAGAAGGGAGCAAGGCCATACAGGCGCCAGGATCTAGCAATACATTGTCTGTAGACACTGATTTAAGGCCAGTTTTGCATTGTTTCCCAACATGGTGATTTGGGGAGGGGAAGCTGATCCTAGATCTGTGGTAAGTAATGTCCTGATACTCTACAGTGGCTTCCTCTCTTCAGCTACTGGACAGGTCAAAACAACATTGGCAGGAACTCCGCCCAGTCTACTAGTGGAAGAGGAACAAAATCCACCATATTGAATCGACTATCCAGTCAGATAAGTGGTTTACAAAAGAGAGAGAGCAAAGAAAGAAAGTCATTTTTAAAACACAGGCTGACAGCAAGGTAGTAGGGTGTGTTTGGGGGGGTGAGAAGGGGTGTGAGGAGTTGGGGGGTGATAGTGGGAGCATCAGGTGGCCAGCCACAAGCGTTCGTTCACGTCTCTTAAGTTAAAATGGAGCTCTTTTAGCTAATGACACACTATAGTATACACACTGTACAATCACCACTGAGCTGCCACTGGGTCCACAGGGGTGGGGAGAGGGGGCATCTGCATGTGGGGTTCAATACGCTAACATTCAATATTGAAATAAAACACAGGAGCAACATACACACACACACACAGACAGACCGACAGGGGTTAATGGTTTACAGTCACACAATGTACAAAGAACTTCACTTTTTTATAAAAACCATACAGGATCCATCATATAAATGCCTTCGGCTATGATTCGAAACATGTTAAATCAAAGAGTATTCTGTTCGTTTTGAAACGCAGAGAACACTGAGAGGAATAAAACTTAACCACGCATATAATGGTGGCGGAGTTGGTTTCACAAGTGTGTATGTGTAATGTTTGTGTGTTTGTGTGTTTGTGAGGAGAGAGAGAGAGAGAGAGAGAGAGAGAGAGAGAGAGAGAGAGAGAGAGAGAGAGAGAGAGAGAGAAAGAGAGATAGAGATTGAGATTGAGATAGCGTAGGAAAGAGCGAGCGAGTCTGTGTAAATGTGTGTGTTTGTGTGTCTGGTTGAGGAAAGGGTGAAGTGGCAGCAGAGGGGGGAAATCTTCCCTCCCTTCAAAGAAAACAAAATAAAAAGTGCAAAGGTAAAAGTGAATTCAAGTAACGTGTGCTCTGCCCACAGGAGAGGGGTGAAAGGTGGGAAGGAGTGTTCTGTGGCCTCAGCGGAGCCACCCTATTGGCTTTCCCTGTGCTCCGTCAGGCTGACGGGCGTGTCTGTGGGTGTTTCCCCCCGGGCGGCTCTAGAGAGAAGCTCCACCCACTTCGCCTGGACATCTGCATCCTGGGCGCTGAACAGCAAAGCCTGCTGGGAATGACTCAGCTGGAACGTGTGCTTGAGCTCTGACTTCTCTGTTGCCGATGGTGCTGCCACGCTCACCTCAAACCCCGGAAGGGGTATGGCCCGTGCCCCGCGAGAGTCCTGAAGAGACACAACAAACAGGCCAATCAGAGTCAAGAGGAAGCATAACATGCATACAGCGCATTCGGAAAGTATTCAGACCCCATGACTTTATCCACATCTTGTTACGTTACAGCCTTATTCTAAAATGTATTAAATTAAATATGTTCCTTATCAATCTAAACATAATACCCCATAATGACAAAGCGAAAAAACATTTTTATTTTAGAAATGTTTGGCAAATGTATTAAAAATAAATAAAAACATTTTTTTACATAAGTATTCAGACCCTTTGCTATGAGACTCGAAATTGAGCTCAGGTGCATCCTGTTTCCATTGATGATGCTTGAGATTTTTCTACCACTTGATTGGAGTCCACCTGTGGTAAATTCAATTGATTGGACATGATTTGGAAAGGCACGCACCTGTCTATATAAGGTCCCACAGTTGACAGTGCATGTCAGAGCACTTAGGTCGAAGGAGTTGTCCATAGAGCTCCGAGAAAGGATTGTGTCGAGGCACAGACCTGGGGAAGGGTACCAAAATATTTCTGTAGCAGTGAAGGTCCCCAAGAATACAGTGGCCTCCATTATTCTTAAATGGAAGAAGTTTAGAACCACCAAGACTCTTCCTAGAGCTGGCCGCCCAGCCAAACTGAACAATCGGGAGAGAAGGGCCTTGGTCAGGGACGTGACTAAGAACCCAATGGTCACTTTGACAGAGCTCAAGAGTCCCTCTGTGGAGATGGGAGCATTTTGCAGAAGGACAACCATCTCTGCAGCACTCCAACAATCAGTTATGGTAGAGTGGCCAGACGGAAGCCACACCTCAGTAAAAGTAACATGACAGCCCGTTTGCCAAAAGTCACCTAAAGGACTCTCAGACCATGAGAAGCAAGATTCTCTGGTCTGATGAAACCAAGATTTAACTGGCCTGAATTCCAAGCGTCACGTCTGGAGGAAACCTGGCATCATCCCTATGGTGAAGCATGATGGTGGCAGCATCATGCTGTGGGGATGTTTTTCAGCAGCAGGGACTGGGAAACTAGTCAGGATCGAGGGAAAGATGAACGGAGCAAAGTACAGAAAGATCCTTGATGAAAACCTGCTCCAGAGAGCTCAGGACATCTGGGGGCGAAGGTTCACCTTCCAACAGGACAATGACCCTAAGCACACAGCCAAGACAATGCAGGAGTGGCTTCAGGAAAAAGTCTCTGAATGTCCTTGAGTGGCCCAAACAGAGCCCGGACTTGAACCCGATCGAATATCTCTGGAGAGACCTGAAAATAGCTGTACAGCAACGCTCCCCATCCAACCTGACAGATCTGCAGAGAAGAATAGGAGAAACTCCCCAAATATAGGCAGTGGTGTAAAGTACTTAAGTCAAAATACTTGAAAGTAGTACTTAAGTAGTTATTTGGGGTCTGTACTTTACTTTACTGTTTGACAACTTTTACTTTACTACATTCCTAAAGAAAATGATGTACTAATATAAGACATTTGAAAATATTTATACTTTTACTTTTGATATGTTAGTATACTGAAAACCAAATACTTTTAGATTTTTACATTTGAGCAATTACATTTACTTTTGATACTTAAGTCTATTTAAAACCAAATACTTTTTAGACTTTTACTCAAGTAGTATTTTACTGGGTAACTTTTACTTGAGTCATTTTCTATTAAGGTATCTTTACTTTTACTCAAGTATGATTGGGTACTTTTGCCACCACTGAATATACATGTGCCAAGCTTGTAGCGTCATACCCAAGAAGACTCAAGGCTGTAATCGCTGCCAAAGGTGCTTCAACAAAGTACTGAGTAAAGGGTCTGAACACTTATATAAATGTTTCTAAAAACCTGTTTTTGCTTTGTCATTATGAGGTATTGTGTGTAGATTGATGATGAAAAAAACAACAATCAAATTCATTTTAGAATAAGGCTGTAACGTAACAAAATGTCAAAAAAGTCAAGGAGTCTGAATACGAATGTACTGTACGCTCCTCGTTCACCAGTTTCTATCGAATCATACAAAGACGCTAATCTAACAATCATTAATCCTAATCTTCTGCCAGGGGATGCCAGCTTTCTGCCTGCCTGGGATTGTCACAGAGACAGGATTTGGATTTGGTCTCTAAAATGGAATGGGCAGAGGCTACAGTGACTGTTTTTCAGTACTGATGGGAAACCAAGGATTTCTCAAGCTTTTGGGGCTTTTACCAAATTGTGCCGAAAAACTATTCATTACGCTGCATTACACAACGCACATTAGTGACATCTACTGGTCAGCAATGAAAAACAGTGTTTTATGTTCAATATTCATCAAATCTCTGCGGTGTGGCAGTTAGTAGCAGGTCTTAGTAGCCTACTATTAGTTACCATACAGGTTTGCACCTTCCATCATGCTTCCATTTTTTGCTGTGAATCCCTTTTTTTGCTGTCAAAAACTGTAGATCTATGGCATTATTTAGGATGCTTAAGACAGAAGCTTATACTTTAATAAATACAACTAATTGTTTGCACAACAATGTGCAGAAAGTATGGTTTCACATAAAACTATTTTCGGAATAATATGACTTTGCCGGTATTCGACCCCAAAAAGTACTGACTGGTCCCAAAAAGTAATAACACCAAGAGTAATAACACCATGGTAATAACATTGTGACAGTCAGCCAGCTGAGCAGCAGCAGCCCCATCTGAGGACAGACAAATCCCCCTGACCCAAATCTACTGAGTACAGACAGTGGGAACACACATGACAAGACCTGGGCATGGAGACAGGATGTCGACAAGACAGCGGTACAAAGACACAAATAAACAAACAGAGAGGAACACAGACACAGATACAGACAGACACAGGTGAAAAAAAAAACGTAGGTGTGTGTGAGGTTAACCCTTACCTGTCCGCTGGTCTGCAGGTAGAGCACCAGTGGTTCAGTCTTGGTGACGGCCACCCAGGTCTTTGTCCAGCTCTTGCCCTTCTCCTGCACCTGCAGTTGGGCACACAGCAGACAGTTGTCCCCCGACAGAGACACCTGCTTCTGGAGAGACAGAGACACACACAGGAGGCAGAGTTAAAGGCACAATCCCAAAGTTGATCTACTGCAGTGGGTGCCAATACTCAAATAATATTCTACAGTTTAACACAATTACAGTAGCTCTTTCCCCATGCACAAACCAATGTTTGGAATTGGAATTCACTTTCACTATCGATTCTACTTTTAATTCAGATTTATAGGGAGATTTGGACATGAACAGGTATTCATGTTGCTGCCCCATTGTTACTGATGTGGTGCTGTAGCCCCCCTTGGTGGGAAATAATACTACCACAGATGACTGCCATTGCGGTACTGCTACTGTGAAAGATATAGTTTGTGTGTGTGTGAGACAGTATGACCCCAAGACAGACAGACAGACAGACAGATTAGACTGCTCAGCTGCTTCATCATATTCATGAAGTGGAGCAGAGAGACAACTCACTCAGCAGAATCTGCTGCCTTCCACTCAGCCCCTTAACTAGTAATGCTACTTGTTCTCAAACAGAGGTTACTTAATATTGCTGTGTGTGGTGTGTGTGTGTGTGTGTGTGAGAGAGAGAGAGAGAGAGATTCTCAGCAGTTTCTTTTACAGCAGCATTGTGAGTTTGATAGACATGGATAATGATACTGCAATATTACAGTATATTATAAAATATATTATTCAGGATTGCCTTCAGGCTTTAAGACACATCGATCTGCTTAATCCAGTCTCTGTTATATGCTATGCTCTACACAGGCAGTCTATTGAACACTAGTTCACGTTGACTCTTGGTACACACACACAGATCTTATTGAGCTTTGCACTATAGACTATAGACAGTGTGTAACACTGTTCTATCTCTCTAGTGTTTGTGTGTGTGTGTGATTGATAGAGGTGCACAATGCTCAGTGGAACTGTCTGGGCTGGGCTCTGTCTTCTCTGTCATGCTGGGGCGACTAAAGTGATTATGCTGCTCTCTCCAGAGGCTGGAACTGAGACAGCATGCCTGCTGCCTACCTGTCCACTCTGTGCAGCCTGTCCATGCTAGCTTCTCAACAACTCTGTGCAATATACAATAAGTATGATGTGTGATTGTCTTATGATATTTGTGACGGGGAGCCAAAAGCACTCTGGATGGAAAATGTGTTTAAATTAAGTTACATTCTACTCTTTTCTATAGTATAAGCTGAGAGTCGGTCCTCACCTCGGCTGTAGCTTTCCTCTTCAGCTCTACTGGGGCCCCTGCAGGCCCCTCAGAGCCCTGGCTAGTCTCGAAACACTCAGGACACACACGACAGGTCTTGTTCTCCAACATCTTAGAGCATTTACCACAGATGGCCTGCAGAGGGAGGAAAAGAGCGAAAGAGGAAGAGAGGGAGGAATGGAGAGAGAGAAAAATATTAGACAACTGAAAATCAATTATACAGGACATCCACTGGTGAAAATGCAGCATACTGGCACTAACTGTTCCCGCCCCCGCCCCTCCTCTCCCTCTCTGTGCTCACCGCTCCACAGGCTTTGCAGTGGTGTTTGCGCTTGGTGAAGTTGAAGCTCTCGTTGCAGCCTTTACATGTCTGCTTCTCCTTCTCCTTCTTCTTGGAACTTTTCTGGAAAATGGAGAAACACATACAAACAATGTATCAAGATCTTTGCCTTACCTAAGTAACCCTGAAATAGTTGGATGAAGTCCAACTTCATCCAACTCTCTCTCTCTCTCTCTCGCTCTCTCTCTCTCTCTCTCTCCATTTCCCCACTCGCTGTTATTTCCCAATTCTTTCTCTCCCACTCCAAACGTCTTCCCCTATAACCAAAAAATTTGAATCGAAGCCCCTCCCGTTGCTCTCTCAGACTGGGGCATCGATAGCACCACCAGCCGTTTAGCACATTTGCATTGTGGGAGGGAGTGTGAAATTCACCCCCTGATCGTGTCTCATCTCTCCACAGACACCCCTCACCGCTACAGAGAGTGAGCTAGAGATGCAATCCCTACAGAGAAGACGACTGGCTATTTATACCTCTCTGCAGCCTACTGTGTGGATTATAGATCCACTACACTCTTAGAAGAGAAGGTGCTATCTGGAACCTAAAAGGTTTTTTTGGCTGTCCCCATCGGAGAACCCTTTGAAGAACCGTATTTGGTTCCAGGTAAAACCCTTTTGATTCCCTTTTTTTTACATAGAGGGTTCTACATGGAACCCAAAAGAGTTCTACCTGGATCCAAAAAGGGTTACACTTGGAACCAAAAAGGGTTCTCATATGGGGACAGCCGAAGAACCCTTTTGGAACCTTTTTTTCTAAGAGTGTACCATTGTAATACTACCATTGTCTTTTTACCTCAAACACAGACAGACATCCAGGCTTTAGACTAGGAGAGATCAATGTATTTCTTGTTAGGAACTCAATGTATATCATGGTACAATGTATTCACATTCTGTTACCCATTGTATGGTTTCTATTGACACTGTAGCAAAAAAAGATACATTCTCTTCAAATCGAGTCAGTAACACAACAGCATCAGGCAATAGCGCCTGAGGAGATGTATTGTATAAGGACGTTTGACACCTACCCTTTCTTGCAGTCTTTCACTGTCTGAGTCTATGGATGTGTTGCTCCAGGGACCCTGAGAAGAGAAGAACATGAATACACGGTCAGAGTGACATATTTAACCCTGGGAGAGATGTATGAGTTACATTGAAAGTACATCCATTGTTATTACACGGCTGGCACCTAACTTCAGGTGTCAACATATCACTAGCAAAGCACTCACACATTACCAGAGAATGGGAACAACAGCCTCTGAATATTAGCTAAAGCTGCTGTGTGTCCCCACTAGATGGCAGCCAGGCCTCAGAGACAGACAATAGGCCTGGCATGTGTTCCTACTTTGGCCTGTGTCCAGGTCCAGCCAGCCCAAAGTGGGTCAGTGGAGATTCAGAAGAGATTTGTGTACAGTGTGCATGGGGGCTTCCCCTATAAGGTCATGAGAGAGTGCCGGGGAACTAAAGACAGATCATGACAGCGTTTGTGTGTGTGTTTGTGTGTGTGTGTGTGTGCGACTGTCAGGCAGTATGCATGTATGTGTGTGTGTTTGTGTCAGTTAAGTAAGAGCTTCTTTGTGTGTCTATCAGAGTCTGCAGCGAGAGACACGTGACACACATGGCTGTGTGTGTGTGCGTGCTGTGTGTTGTGTGTTTGTGTGCGAGTGTGTGAGGATAGCTGCTTTGTCAGACAAAGGCCTGACTGTGACACACTTTCTGACCAAACCATAGTGCTTCATATTGATATATACACGCATAGTGCAGGTTGACGCCTGGCTTGACAGAGACAAAGAAAGACAGACAGACAGACAGACAGACAGACAGACCGGTGAGTCTGGCAGGTGGTCTTCGTCCCTGGATAAGGAGCTATTGAAGGCTTTGTTAAAGGTCTCACTGTTCTGCTTGTGCTTCTCTATGGTGGCCAGGATCACCTGTGAGTGGAAGGGATGGGGAAGATGGACACAGGAGAAGATGAAGATAAGCCATTTACAAAGGCCCGCAGTTTCAGACAGTTAAAATATTCTTCCCTGGTTTACAATAATAGTCAAGAGGCAGCGAAGTCACAGATTTTACAATGCTAGAAATTCTATGACAATCTACAGCCCCTTGGGAGGGAGAGGGAGAGGGACTCTGCCTGTCTGAGTTAAAGAGAGGAGAACAAAGAGAGACTGTGCCTTGCTGTCGTCTGGACTGACCATGTTATCAGCCATGACATCAGAGGGCCAAAATGTATCACGGACCTCTGATCCAGCCAAGTGGTCTGTGTCAGAGACTGGCCTTTCTACTGCACTAACATAGTGAGTGTGTGTGTGTATGCTGAGCACTGTATTCATGTGTGAATAATAGACTCTGTGTATGCACAGTCTTTGTTCCCCCCTCTCCAAAGTCTTGAGACACCACACATTCCTCTGTGTCCTTCAGATTGCTGAAGGGCCCTTCCAGTCCTTTCCACACACTCCCAGGCCCCCTGCCTGGCACACACTCCTCCCCTCCAGCATATGAGCCCTTTTAACCAGCTTTAGTCAGCTTTAATGGGCTAAATGAGCTTTAATGAGCAGCTTAATGAGAGGAAACAATTTCCCAACTCAGTATGGCAGTGTGGAGGAAAGCCTCCATAATACTGTTCCTAATACAGTGCAACTGTGGAGGTACAAATCTCTTATAAAACCCATTCCATGTTAGTGTTGGTCTGGTTTTCCTGACCTGTATCCAGTCTTCCTTTTCCTCAGCCGTCCTGGAAAACAGAGGGAATGTTTCAACAAGAGCCCTATAGCTCGCAATACTGTGCGTTGTAGCATGTGCCTGAAATGTTGTGTTTCCGATACAAAAGGCACAGTTCTACAGTTCTCCCATGCAATCGCTCCATAGTTCTTACCTGGCCTGTAGCTCTAGTGAGCGCTGCTTGCCGATGATGGCGAACGTGTGAGGGAGGTTCTGCTTCACGTTCTCCTGCACCTGAAGCCGCAGAGGAGAACAGTGCCACTTTACCTCTGAGACACTAAAGAACAATGTCCCTTCTATGCGTCACCCATTCAGAATGGAAGGAAAATAAGTAAGAAGAGAAGATGAGTGGCTTCCGTTACCTCCTTCCTGACCTCCATCCCAGCGATGTCGATCCTCTCTCTCACACTGAACTTCTGCCCCATCAGCCTCAGCTTGGGAACGCAGTACAGCACCATGTTGTTGAACTGTAGCACGGACACAGAGAGAGAGGGGGAAACGGATGAGTATACACAGTAATTAGACACATGAATACACACACACACACACACACACACACACACACACACACACACACACACACACACACACACACACACACACACACACACACACACACACACACACACACACACACACACACACACACACACACACACACACACACACACTTTGATATGGTCATCCCATCCTACAAATTCTATCCATTCCAACTCCTCCTGCCATTCACCAGGTAGAGGTATCGGTCCTGGGCCGTCCCATTCTTGGCAGACATCTTCTTGATGTGTCCTTCTTTGATGAGCTCGTTGGCCGGGTTCACGATGTCCTCCTCTCCCCCCAGTCTCTCATAGACCTGCAGCAGTTTGTTCATCTTCTCCTGAGGAACACCAGGGATAAGGAACAATGTGAAACCCACAGATGGAACATGATCAAATGATACATGAATATAAGTCAGGGGAACAAGGAGATATTGAACTAAAACGGTTGAGACAGAATAAGACACGATAAGTCACACCAGAGGGCAGAAGTGTGACTGTGTGTGTGCGTATGTGTCAGAGAGACAGCCGTCACTCGTCCGCAGGCTGTGAAACTAGTGGCAGGAAACGGCAGCTTCCTGTCTGCACTATAGTACCCTTCCTCCCTCCCAGCATGTCGTCGCATCCAACGCAGTTTGGAAGGTGAAGGACGCTGGCTGGCTAGTTCTGCAAGCTATTCCCAAGGAGAGCAACCACTGTCATCTGGAGGACTATTCAAATGTGGTGTGTTTTGGTCTTTGCATAGTCGTCTTATTATTTTGGACAGGTGATGTTTACTGCAATTCCGTTTTTAGCTGTGAATGTGTAACATGTTTGATGTTTTAAGAGGGCCACAATCCTCAACAAAATGTTTAAATGCATTCGTATCTACGTTTGTGACTGTATTGTGTTTTTAAATAGTCAAATAAAATCTAATCAAAACTCCCTCCCTAAGTCCCTCCCTCCCTAAGTCCCTCCCTCATACACTGTTGTGAACTACAACACCACCATGAAAACCATAAAAAGTAGGAGAAGTATGTCAAAGAAATTCATAGATGGAGGGAACAGAGAGGGCTCCAAGCTGAAAAAACCCCATAATCTTACCATTTTCCTGATGGCAGCATTGGAGTGGTTGGCTGCAGTGGATATGAGTTCCAGTGCCTCTATAAAACACACACAGACAGTGTTAGACCTGTCTGCAGCAACTCTACATAACCACGCATCAGCCCTACACATTTGAAACACTCACTGTTTATACACTGAGTGGACAAAACATTAGGAATATTGAGTTGCACCCCCTTTTGCCTTCAATTCGTCAGGACATGGACCCCACAAGGTGTCGAAAGCGTTCCACAGGGATGCTGGCCCATGTTGACTCCAAAGCTTCCCACAGTTGTGTCAAGTTGTCTGGACTGGATGTCCTTTGAGGGGTGGACCATTCTTGATACAAGCGGGAAACTGTTGAGTGTGAAAAACCCAGCAGCGTTGCAGTTTTTGACACACTCAAACCAGTGTGCCTGGCACCTAATACCAAACCCTGTTCAAAGGCATTTACATATTTTGTCTTGCCCATTCACACTCTGAATAACAAGTGACATCAATAAGGGATCATAGCTTTCACCTGGATTCACCTGATCAGTCTATGTCATGGAAAGAGCAAGGTGTTCCTAATGTTTTGTACACTCATTGTATATACGACTCGTAGTAATTGCATTGAATACTGTGACAAATAGCCTGTGCATCATCAGACTATGGGCCTACTGTAAATGACCATATTTCAAATGTGTACAATGTTTGTGTTACACAGACAGGGAGAGCGTTAGGCCTCTCATACCATGTACATTACCCGACATCAGAGACACACATTCTACATTAAACACACACACATTAACACACACAGCATTAAAGTCATGAACTACATAAACAGAGCTGACGTTCCCCTCTACATGACCCTCACAGAGACTGACTACTGACACACCACTGTGGATTATGTAGGATTTTCACAGACAGACACACAGACAGAGAGACACTTTTTTGTAGTAGCTACGAAAAAACACAGGGCAGGTCCAAAATGCCAGAACGAAAAAATACACAAAAGACAGATACACGATGCATAGTGCGGCAGTATGAAAAGGTATAAAAATACAAAAAGTATGGAGTGCAAAAAGCTATAAAAAGGCATTGCACAGTATGGGTGAATGGCTGAATATGTACACTATATATTGTTACAGAGTGTTAGGTGAGTATTGCAAGTGATATAGATAAATAAGGAATATTTGCATGGATAACTATACTATACAGGCCAATGGCAGAGAAATACTTAAATAGCTAAATGTGCGTATGATATAAGTGAGGCTAATAGTTTACTTAATATACATTCTGGTTAAATGTACAGGTAAGTGAATATTTTCATGGTTACATTAACTGTACAGGTAAATAACAGGAAGAGATACTTAAATAGCTAAATGTGCATATGATATAATTTAGGTTAATAATAATAATAATTCCCTTAAAATAAAGCCCTTAGTACAGGGTTTAATTTCAGATAAATGCACATATTGCACATTCTATATACTAAAAGCAATGAAAAAACATACAACTGACAGGATACTAATATGCAGTCCTGAGTGAATGACTACGTAAGTTCTGTCCAAGAATTACTTACAATATTGCATGTGATATGATATAACAACTGTACGTGAATTTGTATATTCAGTCCTGAATGAATGAGTGCTGAATGAATAAGTCCTTAGTGAATGAGTGATTACAGACCAGAGAGTTACTCACAGATGGATGCCTAATTGTTCAACTAGGTCCTAACACCCCAACAGTTCCAGTTCTGTGTTGCCGACGGCATAGCACCCCGGTGAGGCATTCAATATTTTAATAGCCTCCGGCTGGAAGGACCTCCTGTAGCGCTCTCTGGCACACCATGGTGGGATCAGTCTGTGACTGAAAGTGCTCCTCTGCATCATAACCATGGCATGCAGAGGGTGGGTGATCCTGGCAGTTTGGCCAGGATCCGTCTCTCCACCACGTCCTCTAAAGTGTCAAGGTTAATCCCCAGAACAGAGCTAGCCTTCCTGATCAGCTTATTTACCCGAGAAGCATCACCAGCCTTTATGTTGGCGCCCCAGCACACCACTGCCAGCACCACAGACTGGAAGAAAGTATGCAGTAGTTTACTGCACACGTTGAAGGACCTAAGCCTCCTCAGAAAGTAGAGTCGGCTCTGGCCCTTTTTGCACTGCCACAGGGCCCCGGTGTTATCAGCACATTACTTCAAACAGGGACAATGTACTGTCGTGGTCAAAAGTTTTGAGAATGACAAGTATTGGTCTCCGCAAAGTTTGCTGCTTCAGTGTTCTTAGATTTTTATGTCAGTAGTTACTATGGTACACTTAAGCATAATTACAAGTATTCCATAAGTGTCAAAGGCTTTCATTGACAATGACATTCCGTTTATGCAAAGAGTCAATATTTGCAGTGTTGACCATTCTTTTTCAAGACCTCTGCAATCCGCCCTGGCATGCTGTCAATTAACGTCTGGGCCACATTCTGACTGATGGCAGGCCATTCTTGCATAATCAATGCTTGGAGTTTGTCAGAAGTTGTGGGTTTTTGTTTGTCCACCCGCCTCTTGAGGATCGACCACAAGTTCTCAATGGGATTAAGGTCAGGGACACAAAACGTTGATGTTTTGTTCCCCGAGCCACTTAGTTATCACTTTTGCCTTATGGCAAGGTGCTCCATCATGCTGGAAAAGGCATTGGTCGTCACCAAACTGTTCTTGGATGGTTGGGAGAAGTTGCTCTCGGAGGATGATTCTTTATTCATGGCTGTGTTCTTAGGCAAAATTGTGAGTGAGCCCACTCCCTTGGATGAGAAGCAACCCCACACATGAATAGTCTCAGGATGCTTTACTGTTGGCATGACACAGGACTGATGGTAGCGCTCACCTTGTGTTTTCCGGATGGCCCAAACAATCGGAAAGGGGATTCATCAGAGAAAATGACTCTACCCCAGTCCTCAGCAGTCCAATCCCTGTACATTTTGCAGAATATCAGTCTGTCCCTGATGTTTTTTCTGGAGAGAAGTGGCTTCTTTGCTGCCCTTCTTGACACCAGGCCATCCTCCAAAAGTCTTCGCCTGTGTGCAGATGCACTCACACCTGCCTGCTGCCATTCCTGAGCAAGCTCTGCACTGGTGGTGCCCCGATCCCGCAGCTGAATCAACTTTAGGAGACGGTCCTGGCGCTTGCTGGACTTTCTTGGGCGCCCTGACGCATTCTTCACAACAATTGAACCTCTCTCCTTGAAGTTCTTGATGATCCGATAAATGGTTGATTTAGGTCCAATCTTACTAGCAGCTATATCCTTGCCTGTGAAGCCCTTTTTGTGCAAAGCAATGATGACGGCACGTGTTTCCTTGCAGGTAACCATGGTTGACAGAGGAAGAACAATGATTTCAAGCACCACCCTCCTTTTAAAGCTTCCAGTCTGTTATTCTGACTCAATCAGCATGACAGAGTGATCTCCAGTCTTGTCCTCGTCAACACTCTCACCTGTGTTAACGAGACAATCACTGACATGATGGCAGCTGGTCCTTTTGTGGAAGGGCTGAAATGCAGTGGAAATGTTTTTGGGGGGATTAAGTTCATTTTCATGGCAAAGAGGGACTTTGTAATTAAATGTAATTTATCTGATCACTCTTCATGACATTCTGGAGTATATTGCCATCATCAACACTGAGGCAGCAAACTTTGTGGAGACCAATACTTGTGTCATTCTCAATATTTTGACCACGACTGTACAGTACAGGGTTATGGTAAGGTCACAAGTCATGGAGCTTGTAGAGTGGCTAGTATGGGTCCTAGTTTAGGAAGGGTAGTGAGGGACAGACAGACAGACAGGTAATGAGTGGGTGAGCCGTGTGTAGGTACAGACAAACAGACGGACAGGCAGACAGACATACTCTCTGTGTCCTTCCTGTCCAGTGCATCGTCAGGTAGTTTCTTTAGATAGTCCTTGAGCAAGAGTTCATAGCGAGGAATCCTCTGCACAGGCTCCAACATGTGGTGCTGGAGAGTCAGGTTCCCACACACATCCTGCTTCTGCAGGGATAGAAAACACAGCAACACACTTACACATACAATACTGTAAACAGGCCTACCACACACTGTAGATACACTACACTTTAATGCACAGATAACGACAGCTTTACTATGGGAGAGATGCCACCTACTTGTATGTTCTGGACCACACTCTTGAACTGTGATGACCGCTGGATCCAGGTGTTGACCAGGTCCATAGCACGGTCAAAGTTCTTCACGTACTCTCCATACATCTTCATAAACGGAGCCAGCTTCTGGAGGATGTCTCCAATACGTGGGTTTAAGTCCCTAACACACAGAACACACACCCGCCCACATATGGCTTAAAACTCAGCCAATGCTCTAATGCAGTACACATTCCATTCAATGTAAAATGACAATATGGAATTCACAGAAATAGTAACCTACAGTACATTTACTGTAATGTGCTCAGAATGCGACAGGTGGAATCCCTCTACATAATTTCTATGAGACACAATAATCTCTAGACAGAGAGAGACTAGCGTTGGCACACACACATTCTTTGGTCATTTTCCTCCCAGCAGATGAAGACAGGCAGATAATGCCCCCATTCTACCAGCCTGGCACACACACACACACACACACACACACACCAAACCTCCGCCCCCAACCCAACACAACCCACTGCCCAACAACAACCCCCCCCACCCACTGCAACCCAGCTGTCAGAGTTCTGCAGCCAAAACACATACTGACCACTGCAGAATTATCACTATTGAGTAATAAGAGAAGAGAGGAGAGGAGAGGAGAGGAGAGGAGAGGAGAGGAGAGGAGAGGAGAGGAGAGGAGAGGAGAGGAGAGGAGAGGAGAGGAGAGGAGAGGAGAGGAGAGGAGAGGAGAGGAGAGGAGAGGAGAGGAGAGGAGAGGAGAGGAGAGAGGGATCTAAGCAGAAAACCAAAATCACGTAGGTGTTGCTTGTAGAAGATTGAGCATCGTACTGCACAAAGAGTCTTGATCTTACCACTGCTAATAGAACTATATAACGTTACTGAAACACTATTACAACATTGTCCCTCGTCTCCTCACCATTCTCCAGTGATGCGTGTCTTGAGCTCAGGGAGCAGGAACTTGTGGTGAAAGCAGTAGATGGAGGAGATGTTGGAGAAGATCCCCGTTATCACGTCTTGAGGGATTCCAGCTTCGGTCAGCTTAGTGCAAAATACCTACAGACAAAAGGATAATAACGGTAGAAATCATATTAAATGCACAGTAACATTACAAGTCAAGTCAAGTCAATTTATTTATCCCACTAGGGGAAATTTGGTTGCAGACAGGTATTAAAACACATTAACTCCATCATAAATACTACATAAAAAACAGCATACCCGACAGGACACAGAGACAACAGTACAATACAATACAGTACAAGGATAACTTCATGTTGAAACCCAGGAGAATAAATGTCTCAATACAAAATGCTTAGTGGCATTCATTTATGCAAATTTAGCCTCCCAATAGAAAAACAAACAAAAGAGTCCTTAAGTCTTTTCGTTCTGTGGTTAGGAACTCTATACCTCCTACCTGAAGGCAAGAGCTCAAACTCCCCCTTCAGGGGATGGTCAGTGCCTGCCAATATGGCCTGGGTCTTCCTTCCGACCTGCCTAACATAAAGATTGGAGAGCTGAATTTTTTTCACCCCAATAACTTTACTGGCCACTCTGACAAGCCGATCAAGCCTGTTCTTATTAGCCAAATTTAGATTCCCGAACCACACCACAACACAAAACGTCAGCACCGACTCAATAAAAGTTCTATAAAACAGAGTCATAATTTTGGTGCACACCTTAAAAGAGTTCATTTTTCTCAGGAAATAAAAATGTACCTTCTTAGAAATGGCATCTGTATTGGTCTGAAAGCACAGCCTGTAATCAAACACAGTACCAAAATATTTATAATTCTCAACCAAGTCAATCTCAATTCCCTCAATAGTTGTGAGATTGGGAATGGGCACTGACTTCCTGAAGTCAATAATCATATCCTTGGTCTTTGACACATTCAGTTCAAGGTAAAACTCCTTACACCATGACAAAAAGTAATTGACAATCGGCCCATGATCCAATTCCCTTCCTTCAGCAAGCTAACTATGACCGTGTCATCTGCAAACTTTATGATATGTCTATTCTCAAACTTGCTCTGGCAGCTATTTGTGTAGAGAATATAAAGAAGGGGAGAGAGTACACAACCTTGCGGTGAGCCAGTGGATGAGTGTTGTTTGTGTGAGAGAACACCATTAACTCTCACACACTGTGATCTGTCTGTCATAAAGTCTAAGATCCATCCAATGATATTAATATCGAGATTGAAGTCAGAGAGAAGTTTCTCTACAAGCAAGTGTGTTGAATGGTGTTAAAAGCAGAGGAAAAATCAATGAACAGAAGTCTAGCATGAGTTAGTGGGCCCTTGAGGTGACGATACAAGTAGTTCAGCAGCATCAGGGTGGCATCCTCAACACCCCTACCAGCTCTGTAAGCAAACTGCAGAGGGTCCAGAGAACCCTGTACCTGCCGCCGGACAGCCTGCCCCACCACCTTCTCAAAAACCTTCATAAGTAAAGATGTGAGTGCTACCGGTCTAAAATCATTTAGGGACTTTGGGTTTGTACACTTAGCGACAGGGACAATAATTGAGTGTTTCCAGATTTCCGGAATCTACTATAAATGATATAACAAAACATGGGCTCTTTGACCAAATAATATTTTATTTATTTTATAGGGGGATGTATGTAATGGTTGGATCTGTCCGTCACCACCAGGTCATGACCTTTTACGTCCCTGTCAATCACCCAACCACAGGCCTGCGTGCACCAGAGTTTCCAAGGCAAACGTTACCACTGTGATGGAGCAGAGGCTTGACAAAAACAGGAAGCAGCTCTGAGATTAGCCTACTGTCTGTGCCAGTACATATCCTTCTGTCTGGAATCATGTATGTGACTGTCACCCTCAACAACAAATATTTATATCTCACACCAGATATAAAACAATACCAATATGACCTGATATGGGAGGAGTAGGCCTTCATTAAATACATACTGTATGTGTTTTTCCATGACGGTGTGTGTGTGTGTGTGTGTGTAGCACATGGAGATGTGTGAAACGTACTCCTCAGCCATAAGTGTCCACATTTGCGCCGCTCAAGAGCTAGCGACCGGTAGAGGCGCTTGAGAGAGAACGGTCACGTGTATTTGTGAAGCAGAGGTCCCAGGTTTGAGACAGGTATGTGCCGGATCGGGAGTAAGTGGCACTCGCTAAGCAAGCAGCCTGACGTCCTTTGCATGTGGTTGTGTTTGTCGGAGTACACAACCCACTGTGTGTGTGTGTGTGTGTGTGTACCTGGTCCAGGAGGTTGAGTCTCTTGACGTAGGCCTCCTCAGTGTGAAGGAGTTCTCTTGCGATGTTCAGTAATCTCTGGGTCTCTGAGCACTGAGGGAGAGAAGGACACAAACAGTCAGAATCATAGCAAACCATATAGAATACACTCAAGTACACAAACCTACATAAGACCTTTATCATACACTAAACATATGCCTCTGGGCCCTATGACCTTTGAGAGAGAATATAAGCAACATTAACACAAAACGCATTAGTTCAACTGGGACTGTTTGTGAAAGCAACCAAACTATAACCAGTGATTACATCTAAGATAAAAGTGGTCTGAAATGGGGTTGTTGAGTGAAACTGAGCCAACCTCATAATGTGTCAGTGCATGTTGCAACTATCGGCAGCTTTACTGAGAGCTGAGTTAGTCACCAATACTGTGTTTACTAACGGAGCTGAGCTGACATGTAAGGTGCTGTGGATGTGTATTCAGTTTGACTACTTTACAGGTTCAGGAACAGGGATTAATTGTGGCATGTGACTGAGACCAGTCCTCAGAGACGGAGGGTGTACTACATTTGTGACGCTGTGTTTTGCAACAGCCGTCTGGTACACACACACATGCAATCAGGAAATAGGAGGAAATAGTGCCCTGAATAGCTGTGAAACATGCCCTGAATAGCCACATTTCACCTCCACCATGTGACATTGATATTTCGACAGTGCCTGCACAATACTGGGACTTAAAGGAGGTATTCAACAAAGCTCGGGCTACCTCCTTGCCACCTCAACGACCGTATGACTGCGCTATCAAGCTCCTTCCTGGCACAGCGCCCCCCCGTGGACGTCTTTACTCCCTGTCTGGTCCCGAGACCAATGCTATGGAAGACTATATAGAATCGTCGCTCAGGGTTGGAATCATTCGTCCGTCTTCCTCTCCTGCTGGCGCAGGGTTCTTCTTTGTGGCCAAGAAAGACAAGACACTGCGTCCCTGCATAGACTACAGAGGTCTGAATGACATCATTATAAAGAACAGGTATCCTCTTCCCCTCCTCTCCTCTGCATTTGAACTGCTTCAGGGTGCCACCATCTTTACCAAGTTGGACCTGCGCAACGCCTACCATCTGGTACGGATACGGGAGGGGGTTGAATGGATGACTGCGTTCAACACGGCCAGCGGACATTATGAGTACCTTGTCATGCCATTCGGGTTGACCAACGCTCCTGCTGTTTTTCAGGCTCTGGTTAATGACGTTCTCCGGGACATGCTCAATTAGTTCGTCTTTGTTTACCTGGATGACATTTTGATTTTCTCTCGCTCCATCCAAGAGCACAGCACACGTCCGACAGGTTCTCCAGAGGCTGTTGGAGAATCATCTCTAT